>MU279038.1:371443-410772 GCA_022385715.1 Xylaria cubensis
TGTCACAAACACAAAACCCCATTTAATTCCCATTTGGTAACCCAATTTGTTTGGTATATTTTCCAAAATGGGGCAAAAAAAAACCTTAAGTTCCCCCCCCCCCCCCCCCCCCCCAAAAGGGGGCAATGAAAAATACAATGCAATAAAAATATTATCCAAAAAAGGGAGTTTCATACCTGTAATTCAGCATAAGGGGCCAAGGGGAAGTCGGACAGAAGCTTGAGATCCTCGTTCTCCGCCTCGACGAAAATGGCGTCATTGGCCGAGGTCTTCAGTTTGAGACGCTGGCATGACGGCGGTATACCGGTGACGGGTTCAAGTTTGGTCTTCAGCTGACTGATGGACCACGAGGGCGTGATTCGTCGTTCGGAGGAGGAATTCTCCGAGACGACTAGGAGTGGGACGTCTGCCATGGCCTACCGGGGCTTCACCGTTCAAGTGTTCAAGTGGAGGTGCGTAGGGTACGTAGGTATGTAAGATGACAACAGCGACGTGTGCGTGAACGTGGCCAAAAGACAGGCTAGCTGGCTAGGTTAGGGTATTGGCTGCTGACGATCCCCCAGACCCTTGCTTGCGGCCTTGCTTGCTTTGTTTGCTGAGACAGACGTACATATATGTACACTATATTCCTTCAACCTCGAGGGCGTGTGTGTCCACGTAGGGCTGATGGCTTGCACTGAAATGGGCTAGTCTAGACTCAAGCGACTATAGCTCCCTTGCAGCAACGTCTGTACAGAACAGCACCTAGAGTCTTAGGCTAATGGCCACGTTCGCGATACATGACCTAGGCGGCGATGATGGTGTTGGTGTTAGGTTAGGGTGCTTTTTTGGGTGTCACTAGTTATGTGTCATGCAAGTCGAACAGGGCGAACCCTTGTGGCTCCCTTGTGGCCGTGCCGTGAACGCATAGATTAGGTATCGAGTTAGGTAGGTATCGCTTGCAGGTAGAGGTCAGCGAAGGGGTACTTCAGCACAGCCACAGCAACGTGGCATTCTTATAACCTTACATAACGCAAGGTACTTGAACGTAGGAGGTAATTTTGATTAATATAGTACATCGCAACATCTTCTCTATCTTCCAAGTCTACTTCGTACGGCTAGTCAGATCTCTAACTCATTGTGTGGACACCCGCCCACCTCTTCTCACACCACCCTACGTAGTACAATTCCATTGTAACCTTGGTCTATTACAGTTTATTACAGGACCTACGTACTTACAGACTTGGAACAACAAGCCCTCCCTATTATTGTTTAATGCATTCTCCCGCTGCACCTATGACGTCTCCCCTCTATCTACTACAGTACCTAGTTGCCCACAACAAACAGACACTGTTTCATAGCCTCGTGGTCTACCCCAGTGCAACTCAGCTTTTTTTTAATTGCATGCACGTGAGGATAGCTGCCGATCTGCACGTACCGTACAGAAAAAAACCCCAGCTGCCAGGTGCCGAGATCCTTCCGCCTACCGTCGCGTGTCACCAGCAACACCAGCAACCGAAGCAATATTTTCATTGGATGTCGCCGTTTGTAGTCGTTGCTTGAAGAATCCAATTCGATCGCTACACGACAGCCTCTTCGCAGCATCGACGCAACACGTTGAGATTGCGCCGGGGAAAATGCGATGAGGACCGGATACCGACACGCCTCACCTGTCTTGTCTTGCCTGTCTGTCTCATTCATGCGTCTGTCTGACTAGGCTGCCGCATGTCTCTGCTCTGTGCCAGACCGCAACAATGCTTTTTTACTTTTAGGTACCTATGCCGCCGCCGCCGCCGTAGTA
Organism: Xylaria cubensis; assembly: GCA_022385715.1. Lineage (NCBI taxonomy): Eukaryota > Fungi > Ascomycota > Sordariomycetes > Xylariales > Xylariaceae > Xylaria > Xylaria cubensis. The sequence goes on from MU279038.1 coordinate 373,224, forward strand.
GCTTCTGCCTCAGCTTTGCGGGTTAGCGACCCGGGGAGAAGACGGAAACTGGGGCCAATGACTTCACAGCCAAGCAAACGAATAGTTATTGTAGTCACAAAAAAGACGTTGAACTGTGACTCGTCCGAGTGGACAGGTCATATATCTACGCCGCAGGCTTCTCATTATAACCAAGCCCGTAAAAACAACAAGAAGGCGTTCGAGGCCAAAGGCGCCTGCCCCTGCGTCATTTGCCGGTTCGTCGAAGATACGAAATAATGCGACTTTGGCTGTGTCTCTCTCCGCTAAAGCACCTTACCTTGGTCAAGTCGCTATTCAGATACCCTCCCTTTTCTCCAAACGAGTGGAGTGTATCAACGATGCCTCGCATTAATGCCCAGTCCAAGATGGTCCCCCTACCTGCTCACCGCTCTCTGTTCGCTCCAAATCTGTAGGTAGGTAGACGGCTACCCGCTGTCGTCAACCGGTTTTTGCCTTAGGTTTTTCTAGTTGCCCTCCCTGTTTTGAACTGGTGGGTAAGTTAATTCCAGATTCGATGTAGGACAAGAGCCATGATCTAGGGAACTTTTTTCAGGTATCAAAGACGGTTTAACGGCCTCCGCTACGACCTAATACGTTTAAAGCGATTATTAAGTCGAGGCAATGAATATGCAGCCTGACGTCCAAGTGCTGGAACTTGCCAACGTGACATAGTAAAGAGGGTGGCATAATTTGGGTCATAGATCGCTGAGCCCATCGTACCAGTGCATGCAGGTTGCTTTTAACGCGTTGACTAGGTCCAGCCGTTGATGCAAGGCCAACGCAGCTGAGAAGCGGGCCAGATAAAAAGTGGATTGAAGGCGGAGGATCCCTAAACCGGGCCGCGGTCATGGTTGGATCACGGCTGGTCCAGAGACTTGGGGGCGGATGAGCCCAACCGAGTGGTCTGGAGATTCACTGGTCCGTTTGAACAGACTATTAGAAAGCCGCGACGAGTAAAAGAGCAAAACGCACATGCGCCTTGCCCTACTTGACCTCATGTCATACTTTCGGTGTCTATGACTCTCATCATGGGGATAGCCTCATCATCTATGAGATTCTGCATCATCAACAGCAAACAAACAACACGAGATGTTATTGTCGGCGTGACATGAAACGAAACGTCGAGATGATTCGACAGCCTATGCTATTGTATTCACGATGGAGAGTTTTCGCGAATCTCCTTCCTCCAAACAATTTGTAAAGGACGAACAGGCGATGACGAGCAGAATGAACGAACGAGAAATGTCTCTGCTGGCAGTTGCATCCATCCTCGGCATTTCCGGATCCTCCCGAAGGTCTGGAGAAGTTGAGGGATAGGCAGTTACCGCCCGCTGACGTCTGCAACTTATGAAGTGTCAATCCTATAGTAGCTATAATTATAATCACACAAACGGGAGTATAGGAATCGGAGATCATCCGTCTTTGCTCGGGCACCAACAGCCAAACAAGCCGGCTGACGATCAACCATCTACCCTTGTCATACGTTTCGATTACTGCACCACGTTCAGGTACGCAAGGAGAAGGAAGAACAAGGTGTTGTTGAAAACGTCAAAAATCCTTGTTGTAGGTGCAAGGCACACACACACACACACACCCACACGCAAGATCTGAGCAACTCCCTCTGGTAGGCTTGGCTTGCTGCAATTATCGTACGAAAGACACCACCACCAGCCCTGCGGGCCCTATCGTGGATTTTTGTCTACGATAGGCTAGCCATTACCGGCATCGTCTCCCCCTGCTAAGCATCCCGTTTCCCAGTCGGACCCTGGAATACGCAACCCACAGTTCTTTGCCTCACTCCCACGTATTTGCAGTCGGGAGAGGTGGCGGGCAGGTCCCCCATACCTGGGATCAGCTACCTGGAACAGTACCTGGGACATACGGTCAAGTAGGTCAAGCCGTAGTGCCTGCTTGTGCTTCTGCAGTTGTCAGGCATAAGTATCATGTACGAGGATGGGGCCCCGGTGCGGGCTTTTCCCAATGACAATCCGCGTCCGCATAAGCCAGGTCGATCATGGTTCATGGCAATTGCGAGAATCATACAGGCCCCAGGACAAGGCAGGCTCTTGGGTACTGCATGAGGGATGGGTACTTCCCTGACAAGTCGCGCGCGTGTTTCTAGTATGTATGCATAAAACTGACCGCCAGTTCATTCCCAGCCCAAGAGACGTATTCCCGGCAACCGGGCATGAACGGCTTTGTCTCTGGCCGTCCACCTTGCTGTTGCTTGCGCGCATTTTTTCTGTCTACACTGACTAGTACGAGCGTCATCGTTGAGACACAAAGCTCGTCTTATAGGGCATTGTGTGTGCGTGTGTGCGTGTGTGTGTGTGTGTGTGTATGTGTGTGTGTATAAGCTTGTGGGTGTATGATCTGTGTTGGGTTAATATGCTAGATGGGCTGAACGGCTTGTATAGATGAGGCCCGCACAGACATCACGTTCAAGAAAAAATTAAGCCCCATTTCCCGCATCCCGAGGGCAACAAAGCAACAAAGCAACAAAGCAACAAAGGGCCTTGTCCATGACGGCGCAGGGCAGGTTGACAATCAGACACAATATACTTGTACATCGTGGTGGTGCCGGAGAAGATGCCGGGCGGGGATTTTTTATTCGTGAGAACGGCTCGAAAAGGGCCAAAGCACACAACCCATCGCCAAACAGTTGGCTTTTGCGGTTAACGCTCTCCGATCTCACCACCCACACGCCCGCCCGCTTAAACCATGCGCCGCCCACGCAGCTAATCTACAAGCAGCTGTGGCCTTGTACCAGGATAATTGCCCATAGGCGCGCAAACGAGTCGCTACTGTTACCCCCCCCACACACCATCCACAGCAACGCACAGCTCAGCGAACTGCAAATAAAACTCTAATAGCAACTCGTTGCTTATCACTTTCTCGTTCGCCCTATGCAGCCACGGCTCTCAAGGTCGACAGAGGCTGCCGTAGTCCAACTCGAGTTGCACCACCAGCCGGGCAAGCCATCATCGTCAGCAAAGCAGGCCAAGCCATATCCGCCATGCACATCAGCAAGCACCAGCATAGCATACGGTAACCTAGGGTTGTTGGTTTCATAGTCTCCACTTGCACCAAGCAGTTTCATGGCAGCCACCGCCACTAGATCTGTTTACTGGGACCTCTAGAACGTATGTGTCGTTTGACTGAATGTGACTTTAACTTTCCCCGAACTTCGTCCCCTTCTCATAAGCCTTGTGCTGCCCACCCTGCCGCAGGATGAAGGGCTCGTCCAATGTCTTCGGATCGTGGATAATAAGCTCTGTGCGTAGTGGCACGGTGTGTAAGTTGTGTGCTTGATCTACCTACTGGGCCATTGGGTCTAGGGCTTGCTTGCTCTTGCTCTTGCTCTTACTCTCTCTATACACTCAAAGTATATCCTGGTTATTGCTGTCGTGTTCAAACTTCAGGGCAACTCCTTGATGCCTTCCCGGTGTTACCCTTGTCCCGGCTCAGACGTTCATGGAGCTCCAGGACAACACGCGCGGTACCTCTCGTTCGTTTGGTTTCCGCTTCGTTTCCTCGGTTCGCCGCTTCCCAGTTGCGTCATTATCCCGCCGCTCTACAGGTATCTAGTGTGCCAGCCGGTGAATTGTTCTCTGCGAGCTCATGCATGCTTTCGTGGCCATGTCATCAGCCCCAGTTAATGGCTCGTGGGTAACCGACTGTGTGTATACTCTACTAGCATTTTGACTCTCTCTCTCCCTTACATACACCCAGGTAAGGAGCCGTTGAAGAACTAGGGCGTCGTAAAATCATATTGTCATGATGATCGAATCTAGTTATTGCTATCTGACCTTAGAAAACTGCCTCACATGGTTGATCGTGTCTCACCGACTCGTACGTTGTTCACCCAGTAGCGTGATGCCCTTTTTTGCAATTAGTCTAGTTGAGTGGTACGCTACGCAACAAATGCCTTCCATCAACCCGACTGATCTTATAATACCTGACCGACACATAATAACTGCTTTCTAGACTGGATCTGGATCCACACTACCAATGTTTGGATACACCACTTTGTTTTCACACCCCTCCCCTGTTCCGCTTGGACTTCCTCACCTGGTACTTGCAATACTTGGTCTACTTCAAGGCTTTCTCTACTTAGGCCCTAGCCAGAGTAGAGAAGTCCCCCACTACGACGACCACCACATAATTTTCGTTGACTCGCTGTCCATTGCTTTCTATAGGGATCACGTTTTAGCTTTTTTTTTTTTTTTTTTTACTTTCTTCCCTTTTAATGTCGAAAGTACGCTGCACACCCGACGTGGCCCCTCTTGTGACACTCTTCTCCCACAATGGCTCTTCCAAGATTACCATGACTGTTGAAAAACGTTCCACTTGTTGGCGAAACCCTTGACCGTAACCCAACTGGACTGACGTATTATCGAGCCCTGGCGCCGCCTCATTGCTCAGAGCTTTTCAGGTGGTCATATCAACGTTCATTGGTGGAGGGTGGACCAGGCATGCCCAATCATCATGATAGCTCCTAGCAACGCGACCACGCTTCACTGACATTATCTTGGCTCCCTCTGGATGTATACCATAGCCAACTATCCGAAACATCTTAGCAAACCCATCTTTATCTAATAGCTTCTTGTGATACCCAAGACCTTCTTGAACTCGCTCGTTTAACCTCAGGTTATTTCCATTCCTACTCACCCAGTTCTCTTTTACACACCTCCACCTTACCCCAGCATTATCTGGTTAGAGAAAACAATATTAGAATCTAAATTACCACGGCCATCAAAAACAACAACGAGACTTTGACCTGAGAGCCCCTGAAAAAGCAAACAGTGGGACAGCAAGAGATAAGGTCCAAAAACGTCAGGGTTGAAGCCGGCGAAGACCAGCGATAAACCATTTGACGTTTCCATGAACACCAGCATAACTAGTCTACTACTCACCACGGCCTTGTAGGCGATCTACCGCCATCGTGGATATCGCCTCTCTCCTCAAGGCCTCCGACTCAAATGAGTCCTCACCCTCATCCCAGCAAAAACGATCCACATCTGTACCGGCTTCCACGGGCCCGGCGGTCACGACGGCGTCTTCTTACGGACCTCCCCTATACGCGGCGCCTCCTCGCTTAGGAGGGGTAGCACCCATGGTAGCAGGAACTGTTGGCAAGCGCGGCGTGCCGCCTCATCTGTCAGAAGCCCCGGCGAAGAAGCAGAGCAAATGGTCAGCCGAAGAGGACGCGCTTATCATCGACCTTCGCGGGAGTGGGATGAAGTGGGAGGACATATCCAAAAGGTTGCCTGGTCGAAGCGCCATTAGTTGTCGACTTCACTACCAAAACTACCTCGAAAGGCGGAGCGAATGGGACGAGGAGCGGAAGAACAAGCTCGCGAGACTTTACGAGAGGTACGCCCCACGAGAAATTGGATCGCTGGAAACCCAAACCCCAGCCAAACCCCAGCCTCTGCCATTTGTAGTCGGATCGGATAGCAAACGAACTACATGCTACATTGGAGACGAAAACATAGCGTACTAACTGCGAGACTAGATTCAAACCCGAGATGTGGGCAAAAGTGGCAGAAGAGATGGCGATACCATGGCGCGCGGCAGAAGCAATGCATTGGCAGCTAGGGGAACAAGACATGGCGCGAAGAGCAGGAGTGACTCCTTTTTCTCTCTCCGCCCAGACGTTAGAGACAACGCACGGGAGCTCACGGGCATCACGCCACGCGCATTCGACATCTCAAGGAGGCATTCCGCGCGAAGTCAGTCATGGAAGAGGGTACAGCGGACGCGGCGCTACAATGCCTCCGGCTCGCCCCCTCGCGTCGCGGAGGGAGAGTCTCCCAACCCATCATCTCCCACCTCCTCCTGAGCACCTTGAAGTCGCCTATGGATACCCCCACGTACACGGTGGTGGACATCTCGCGCCGATCCAGACACACCATCCGCCGCCACGGCCAGGAATGTTACCGAGCGTCGCAGAGCTTACCACTGGTGTGAGTCCTTATAGCACGCCAGCCTACTCGGTGGGCGTTCCCAGCGCGAGTCCCGTTCACAGCGCCACTGCGAGTCCCGGTCCCTACATGCCGCTAGGCTATCCGCAACTCGATCCAGCGTCAGGAGGTTCGAAAAGGCGAAGGAGCCCCGAGGGTCCGCCTTACGAAACGAGTAGACGCAGGCATTACGAACCACCGCCGGATCCATACGACCACCCACATTCCAGACGATAGCCTTTCCTTAGGACGGTAGGCAAAATTGTGTCATTGTAAAGATTGGGGAGCATACAGGCGAGGAAGAAGAACTAGACCACGGCAAATACAAGAATGATTTGGGTTTGGGAGGCGTTCACGAGGCCGGGAAACAACAGGAGCGAGGCAATCCCCGTATGGCCGACCCCTACATACACAACAGAATCGGCATACATACAATTACCTTCATTTCTCGCCCTGCAGATACCGACAACATCCTCGTACATCACATTCAGGCGTTATACCCGCGGCCACCATACAATTCGGCGCTTTCTCTGAGATTGGGACGAGATTTACAAGGGCAATTTACACACACGAAGAGCCTGGGATTCTGCATCGGTCCGGAGTAACTATTCTATTACACACGGGGTCACACTATTACAACAACAGCACCAGCAATTTAGGGATGGGAGACACAGGATAGCGAAGAACTACGAGGCTTCTACTGGGAAATTGCGCACGAAGAGCAAAACCTCTCTTCAACGCTATACCTTGACGAGAAGGGGATTTTATGGTTCACGTTTTTGTTTTCTCTATTGCAATTCTTGCTTTGGTTTTTTGTTATTATTATTCAACGGCCTCGCATTCAAACATCTTTCCTCGTAGCGACAGACCTGCAGCAGCTTGCAGGCAAAGAACGACAGACAACCAGGAAAAAACACCAAGAAAAAACCCCCGAAAAAAAAATCACAAAGAAGAGAAACAAACCCTCGTTGATTGCATAATTTGTTTCTTGTTTTGTTTTCCATTCTCGGGGAGTTTTAAGGAGGCGGTCGGGGGGGAAACAACATTGGTCGGGGGGGTCATGCAGCAAGCTGATGACAAGGGGGTGGCTTGTTTTGGTTCTGGTTTTTTTTTCTTGGATTTTTTTTTCTCTTGGGCGTCATCAGGCATCGAGGGGAAAGCCCGGCAACATGGTCGTGTGTTTACCATACATACTACTACTACATCATCACATCACATCACATTTTCAGGGACCCGGAGAAAAAAAATTTCTCTGTGCAATTATTGGGAACCATGGAAGCGAATCGAGTCTAACTTGCTTGGCTCTTTCGACACATCTTTCCCCTCTTTCCTCCCTTTACCATTTGTCTGTCTTGTCTGTCTGTCTCTTCCTCATTTCCAGGTTTTTGACTTTATTGCGATAGACTCTTCTTAAGGCGTTTCTTGCTTAAGCGTAATGAGCTTTTTGGTTGGGAAGGATTCTCTCTAGGGGGGTGTGTCGTTACAGGAAAGCAGGCTAGAAGGAGGGAAGAGGGGAAAAAAGGGCAAAAAACAACAACAATGTACATTAAACAAACCAAGTCAAGCAATATGCACTGGTAAACGATTCGCTTGTTCATTTTCGAGGGCCACTTGCCCGCCCCCCTTCCCCGTCTTCTCCGTCCTTAACTTAACTTTAGTCCCTGCGTGAAGGCCTAAACTTGCGCATGTAAGATCTAATGATCTACCGTACAGCGCATGGTAGTAATACAACTATATTGTGTGTGCCCCTGTCGGAAACACTACCTCGACTCCTCCCATCCATTCGGGAGATCCGACATTGTCGTCTCGTCTACGACGTTGCCGCCGCGTGACCCCCTATGACCCACCAATTGTCCCTCTCGTACCCGCTCTCTAGGACCCTGCCCCCAGCCGCGCGCATGTCCTCCTCGAGCTCGCCCTCGCGGTACAGGTGATAGAACCTCTCATACGTCGCGTCGACGTCCCCACCGCCACCGCCTTCCCCGCCGCCGCCGTCACCGTCACCGCTCCCCTTGTCCTTCTTGTTCTGGTTGGCCTTCATGACCCACGGCACGAGCTGATCCTGCTCCGAGTTGACATCCCAGCCCCGCCGGCTCGAGCTCTGCTCGAGCGCCCACACGTAGACGAGCACCTGCCCGCCGTCCCGTCTCACGCACTCGAGCAGTTTGCGGAGCGCATCGACGCGCCTGTCGCGCGTCGACATGTGGTGGATGACGGCGATGCAGAGCACAAAGTCGGCGCAGCCGGGGCGGAAGGGCAGGGCGAGCCCGTCGGCGACGGCGACGTCGTGGCCGCGCCCCCGCGCGATGCGCACCAGCGAGGGGCTCCGGTCCGACCCCACGATGTGCACGTCGCCTGCCTCGCGCACGCCCAGGTACTTGCCGTTGCCGCAGCCGACGTCGAGGCCCACGGACCCGGGCGCCACGCGCTCGCGCAGGAACGACGCGATGAAGGGCCACGGCTTGTACCGCGTCGAGCTGAAGTGGCCCGCGATCGACTCGTACACGCTGTGCACGTGCTCGTCCTCGTACGCCTCGGGCGACTGCGCCGCGGCGTCGCGGATCGAGTTCGCATTTGTGCTGCTGCTGGTTTTTGTCATAGCGGCGGTGGTTGTGGGGGTGATTGTGGGCGATGGCTCTGCCTTCGCGTCGGCCGCAGCCGAACTTGTGGGACACGACATGATTTCCTGCACGTCGTTGCACAGGTTTTACGCAGAGTAGACGGGCGGTTGTGGGTGACTGACCGGTCACACCTCACCTGGTCTAGTCTGGTCACCTAGAGACGGTGTTCCACGCGCCGCACACACAGGACTTTTCACACCGAGTTTCGCCTACCTCTCTACTCGTCGCTTACCGGTACGGACTGCGCGGCCCGAGTACAACAAAAAACTGGGAATATGCTTGTGCAACTGTGTCACACTTTTGTTGGGTGTTGAATCTCACTTGTATTACCCCTGTAAAGAGGTTGGTACGCGGAGACGATGTAAGTGTTGTGTTGTTGCGGTCGAGTTAAGGTTGCTATTATTTTTTGTTTTGGCCCCTCTTCTCGTAAAATTCGGAGATCTGATCCCTGAACCGCTGCCCCCGTCTAGATCCAAGGATGGCAATTGCCACACCGGGCCGTCCCGTCTCGTAAAATTAGAACCCCGGATCCAAAAAGCGCAATTCGGTACGTAAATCGTATTTCTCGTCTATCTCTTAATTCCAGGGTTCGCGGGGTCTAGGACCAAACAGGATGCTTGGTACGGTATCTCTTACCGGGCCGAGGAACGCGAACACCCCCCCAAGACCAGGGATCAGAGGGCGATCCGGGTGTGATGGGTTGCGTATGTAAGAGCTTGGCCAGATGACCGTCTGACTAACGATGGTAACCACAGGTACTTTGGTGGCGAGTTGGGCAACACCGCAGCTCCAAGTCCCAGTCCCAGTCCCAGAACCAATCCCAGGTTCCAATCGACGTCAATCAAGCGTATGTATGGGCTTGCGTTGTCAGATCTGCGAAGTAGCAGCAGTACTCCCCCATTCGTCAAGGGGCCTGGCGATCGGGGTTCGATCAGCTTTCGAATGGCGACGCCCGTCCGTGTGCTGTCTCAGGTAGCGATCGCGCGCGACCACACCTCAGAACAAGAACCTTCCCGTCCCAGGTTTCCGGAATTGACAGGCTCCTGCCAATTACAGCCCAGCGCGTTCGATGCTTTTCTTGGCTCGGCTAACGGTTCGGTTGCTGTCATGCGTGATGGGTGTGTATGTACGTCGCTGAAAGGGGATGTTCAGGCGCTGTCTGGGGAAATGTTGGCGAGCGGCTCCGCATACGATCTCCGTAGTATGATGCCTGTGAGATTTATGCGAGATGGGGCCGCTTAGGTTGGTTTGCTCGATGCATTGAGGGGTGTGGATGTCGTGTTAATGTGAATGGGGCTTTTGTGGAGGTGGATCTCAAATGGCGTACCGTACAACTTACAACAGCGTGTCATTACATACAAACCTCTCTTCATGTTTAAGTAAGACAACAGTTATAGTCGCATACTGACACCTATAAAATGGAACCTATAATACGCTAGAATAAAACAAATACTAGAAACATATGACGAATCAGCTTAGGAGTAAGCCAACCTCAAAATATACTGAATTGCCTCAAACCGCAAATTTTCAGCTTAGTAGTTTAAGTCAGGAATAACGAAACACCAGATGTAACCTTGATTGAAGAATTCCTTGTTTACAGGTTACTACGTACACACTCGTGCGACTCTCAATCTCACCTTATAGTCTTAGCATTGAAGATAACTACTCCGATTCTCCAATCAGGGCTTTAAACTCATCGAGACATGTAACCCAGGTAGCTCGACCATTCTCACTCTGTGCGAACCCATCAACAATCTCGGTCACCTTGAGATCTTCAGCCATGTGCTCCTCACTCTTGGTGCCGTCTAATATGGTGGTCCCCTCCAGACCCAGTACAAGAGCGTACATAGCGACCGGTGAGCTGATAGCGGCGGTCTCAGCGAGTTCCCGCACGGGGGCGCTGCGCAGTAGCTCAGGGTTCCCGCTCAAAGTCCAGAAGGTCTGGAACGCGATGCGCTGGATGCGACAGTACTCTCGCAGGTCGACCTCCCATTGCGTCGCGGGGTAGAAGCGATTCTGCACCACCGCCGGACGGACGTTGACATCGGGACTCGTACAAAGCCTACTAACGACGTGGAGGTCTGTATTCGAGATTCCCAGTTGTCTGATCCGATGTGGCACGTAAGTCTCCAGGGCTTTCCATACCTTCAGGAGGTCTGAGAAATGGTTGGAGGGTGGTGAGTGCAACACAAGGCTGTCAATATAGGCAGTCACCGGGTCGTCAAAAGTGAAATTGGTCAGCGAAGAAGACACAGAGGCATGCACCTGTTCCTCGAGGGGTGCTTTCGGATCATAGGGCATATTGCTTAGGTCCTGTCCACCGACGGGTGTGAATTTCGTCTGGATCTGAGAGCAGATCATCAGCATCTCGACTCAGCACAGAGCGGGAATGCAGCCACACACAAAAAGGTCATCTCGCTTCACAATGCCCTTGGAGATGGCCTCCTTGACACCGGCGGCAACCAGGGCTTCATTGTAATGACGCGGCTGGGCTGCCGTATCAATGCCTCGAAATCCTGCCTTCAATGCTTTGAAGACTAGGTCACTCGTGGCTTCTTTCTTCCAAGCCGTACCGTATAGAAGTCTTGGCATAGCCATGGTGGGCTTTCTTCATTGTATGGAACTATGAAGGCCGAGACTTATGAGCGGTCGTGGAGTGGGAACGTCATCGGGTGTGCACAACCTAGTGTCACAACAATCATACCAATCGCAGTGAAGGACCTCGGGAATGTGGTAAGGAGAGTACATAATAGCCGATTTATTCATATATCAAAATATACTTAATAAAAGAGGTCCGTAATATCTGAGATGAAAGCTGTCAGCCCCTCTGTATTTAAGCTTAGCAGGTTAAACCATCTCATTCGCCAACTCTTATGACTTCCCTTTCTGTAATGGTTTCTGATCAACCGTTCCCCTCAAGAATCTGGCTTCTGATAATTGGGGCTTACGAGTTACGGCTCATCCTCCTCGCGCAGACAATTGCCTTTCTTTGAACAATCCTCGGCCAATTGAAAAATTACTGACAACAGAACATCAAGACTAGTTATACAGAGCTGCCGAAGGCAGCTGTCCTTCCATCCTTCTACATATAATGGCCCGTACCGCCAGGCCCTCTTCTAGTTTAGCCGTGTCATACTACAACCACGTCAGATACTGAGATGCCGAGAGTGGGAATCCAGCTTATGCAAACTGCAGTTCTAGCCAGGTAGATAAAACGGCACTTGACCATCTAGGCTTACTTGAACCCCTCTAGTGCCCCTCATCTCAGATAAAATAAGACCACATCCCCAAAACATAAGACCTAGATGCCGTTACAGCGGGCCCTTGAATCTTTTGACGATAGAAGAAGGATTGCCAATAATGGCTATTAATAATCTTCTAATCTACAAACAGTAAGCTGTCTAGGTAGATAAGTGTTTTCCTAGTTAGTTTGAAGGCCAAGTTCACTAGTAGCACGTAGGATTCTTGTCCTCACTCATATAAGTATATACGTGTTGGCCACGCTGCTTACCCCGCCTTTTCGTTGTAGCATCAAGCCGATGATAATACCCAGACCCTTCACGACCACTTTCTTTCTGCTGAATAATTGATTCGTGCAATTTTTGAGATTTGAAAGACTCTCAAAAATAAGGAATCAAAACATCAAAAATTAGACCCAATCCCCTCAATTCGCAACACGAAAACTCAAAACGATGGCGCAATCACCACATACCGTGCGGTGGGGTATCTTGGCCACGGGTTTCATCGCGCAGAGTGAGTCTACTACTACTACTACCACCCGCTTGGTCAGCTTATAACCGATCATCTCATCTATCCATCTATCTATCTGTGCGACCACACCAGCTCACACAAAATGGCACGCCCCAACAGTGTTCGTCCGAGATCTGCTCTGCAACCCAGCGACCCGTGACGTGACGGACGTCGCGCACAAGGTCGTGGCCGTGGCCTCGTCGCGGTCCAAGGAGAGCGCCGCCGGCTTTCTCGAGAAGGTGAACCTGGCCCCCGAAGGCGTCAAGCTGTACGGCTCGTACGACGAGCTCGTCAACGACCCGGACGTCGACTGCGTCTACGTCGCCACCCCGCACAGCCACCACTTCCAGAACGCCATGCTCGCCCTGCAGGCCGGCAAGAACGTCCTCTGCGAGAAGGCCTTCACTGTCACTGCCTCGCAGGCCAAGAAGCTTGCTGCCGCTGCCAAGGAGAAGAATGTCTTTTTGATGGAGGCTGTCTGGACTAGATATTTCCCTCTCAGCATTAAGATCAGAGAGCTGGTTAAGTCTGGTGCCATTGGCACTGTTTACAGAGTCATTGGTAAGTTAAACTCACATACATATCTCTCAAATGAATTGTCCGGATTGGTTGCTGATATCATCATAGCCGATAACTCCGTTGGGAGTGACGGGCCGGATGGCAGTCTGACCTTCGCTGACGAGCACCGCATGGTCAACATCGACCTGGCAGGTGGCGCGTTGCTAGACCTGGGCATTTACTCTCTAACATGGCTCTTCCAAATCCTGTACCACCTACAGCCCGAGGCAGAGAAGGAGACGCCCCAGACCCTGGCCGCGATCCAGCAATACAAGACCGGCGCAGACGAGTCGACGAGCGTCATCGTTTCCTTCCCAGGGCACAAGACGCAAGGCATCGCCCTGACATCCCTGCGCGTGGCCACCAACACAGACGGCAAGAACAGCGGCGGGCCTGCGATCAAGATCCAGGGCACGCTAGGCGAGATCCAGGTCATGGGCCCGGCCTACCGGCCCACGCAGTACAAGGTCGTCAAGAAGGACGGCGACGGCCAGGTCGAGGTCGTCGACTGCCCCATCCCCGTGGACCGCGAGCGCCGCTTCGGCATGGGCATGTTCTGGGAGGCCGACGAGGTCGCTAGGTGCCTGCGCGATGGCAAGAAGGAGAGCGCCACCCTCCCCCTCTCTGAGAGTATCGTCATCATGGAGGTCATGGACGAGGCCCTGAAGCAGGGTGGCGTCAAGTACCCGGACGTCATCACCACTGATGTCTTTGACCCCAAGAGCCCGCTGAACACGGGTGCTCGGTAAGTTCAGATGTGGAGGCTCGAAGGAGAGGACAGCTGAGTCTTGGCATCTCGCGGCTGAAAAATATCGTTTGCGGGGGAACTATATATATAAAATGTGTTGACTATGCACCACCCACGTATAAAAGTTACAACGTCGGCTACCTCAGCTGAATCAGTTAAAGCACATAGATGAGAGAAATGTCAAGATCAAAAGTCTTCCAAGTATGGCGAGATTTCATCATAGCCGACGCAAGTGAATTATTGATGAATCATGATCTATATATTGTTCAAAGAGGGATTAACTACGACGTATACTCAGGGCTAAAATCTTTTTAAAGGTTTCTACCAGGGAAAAACCCCTCATAATATCCTCAATAGGTAGGTATATTCGTCTCGCAAATCATGCTGGCTGTCTACTATATATTGTTTATACAGAACCTCATAGGCTCCTCCTGACTTAATTCTTGTTTATACAGCAAACTGATTCCAGGGCAACAACAGATGCATGACCCCACTCCAGAACCCCCTTCTGGGCCTTATATTTTTAAAAAAAGGAAGCAGCATTCAATGTTCCTGGAACAGCCATTGAGTTGATGAATACCCTCTCTTGGCTCAATGGTATAACCGTCCGTAAGCCCATGCATGGCCAGATGTTAGGGTGCAACAGATCAGTCGGGTGTTCGGGTCTGGTGGGAGGGGAGGGCGTCCTTATAGTTCCTAGGTTCCAATCTCTTTTTTGCCTTTTTCTTTCCCTTCTTTGCCCTAAGAGGAGAGCTCTTATAATTGGTAACAAGTGCTAGAAGGATATTCAAATTGCAATAATCTAACTAGGGCGTCAAAGAGGCCATACAAGCCTATTCCTCCCTTTCAGCCCTGGCGGCGATCTAGGTCCATATACGCGAAAGGCTTCACTTTCGCTCCTCGCTTTCGTTCGCCCGACCCCGCCCGTTTCGCCCCGTACTACCAGTTCTTGTAATCAGGCAACGGGTAGCTGAGTCTGCGATCTCCTGCCCATATGATTATTCACATGATATCGGCAGCTCCGACCCGATGTCTTAGATATGCAATGCAGTCCCAGTACCTTGGGTCAGCCCGTGTGACAGCTATGGCTTCTCGAAGCACATGATCGCATATCGGAAAGTCCCGTTAGCATAGCCCCTTCGCATCGCGCGGAAAGCCTGGAGGAACGCAAGTCCGTCTCGTCCTTGAGAAATGGCAAACATCCAAAGGGACGGCGATGAGACCAAGCTCCAAGAGATATCCCTAACTATGGTCAGCAACAGAGTGTAAGGACAAAAGGGGGGGGGGAAGCCGGTGCAAGACACATACCAAGTCTTAGCAACATCACTGCTGATGTCAATCGGGCCCTGGCGAACCTTGAGACCGGCTTTCTGGGCCATCTCAACATATTGCTCAGCCGTGCAGAGCGGCGGTAGCAGCATTCCGTCTTCGATAAGCTGTATATCCTCCTTCTCCTGCTCGGGAGTGAGTTGTGGCGCCTTGAACCAGTCGGCGATCACGAGCCGTGAGGCCTTTCCAGGCACCAGCAATTCAGACGCCGATTTGAAGAAAAGAGGCTTATTGGGAAAGTGAGAGAGCGCCTCCGAGATCCAAACTGCGTCAAACCGTGCGGCGGGCTTGCCGTCAGCGGAGAAGTGTTCTAGCATTTTCTCCGCGTCAAGCTCGATGAAGCGACAATTACCTCCTGACGAATACGCATCCGCGCCATCTCCGGACTGACCGGCGCCGCCGGTCGAGATTTCGGCCTGAGTAAGTTTCTTTGCGATTTCCACCTGCCGCCCGCTGATAGTGATACCCGTTACACTGCACGCATGCTCTTTGGCTAGATAGCGGGATGTGCCGCCGATACCACATCCAACATCGAGAACCTTGGCTCCTTGGGGAAGATCTGAGATCTCTAGGAGATATTTGATCAGATTCACCTGCGCTTCCTCTTTGGTCTCTGTGGGAGATTTGAAGTAGCCATGGTGAATATGCTGGCCCCTATAAAGTAGGTACTTATGTTTTAGCAATCGAGTCTAGAAATCGCCAGAAATTGAACACCACGAGATTCTCATACCAGAGTGAATAGTAGTAGTCAGAAGCAATCTCATAATGTTTCTTAATCCTCTCCTTCAATGACGTAGTAGATTCGTGTTCCTCGTATTCTGGTATCTCGTGACTGTCTCCGGGATGAGTTTCAACAGCTGTAGCCATCGTGTCTGTGTGATTCAGCAGCGCTAACAAGAGGCTTTGCGGTTTTTTCGAGAATGTTGAAGGTCATTTCCAAGTCCAATAGTGAGGAGAAGATCAAATGCAGTTTAAGTCGTAGCGCCGCGATGTGTCTATGCATGTACTCGCATGTGCGCAAGACTGGTTCCAGTTTCACTTAGGTTTAGATCATGCATTTCCCCCCGTTATGGGTCGAGCTACGCTGCATGATTACATCTTTGCTGTCCATCAATCGCAAAAAGATGCCGCCGCACTGACAAGAAGTCCAAATATTCGTTTTAGTCGTCAGAGTACAGAAGGATAGCATGAGATGGTTACTGATGGCTATTAAAAGTATATTCACGATAATACAACCCGGAGGTTACCTGAGGTGTGGTAAATCCACGTTTCGTCCTTGTTTTAGGTCGGAGACAAGACTGGTCCGTGCTCACCGTTTGTGGGGGAAGCGGGTAAAAGCGGAGTCGGCTCATTCCAAGCACGAATGCATGAACAAGGATGTAAATATCATTGACGTCATAAAAGCTGACAATAACACAAGCTCAAGTCCTACAGTAGAAAAGGCAACAGCGTTGCTTTCGATTCCTATTAGACCTTGCTAGTTCTTCAACATTTTAGACTCTTGACAGTGACAGGACATCAACCCAATCCTTAAGTCTCTTAAGATTACGGTAACATAAACATACTCTATATCGATCTCACGAATTCAGCAACAATGATCAATAACGTCTTCTACCTCGTTCTCCAGCTCTGCCTGGCCAGCTGGGCTTTCGCAGCTCCCATTGCTGACGAAACAATAACTACCACCAACACCCCGTGGCAATACGGTGCTGGCGGTGGTATTATCGGTTTCATTGTTTTAGTTCTCGATCTGATCGTCTTCAGTGCGTCTAAACCGTAGTATCCCCACAGCCATTATAAATTAACGCTAACAACAACAATAGTCGAAGTCTTGAAGTCCAACCGTCCCGCTCCCAACAAATTGCTGTGGTGCCTTATCGTCTTCCTGTTCCCAATTGTCGGCATGGTCATATACTTCTTGTTCTCCAACCGAAAGGCACACAACACGTACGAACCATTGCCATAGACTAGCTGAAGGGGGTAGTTGTTACTGGATACACATGTCCTGTCATATATTGAAAGGAGGCGTTATTAACCAAGCTGTCTGGGGGCTTTGCCAGCTTGCTGACTGATCGTATGCGAGAGACCTGTCTCTGGAACTAGGCTGGGTAGTTAGAAGCAACTACAGGGACAACAAGTACCAGAAGGATCTGTTTCTACTACCTGTTATTAGCGCGCGCTTCTCATAATATTGTGACGGGGAAAAATCTGACTCATAAATCCATGGCGGCAATGGACTGTGAAATATTCACACCAAGGCTTGTTTCAAGTTAGAGCTGTAACAAGGGGATTGGGAGAATATTTGTATTGCTAATAACAGTACAGTAGTCTCTTAATCAAGTAGGGAAGTCTTGAAGAACTTGACCCTTTTTGACTCTAGGCAGGAGAAGTGTAAATAGCTTCGCTGCTCTTTTCCTATCTCGGTCTCGGTTTCGCTTTAGTACAGTTGTCCCTAAAGGCTACAGGAGTCTAGGAGAATTTCGGGGAGCGGATAGTTGAAGGGCCGGTATGAATAAATATATCTATGACCTGGTCTCAAGCACGTGTATCAGGGTCTAACTAATAGGCTCTAATGTAAATTTGTTTAATCACTTTCCGTGTAGCACGTGCTCGTCTTTGTAGTATAGCTGTAGAGGTCATGAAGCATCCTGTCTAAACAAAGTTGAAGAAAAAATAATCCCAAACGCGCGCTTGGGTATGTAGTGCTGTGAGGTCATCGGGACTTAATCAAACACGCTAGGCTGCGTAACTCGTCAAGCGGAATATTTACCGTCTCACCCGGTTTTGTTGTTATCTCGCGGCTCTCCCAGTTTATCTGTTTTCGAATGCTAATTCACGCTCATATTTATAAGTTGACTCGTTGGCATTGTTTCATGACCAAGACAGTTGTTGGTCTTATCACAATTATGCGCTTTTCTGAAACCTAATAGCATCACGACACAGAGAGCGGAGTTAGTATGCACAACGACGTAGTCAAAACGGGGGCTAAGACAAAAATCTGTGACCTTCCAACACCACGTGGTACTAGTAAATGTTCGAGCACGTTACGAGATGTGCAGCCACACCGGTACTTTGTCGGATAGATCACAAACTCATAGCACTCGCGGAGAGGATTAATGACAGGTCATTCGAGCCGCATTCCATCTTGTGAACAGAATGCAGACATGATGAATGAAAGGCTTCGCCAAGGCATAACGATCCCGAATATATGCTAGCCAACGAGAACTAAGATAACAAAACAATGAAAGACGATATGAGCACGGTGTCGGATTTGTTCGCTAAGAAAACTCTGCCCGGATGATATGCTCCGCGTGATGAAGTCGAACAAAGGGGCCCACTACACACTGTAGGGCCAGGCATGGGATTGTTGCCGACAATAACGATTGCTGATGGGATTATGATGAAGATCGATCGCCGTTCCCCAGACTTATCCTTTCCCAGTAAGCCCAGAACGGGTAGCAGCAACCTAATATGCCTAGACTAACGGAGTCCGGCTAAGACAGTTGCTAATTACATATAACGTATATTCCATGAGCATAAACTCCATTTCATTATACATCAACGGTTAGATCCGAAAGTCGTGACGACTTCGATTTTCTGGGTCATGGCTGGGCATCACAACTCAGGGGAGTTATATAAGTCATTACATGTACCTAGGTATAAGTATAAATACAATCAAGTCCACCGAGACATAAGATCTGCAAACGGACTGTCTCTAGATCCTAGGTCTTTATTCCGCTGCCGTGATAATCCCTTCAAAAATATCGACTAGCTAGGTCCATGTTCTAGTCAGGATGAACAAACCAAGCCCTCGTGAGGGCGCGACCCTGGAGACCGGCCTCATATACCGAGATGGAACCACCAAAGAGCCCATACCACAAGTGGACGTGAACAAACTCCCGGGTATCACACTCTACGAGAAGAAATGCCTCCTGATTAACCGCGAGATCGATGCTATGGGGATGGGCCGGTACCAATGGACTGTATGGGGCCTCTGCGGGTTCGGATATCTGATTGATCTGCTTTGGGCGCAAGCATTCGGGCTTGCCCTGAGTCCACTGCAGCAGGAGTTTGGATTCGGCAGTGGCCAGACTGGTAACATCACTGTTGCTTTCAGCGCTGGACTGACTGCTGGTGCATTTGTTTGGGGTGTCTTGGCGGATACGATTGGTTTGTGGCGCCGAAGGATACGCTGAGAGTTGTGATCGATGCTGACTAGTTGTCGGCAGGGAGACGATGGTCTTTCAACTTCACCGTCCTATTTGCCTCCGTGTTCGGGCTGGCCCTGGGTGCCTCTGGAAGCTACACCACATTTCTCGTCTTAACGGCATTCGTCGGGTTCGGCATTGGAGGCAACGTACCCATCGATACGACCATCGCGCTGGAGTTTATCCCGCAGGTAGATACATCTATGAATAGGGGGTATTGAGAGTCATACCACTAACTCCCTCATAGAACAAGCGCTACCTCCTTGCCCTTCTTTCGATCTTTCAGCCTCTCGGTGTCGTCATCTGTAGCGCCATTGCGTTCGGCTTCATTCCAAACCGATCATGCTCGCCCAACTTCTCCGAAGCCAACCCTCTACCATCCTGCTTTAAAGCAGGCCTCGAGCCAGGCGCACCGTGTTGCTCGCGGGAATCGAACATGGGATGGCGATACTTCCTGTATACGCTAGGTGCCATCACGTTGTTCGTGCTATTTCTCCGGTCCGCCGTCTTTCGGCTCAAGGAGTCTCCGAAATACCTCATCTGCAAGGGTCGGGATGCCGAAGCCGTCGCAGTCGTCCAACACATAGCCAAAAAGAATGGGATTCCGTGCAATCTGACCCTGGAACACCTGAAGCAACTAACCAGTGAAGAAGACTCCATGGACACATCGTCGACCATGGTAAACCCTGGTATGAAGCGTATGGTGGTATCTGGAGGAGAGAAGGCAGTTGCTGCAGTGGACAGATACAAGATGCTGTTCAATAGCTGGCCAATGGCGAGACTCACATTATTGGTTTGGTTAACCTATATCTTTGACTTTTGGGGATTTACCGTCGCAGGTAAGTTTATCCTCTTGTTTCTATTTTCCAACTTTCACCGCTGACATTTTCCAGGCGCCTATCTTCCCCAAATTCTCGCTCTCAAGAACGGTGCCGCCTCTGTATCTTTAAAGTTTACCTATGGGTCTTACATATACACCTACGCTCCTGGCATCGTGGGTGTTCTCCTGGGCTCGTTTATGTACCGTGTTCCCTCTATCGGGCGCAAGTGGACCATGACGATTGCGTCGGGACTAATGGCTGCCTCGATATTCCTCTTCGCGGTAGTCGACACCGTTCCCAAAAATCTCGGATTGTTCACAATGGAGTACTTCTTTCAGAGCATGTTCAACGCCGTCCTGTACGGCTGGACACCCGAAGCGTTCCCCGCCCCAGTACGCGGCAGCGCATGCGGACTGGCGAGCTTCTGGGGACGTTTGTTCGGCATCGTCAGTCCGCTCATTGCACAGAACCTTTATGCTTCTTCAAAGCCTGGCGATGATGATTCTGTGGGCGGGAACATCAATGCGGTACTATACCTCGCTGGTGGGATTACGTTAGGCTGTGTTGTCACTACCGCACTATTACCAAACAAGATGCGGGTGATGACGGATTAGACGTCCTAGAAGCAATTCTTAGTAGATTTATTAGAATAATACAAAGACTTCAAGCAATGGCGCAAAGTCCCTCTCAGTGGTCACATGACGGTTTCAACCACTTGGTCCTGATAGTCCAGGAACACTGAGACTTGTACTTGGGGAAAGGCCTGCGCCGGACTACATCCTGATCTGAGGCTGGACACCTGCGCATCACGCATATAGCCAAACGTACGTAAGATTATGTGCGCGACTTTACCAGTATTGAGGGATCGGCAACTATGCGCAAGGCTATTCTGGTCGAATAGGAAGTAGTATTTACACGCTCCCTTGAAGCCATAAAGATTATTTCAATTCTGATACTGCTCCAAGCCCTTGTAATAGTCCTAGAATATGGGGATAGGTCCTCAATGAATAAAATCTAGTGCATTGGCTATGCATCGTCCCTCCTAATACTCGCATAGTTACTTTCGGGTACTTACCGATTCTATCTACTCTTTGAGCGAGCTGGGTAAGATGATCGCAAAAACACGGATCAAACAAGTTCGTTCTCCAGCTGAGCCAAGACGATAGATAATATTTCTTAGTCTTATGAGTGGTGTCCCAAACTCGGCAATAGGCAACTTCAGGTACTTGCGAGTGACCGAGCCACCATGACAGCATGTTTCCGGACTCATGGTGGTCGTCACATTGCTGAGGGGAGTTGTGCATCTTGTAAGTGTCCCCTATTTAACCTAATTACAGTAGTTGGCCAAAAGGGGGAGGCTCAGGGGTAAGAGAGGCATATATAATGTTCTCAGCCTATACCGTGGTTGTTAGATAGTCGATCAAATAGTGATATTAGTTTCGGCTAGAATGACGCATCTTTTTTTGAGAAATCTTTTCAGCTTCACACTGAAAGATACTGTAGGTGATTCATAACGACCGGTATATCCATCACCGATCACTTACTTAGTATGCATATGGCCCTTTCCTCCACAACAACCCTCAGCTTACCCTGTCGCCCACCCACAACACCGAACAGCCCTAAGCCTCTTAGTTCATTTGCGACCTGAAGATAGCCACCCTACCAGGGATTGTGCTACTCCACGTAAGAATTATTACATAGATTATGGGCTCGGTACCCGTCAAAAGCACACAGACAAAGAGACTTCTATATATAGCATAGTTGCGTCCACCAATGCGTTTGAAAGTCATTCGCGTAACGAGAAGTGTTGAAGTTGTTTAGGATTCGTGACGGTGGCAAATGGCCCCTGGTCACTATACAGTCCCTAATATCACCTCATTTTTGACACTGGGATTGCGACCAACCTATACGTCGACGTCACAATTCTTCTTGAATCATGCCACAGTAATGCGTCTACATTAGCAGGGCTGAGAAATGTATGTCGAGATAGTATACCATGAAAACGGCAATATTTGGTGCAGGCGTTCGGGCACGGGGACTTGGTCCCCGGTCCGGGTTAGTTTAACTCATAGAATGATAAACTTATTTAGATTCAACGTCGTTTTAGGTTCCACATTCAGCCTTATAAGCTAGGACTTGCAATGCTTATGCTGCTCATGATGACTATAATTCTTATACGGCAGTCAAAGTACATGAAAGCCTCCATACCAGATGCATTTGGAGAAGCCTTAACTTATACTAATCGCTTGGTCTAAGAGGGACCAGCTCTCGGATTTTATTGGCCAACACGGCTTACTCCGCATAAGCGATAAGATCGGCCCCGGTCAGATATCAAGTCGTATCAAAGAACTGACTGCTACATGTAACACAAAAAAAAAAAGAACCGGAAGGCTGTCGAGGATGCCCTACCAGTTTGCGTCATAATGCAGAATCCTTCGCTGATCCATTGTCTCGGCGAACGTCGTCGCTATCAGAGCCTTGCGAGTGATAGTCCTTGTGAGCGGCATGCTGCGTAACAATGAACTGATTAATTTGTGAATCTGGCAAGGCACAACATATCATATTTATGCGAGTAATCGCAACGTATATCTTGTGAACCACATACTGGCTCGGTGGAGGACAACAAGATGCAGAAATAGCGAAGCCTGGAACATTTTGGAAGGTGACTATGAATGAACCCCGCGTTGCTGTCGGGGTATGTTTTGTGGGCGTTTGAAAAACACTAACCTAATACTGTCTTGGGAATACCTATGCTACAGCCGCCGAGGCGGTTTAGAAGAAGATGAATAATATGGGAAGAATAAGAACGCAGAGCTTGAATATCACGTGTAGTTGATGTAGTCGGATGTGACAGACATATAGTCCGCGGCACAGTCGACAATCACGGGCACTTAGACGGATTGAGTATAACAACCAGCGGTAGATGAAATCGGCAATCCGGCGAACCCACTACGTCACATTTGGATAAGCCTAGAATTTAGACACATTCCATACTTCGTTATTGGATGGCCTCAATGTTGCACAAAGGGTCTGCGCCGTCCCCAAGGTGACGTCTTCATGCCACGCGCCAACCGTGTATGCATGCGTGTGAAGTAGTCTCAGTAGCATTTGTGCCTCACCTACCTAGATGATCTACGCTCCATGCAAGCAAGGCAAAGCTACCACATAAATGGAAAACGAGAAAAAGCTCCGCATCAGTATGTGGCAGGTGAGATGGCGTCGCAACTTTCACCCAACCCAGCGAGGGTAGATGATATAGGACTAGAGCGCGAATCTATCGAGTAGGGTCCATCTGCAACATCGAAGAGGTTGAGATTATAGCGAACATTCTCCGCGTTAGAAACTTTATTAAGTCGGCTATCCCCCAGGCTCATCCTTTTCACGCTGTTCTACTCAGAATTCCGGTTCAAACCTGACAGGAAGGCTGGCCCTATCTTGACCCTTATTAACGGTCGAAGCATACGGTAGCTTTTCATAATCGTGCACATTATTCAATTCTACTTGCTGCTGCGGAAACTGGGTGCCTGATATCAGTACTATAGTCATGTCTGTCAACAAGGCCGACCCCCTGATTTCAGGGGATAGGAAAGACTCAGGACACTCTGACGTTTCCCGTACTGAAGTCGAGGAGAGCCACCTCACACAAGAAAAGGGGCTAGATGAAGGCCAAAAGAAGCGTCTGGAGGCATCAGCGAAGCTAGAAAACCCCCTAGCTGGATTGTCGCCGGAACAGCTCGCCCAGCGAGGTGAAGACTTCTGCAAGCAGCATGGCCTCACCGAGGAAGAAGACATTCGGGCCTTCAGGCTGGGAGCCATGATTGCTGGCAACATGAACAAATAGTAAGTAGTTTTCAAGCCATATCATTTTTCGAAGCGGCAAAAGTTTGCTTCCAGCCACTATATAACGCTTTAAGGGGTAATTCTAACTCTTCATTTCTTATAGCGACACCATCGATGGCCTTACCGATCGTGAGAAAGAAGTACTTGAAAGGGAAATTACACATAAATGGTCAAACCCCAGGATGTTATACGCTGTCATCACCATTTGCTCTCTCTGTGCCGCAGTGCAAGGCATGGATGAGACTGTCATCAACGGAGCCCAGATCTTCTTTAAGGACCAATTCGGCATTGGCGACCCCAACTCACAGCGAGGTAATATCAAGTCGCCCATACTATCTATGATCCTTCAGGTGACTAACATGTTTCGCTCAGATTCATGGCTCCTCGGTTTAGTCAACTGTAAGCTGAGACTCTACCAACAGGGTATCCAAATCGCATGATCACTAACATTCCTCAAGCCGCGCCCTATATCGCCTCTGCGTTTATCGGCAGTTGGTTGACCGAACCCCTGAACAACAGGTTCGGACGCCGCGGCACTATCTTCATTTCATGCTTCATCGCCGCTGCTGCTTGTTTCTGGCAAGCCTTTACCAATACCTGGTGGCATATGTTTATTGCTCGTTTCGCCCTTGGTTTTGGCATCGGCCCCAAAGCAGCCACAACCCGTGAGTTCTTGTTTCAACTCTTTTCATAAGTGACGCCGGGCTGATCTCTTTCAAAGCCGTCTTAGCTGCGGAGTGCTCTCCACCAAAGCTGCGAGGCGCTCTCGTGATGCAATGGCAGATGTGGACGGCGTTCGGCGTCCTTCTCGGTTATGTAGCCGATCTCGCATTTTATGAGGTGCCTGATCTTAGTGGCATTGATGGGTTGAACTGGCGTTTGATGATGGGTTCTGCTCTAATTCCCGCTGTCATCGTCGTCGCTCTTGTGTTTTTCACGCCCGAGGTTCGTTCAAGATGACCATACTGAGTTGAGTGGGAATTCTAACGCCGATTTTACAGTCACCTCGATGGTACTTGACTAAGAATAGATATTTGGATGCTTACAATTCAATTCGTCAACTTCGGTATGAGAGAGTTCAGGCGGCGCGTGATCTCTTTTACATGGATGCGCTCCTCCAGATTGAGAATGAAACAATGGTGGGCAAACAAAACAAATTCAAAGAGATTTTCACGATACGCCGAAACCGCAATGCTGCGATCGCTTCGGAAATTGTTATGTATATGCAGCAATTTTGTGGTGTTAACGCTATCGCATACTACTCGACGCAGATCTTCCTTGACAGCGATTTTAGCGAGAAGTCTGCACTGGCTGCATCTCTGGGGTTCGGTGCCATCAATTTCCTCTTCGCTATCCCGGCCTTCTACACGATTGATACCTTCGGTCGACGAAATCTTCTTTTGACGACCTTCCCTGTGAGTATTGCCCGTCTTCTGTCTTGTTGTTTTACTGATAGGTGAATAGTTAATGTCCCTTTTCCTCTTCTACACCGGCTTTAGCTTCTACATTCCAGCAGGGACAGCTCGCGTTGCCAACGTGGCACTCGGAATCTATCTGTATGGTATTGTGTATTCACCCGGTGAAGGTCCCGTACCATTCACGTACAGTGCTGAAGCCTATCCATTATACATTCGATCCTTTGGCATGTCTTTGGCGACAGCTACAACCTGGTTCTTCAACGCTGTTATCTCACTCACCTGGCCGTCTCTAGTGCAAGCCTGGACCAACGCAGGCGCGTTCTCCTGGTACGCTGCATGGAACATCGTAGGTTTCATTGCCGTACTCCTATTCCTTCCCGAGACCAAGGAGAAGACACTCGAAGAACTGGACGCTGTCTTCGACGTCCCGTTGCATAGCATCATGCAATACGGTATTGCACAGGCCGGTTACTTCTGGGGCCATGTCATTCTACGCCGAGATATGGAACCACCCAAGCCACCCACGTCAGCCAGCACCTTGGAATATACTAAGACTCAGTTCACGAAAGAAAAGCATCACGATGCAACCGCGCGCGTTTAGGAGGCTCGTTTTTCTCTTTTTCTTTCTCGAGAGTCTACTGTATAGATGGCGAATATGGCGGTATATCGATGATGAATAGGTTGTTGATGCGGCATAAGGGGCAAATGTTTTGGTATCACTCGCACTTGCGAGAGTCTCGTCACTTGTGCAATTTCTAAGGATACCCGTCTAGGCTCAAATGATATTTGTTTACCTAATTAAGAATTGAAGGAGTCGCGTAGTTTAGCATACAACGAAATAGTAAAAATCATGTCAAATTCCGCTACCAAAAGGAATAGTCATAATACTTCGTAACCATTGAATGTGTACCGCCATAACACTCGGACAATAATAAAACAGTACTGACCATGATCCCCCTCCGCAAAGCCCGGGACGTTCTGTTGAACTAACCATTCGTTCCATTCCTGAAATATCCGTCCCGGGAACTCGTCACATGTGTTCTGAGAACATCATGTCCATATCACCCGAACCAACCTCTGCCCCTTCCAACCCACCGCCTTCCGGCCCCCGCACCCGTAAGTTAATTGCACAAACTACAAAAACATTTAGGAGAACACGAGAGCGAGAGCTGACATACAAACGGACAAGAAAGAAAACTAGCACACAAAGGAAAGCGAATTCCCGGGTACAATTTCCCACATTTCCTCACTCATTCTCACATAGGACGACATCACACGACGCAACCCCCTATATCGTAAAATATCGCGAGCCGCACCAAGGCAAGTGTTAGGGAGCGTACGAGCGGTCCCTGTCATCGTAGAATGAGACAGCCTTGGTCTTCCCCTGTTGTGGTTGTTTCTGCTGTTGCTGTTGTTGTTGTTGTTGCTGGGCACGCAAGACCTCAGACCACGTCGGTCCTCGCTCATCATTATGTGGCGCGACGACGAGGGCGCCGCCATTCCTGTCCCCTGCCCCGATCGTACTTGCACCGCTACCCGTACGTGTCGCAGTCGGACTGGCTGGTGTCGGGCCGTTTGTGCCGGAGGTAGCAGTAGAGAGGACGGCGGCGCTGCTTCGTCGGCGTTCGCTGAAACGTCGTGGTGCTGGGGCCGGACGTCTGTCGTAATTTTTATTTGGTTCTCGCTCGCGCTCTCTGTCTCGCTCTCTTTCACGGTCTCTATCTCTATCTCGGTCTCGGTCTCTGTCTCTTTCTCTCTCTCGCTCTCGCTCTCGGTCCCTTTCTTTCTCGCCATCCCTATCCCTCTCCCGGTATCTATGCGGCAACCACCATCTATCTCGCTCCTTATCCTTTTCCCTGGTTCTCTCCATCTCCCTCTCTCGTTCCCGCTCACGCTCGCGAGACGGCTCGTGTCCGTGGTAGCTGCTCCGTCTATCCGCTCTCGTTGGCCGAGGCGTGACAGTGGCGACAGTTGTCACAGTATCAGAGCTGGCGGAATCGCCGTCATCGTCATCTGCGTCACCGAGCTCAAAGTGTGTCGCAGTACTCTTGGATCTCAAGGCTACTACGGCTGATGATGGTCCTTGCTGCGGCTGCTGTGGCCTCTGTGGCTGGATGACGACTTCGGCGGGACCATATTGCCGATGCTCAGGGCAGGAGTGGCGGGTAGGGTGTTGGTAATGAGGTCTGTGGCCTACGAGCGCCAACGACGACGAATCTGGATTAAAGCCGTCTCTAACTCCGCCAGTTGGGGTCGCAGGAGAAGAGGTAGTCTGGAACTTAGCCAACGATCCGGCAGATGAAGACGATGGTAATGGTTTTGACATTGACGGTCCAATAACACTACTCCTACCCACACCGCCGCTACCGTACGTGGGAGCGGTAGCGTTTCGAGGCAGAGGCACAGGAGGTGGAGGTAGATTCGGGCCCTTGCTGCTCCACCCCGAGTCTAACTTCAATGTCGAGTTCGTCGGAACATTTGCAAACGACCACCGTCTATTCTGCTCAGCTAACTGAAGTGTCGATACAGACGATGTGGGAGTCTGTGCAGTAGATGCTTGGAAATGAGCATCCGGAGACGATGGAGTAAGGTTTAAGTCACACAAGAGATCCTCCACGGCTGCCGCAAGGAGTTTTCGAGATTTCGCATCCGGTTTCGCGGGAAAAAGATTACGGACAAATTGCCGCGGGAGCCGGTCACCTCGACTTGTATTTACCCCGGGGATGAGGCCTGAGGGAAAGTATGAAGTTGGCGATGAGCCCTGCATGGAAGATGAAGTGGCGATGGGGTTAATCGGTGTAATAGGTGTGCCATTGCCAGAACGCAACATGGTATTGCTCGATCCCGTGCTCGCAAACAGCGGTATCTCGCCAGCGATCTTATTCAGACGCCTCGCTTCCCCCTCCGGGTGCGCGAGGATGCATGTCGTGAAAAACTGAGCGAAACCCGCCGGCGTAAGGGCAGGGACACATGGCCGAGCGGAGCGCGGGCGCGAGCGTAAGGAGTTTTGAGCATTTGGGTTTGGCGCCGCGCTTGTAGCTGGGTGCAAGCTTGAGTACGAGCTCGAACGCGGGACAGGCGACGACGGACTCGCAGTCGCCGCTATCGAAGAGGCGGTGGAGGAGGAGGAAGAGACAGACAATGCCGAGGGAGACCTTGCCAGAAAAGCCGTTTCGATAGTAGACGGTGGCACGAGATAGTACTCGCAATCGAGATCTGCAAAGAAATCACTGATTCTATCGTGGTAGGTGGTCAACCTGTTGCTGCCGCTGGTAGTGGTTATGACAGCACTGCTTTCCCGCCGTGGGAAGACGTGGAAGATATCTATACGGCGATATGATGAGCAACCCGGCAAGTGATCACCGCGTCACACGTCCAAAGGGATGCTCACCCTCAAACGGATGCACCTCGCCCTCGATCCTGAACCGCGAATACAGCAATCCCAGCTTCTCAGGCGTGACGACCGCTCCGCCCCGAGGTGACAGCTTTTCAGCCTAGACAGCACGTAGGCGTTAGGTTAGTCTTCGCTTGGGCTCTTCAAGCGTGATATGGACTTGATTAAGGACGATGAGAAGGAAACACCAAATCCATACCAAACAATGTGCTAAACCCTGGAGCACTTGGCCCAGCCTGGCCGTTGCAAAGCCATTTCCATCAAATAACACTCCCCATTCAGACACAGGCTCACCGCCTGAGCTTGACATACGACGATTCATGGGCCAAGGAGCCTTCTTCGCTGGCACTGAGGTTGGTCCAGAAAGAGGATTACGAACGAGCGTCACATTATCGCCGAGCCTGGCTCCAGGTCTCGGAGGCTCAGGTTTCGCAGTCATAGTAGGAGGCACTAAAGAAAGCGGTGGAGCAGAAGCAGTAGATGAAGGAGAGGGAGTAAGAGTAGGCGTACGTGTGATGGAGGTGCGGTCCGAACCGCTATCCGGCACCGTCACCGGTGAACACGATCCATCATCACTCCCGCCATGTGTTGACTTAGCGATTGTGTCAAGATACGAAGGCCCCTTCTCTTGGCCGCCAGTTCCGGCGTTAATACTCATACCACTGACGCCACCGTCGTCATTCCGAGAATGTTCTTTGGGTGTGTAGGCACCGAGAACTGTATTCGGCGTGTCAGTTCACCGTCAGAAGATGATGTAGTAGTGCTGAGCTTGTGCTCCATCAACGAACTAGGCAGATACTGACATTCCTGTCTAATAACCTTTCTGATCTCGTCCATGAAATCAGTGGAAAACTCCCTGGGGCCCAGAGATGGTCGCAGATTAGGAATCTGCACCGAGGCAGTTGTGCCGGCCTGCTTTTCATTTTCATGAGCCTGCGATGGCTCATTCAGTAGATGATGATTGGAATTTTCAGACATGGATGAAGCCGCCGAACTAGTTGATGGGTTACCGAATGTAGCGGCGTTTTCCATACGAGTCCCGGAGAAGTTGGGTAGTGTTCCCGACTCCAACTGAGCTTGGTGGTGAGACTTTCCGTCCGTCATTTTGTATCTCTGTCAAATTAGATAGAATGGTTCCCATGTCACGACGACATGTCTGTCTGCAAATAATCAGCTCTAGCAAATCAACCCCTTTAAATGGCTTAAAGCATTAAAAATGACCGGCTTTTGTTTACGAACCACGGTCTGGGCAGCAATGTATCGGCGGATGACCCCATGGTAGGATAATAAGCCATCGACGACTTCAGGCAGCATCTCCCCTTCCAGTAGCACAAGACTTGACATTAGCGCAACGGCTGTAGCCCGAGTTGGGCGAATGGCATGACCTCTGTAGCATCGTTGCTACACCTATCAGTCCGTTAGAAGTAGCAGCCGGGCGATGGAGATGCCTGTCCGTCTGCAAGCAGCCGTCTTGCAGGAACTTAATCCCTGCTGTTCCAGCTTATGTCGTCGGAAAAGGCTGCATCTACCCTCAGAACCTTACGGCCCAAGATTTTACTTATCGGAGCACCAACTACCATATGCAACCTGACATACCAGCATCGCCCAGCCTGTAGGTAATTTGGCATCCCTCTAGAACACCATCGACCTGCATTGCAGCGTACAGAATATGACTTTAGGCTTCAGTGATCTCGGAGGAGTTTATCTGTCGCCACACTTTTTCGGTGGGATTACATTCCATTGTCAGCAAAACTATTACTACGTACGTGGCCCGATCCGGAAAAAACATGCGAATAACCATCAGGCAATAATTCGCAACAAACCCCGATCCCTTCTCAACATTTTTTTGTGCTCGTCCGGCGTCATTCCAGTAAGCATCGAGATAGGCTTTCAGAGTGAGCAGTGATATAGCAATTGTGTTAGATAACGTGCCAATTTCAAGAAATTGTTTAGTGATGCCTCTGGATCCATTTACTGTTGATGCAGTTGATGTCCCTACTGGTCAGTGATGCCACGGGCGCTCGCTGCAGACCAATATTTGTCCACATGGTGGAAAGCGGTTCCATCCCGCCTTACATCTCATCAGGACTATCAGAATCATGGGGAGCTTCCTTTCCATCTTCAGGTCTGTCTGCAAAGGATCTTCTGCTGCCAGGAAATACTTTGCGGTTATCCTTGATCAGTGTTAGCTTATCGTACCAATAGGAAGATTTCAGAAGCGCTTACTCCCTTATACCACTTCTTATTATTACCCGTCCCAGGCCTTTGATTCTCGCCGGTTTTGCGAAAGTTTGAATTCTGTGCCATGGTTTTAACGACGGGAATGAAAGGCTTCTGTTTAACTTCCTCTTTAATCATGTGTCTTTGATGCGGGAGAATTGTTGACAAGCGGCTGGACGAAGTCTGAGAAGCCTGGGTGTTCAGATGAGAAGCCTGGGTGTTCAGATGAGAAGCCTGGGTGTTCAGAGGTTGCTGACCTATGCCAAGTCCGGCGGCCAAATGTGTAAGATGACCAACTCCAGTCATAGTTTGAGCTGACTTGCCAGAACTGAAATCGCTTCTACCACCATTGGCATCATCACCATCATTCCATAGAGAAATGTCCATATTATTTGTGGTTGATACTGCATCCGTTGTGGTATCCTATGCGAAACTGTCAGCTAATGGCTAGAAAACTTTGCCGTGGCTACGCACTTCGCAGTCAGCTTCATCGCCGTACCCCTCGAGACGATCAATGAAACTGGAAACAAGAGATTTGCTTCCAGAATAAGGGTTGACTTCACCAAAGTCGTCGTCATCGTCGTCCTCGTCGGAGGACATTGCGGAGGTTTCCAGCTTGAAATCCTCACCGTCGCTGATACCGTCGTCCCCAGGGCGCACGAGGGGGCCGTTCGGCACGTCGTTGGGGGGCTCCGTGCCGTCGCAACGCACTCTCCACTCGGTACACTTGATGCACCACTATATTAACGTAGTAATCTAGTCAGTCCCCTTGTCTTAGGCGGCGAACTACGACAGGATGCTCACTTACTGGCTCTGGATCATTACGTTGGTTCTTGCTGAAATGCCCTACTACTTTGATGAGGTCGCAGGGACCGTGGCATCGTATCTCTCGTTCCTCGTTGTTGTGGTCCTGGCAAGATAGACCAACATTATCAGGGGTGACTTTGTTTCCCCTATCGTTCCTCTTCTTATTGTACCACTTCTGAAGCTGACTCTTGGAATATGCAGCTGGTGCCTTGTTCTTTCCACATACTCTGCATCGGAAACTAATAATAAGGTGAGTTTTGAGCTGTATTTTAAAATAGCTGGTGTACTCACGTGGGTGGTAGAGCAGCTCCACCAACAGGGTTTCGAAAAGCCATCTTCTGGATTGTCGGCGTTGCTTTAGGAGACACCGAACTATAGGCATTTTCTTTTAGATCAGACAATCGATTTCGACGCACGTAATAGAGAGTGATACCTCGGAAGGAGAAGTTCTGATAGATTCAAGAAAAGACGATACATGGGACAACACCAAAGAGGAAATACAAACTGGGGCGTAGAAAAGAGGGATAGGGAGCTCGATAAGTGAGAGATTGAAATCAGAGAGCAGCAGTCTTACCTCTTTCAGGACAGCAGCTGCGATACTCTGTCAGTGTGTCGGGCGTGTGGATCAGATGACTTTGTTCACGAGGCGGTGGTGAATTTGAATATGTCAACGTAAGAGACAGGAACGTATTAACTTCTGTGTTGCCTTGCTACTGTGGTGTTGCCAGAGACACTCAAGTCATGCAGCGATCCCGCAGCTCGACGATATCGAAATCACAGGAACTGGGAACGCCAGCTTTAGGGAAGGGTAGGAGGGGATTAAGATTTCAAGTAATAGGAAGTAGGTGTGGTTGCTTAATATCGATAAGTCCGTCGATGTTGAGTAGGAAAAACAAACGGGACCAGGATTGGGAGGTAAGTAGGTGAGGTGGGTTGAAAAGATGGTTAAGGTAGCTCTGCTGGCGTGTTGCGAGAGCGAGAACTGCAGGTCGAAGAGGAGTATGTTTGCGTGCCTGCTTAATTGTGTGTTGGTGCTTTGAGAAAGACCGAGACGGACCCAAAACAGAAGGCACGCAGGTAAGTACGAGCCAGAATTAAACTATGGCAGGAGCCTGAAGATAGATGCTGCCAACATTGAACATTGGCATGTACCTGCCTGTTTGCCTGCTTGCTGGGTGACCAAAAGGGATATCGAACTCTAATGCTGCATGTGGTTACTACAGGTACCTCAGGGACAGGCAGGCGGCTCGAGTATAAATATCGCGGATATCTACCTACCCTACAGCATACATACTCTGACAACTTGGCTTTATGTTTGGCTGAAGGAAGCTACCTTGAACAGAGATATGTCGAGTGGTTCTGTTATTGCACCTGTTCCAATTTATCAAAGTTGCGGCTGCAGAAACTGCAGCTACCAAATGACCAACAAACGTGAATCTAATAGTTATTGGATAATGATATATTCAGTTTGCTTTCAATCTCTAGCCTAGCTTAGATAATCATGTCAGCCTCTACGCCTGAACAGTTTCCATGATTGTCTACTTGTAAACGCAACAAGACT
This sequence comes from Xylaria cubensis, assembly GCA_022385715.1. Classification (NCBI taxonomy): domain Eukaryota; kingdom Fungi; phylum Ascomycota; class Sordariomycetes; order Xylariales; family Xylariaceae; genus Xylaria; species Xylaria cubensis. Next base: position 406,486 of record MU279038.1, read on the forward strand.
TCGTTCAAACCTAGTCAGGTCTGACAATACTGCTTCACATCCATGCGGCAATGGAATGCGCCGTTCTCTCAAGTCAGCATTTACTGGTAGTCAAGAGCTTTCCATCTTTTCTTTGCTTTTCCTCGAAAATGAAATAAATGAAAACCTAGTAAATTTGACTGATGCCTTAGATATTTAAACAGTGTCTTTGACATTTCTAAGCAGAAACGAATGATTGTTCATGGTATAGAACATCGTCGATCGGGCCCGCTTCGGGCAACTGCAAACGCAGAGCATATAGAAGGAGATCTAGGCCTCTGAGAGCTGTGTATCGCGTTTGAACAATCTGCAGATTTGTTAGCTATCAAGTCTTGACAAATTTCGTCTATATATGACGAGGTCTTTTTATAATATCCAATCGGATAACACATAGCCTAAGACTCACCCGAAGCCCCCGGCTCTAACTACATAGGGTGTTGCTGGTAAGGCATATGAGACATTGCACTACCTGGCGGCTGTTTGGAGCAGCTTAACAGACTGTATAACTAAGGTTGGTAATCATTTAGACTAATGAATGACTGATTCCGAGTCGTTAAGTCCGCCAGGCGAGTCATTCTTGGGGTGCCTTCTACCACGACATCTAGATAAGATCGTCCTAGGCCTTTATTAGCGAGTCAGCAATACATGATATAATGAAACCCTTCTTTTCCTGTTATTTGTTTAGCTATTCTCTCTTATTTGCCATCAGTAATTCGAACCTGGCCGGCCTGCGCGGGCTGTTTCACACCTGCCCCACAAGGCAGCGAGATGCCGGATTTATGGAGGGGAAAAGCCCAAGTGTCTCAAAAACCATGCTTGGGTGGTTTTCTAGAAGCCTGGCCTCTGTTGGTAGCAAGCTCGGAAGTGAATGGTTGGCCTCATGGGATGGGATAAGTTGGAGAGGCCAAGGTAATGTAGGAGGTGAGATTCATGCAGACAATCCCCTCCGGAACCTGCCAGTCCTGGCTTTAGGTATATAACTCCGGCGGGTCGGGCTGCTATGCCATCTTAGATGGATGGGATATGGATTGGGCGCCGAACGCGTATAGTGGGTTTGGAGTCATGCGCAACCAATTATCCAAATCGATGCATAGTATAATCTGGAGGATATAAATCAACTGATATAAGCATTTAAATTTCAGCTAATAGTTACCCACTTTTTTTTGTAGATAGAACTTTTAAAATACTTAGCCCTAGTAAAAAATTATACATAGCATAAGAAATATTTAATTTTATATGTATACGTGCTTAGTTGTTAAAAACGTTTTAAAAATCTTTTAAAAACGTTTTACGTTTAATTAAAAAACTATATACGATTAATATAAAAACTATATATAACTAATATAAAAACTATACGCGATTAATATAAAAACTATATATAATTAATATAAAAACTATATACGATTAATATAAAAACTATATGTAACTAATATAAAAACTATATATAATTAATATAAAAACTATATATAACTAATATAAAAACAATTACTAACTAATTAATAAATATTATATGTATAGCTTTATAACTTTATGCAATTAATTTTATAACTTACTTTTTTTTACGTAGAACTTTTTCTTTTTTTATATAGTACTGCTTTTATTTTTATACGTTACTTTTTTTTAATTTATTATTTATAACATTAAGTTTTACTTTAAAACGTTTAAAAAACGATCCAGTATTAGTTATAATAATATTATTAACTTATTAAAAAATAGCGCTTTATAAGTAATATTTAGCTAGCAATATTAATAATAACTATTTTTTTAAAATGCTAACATTTAATATAAACAATATTTGTTTTTATTTAAAAACAATTTAAAAACGTTTTTATTATTAATATATTATATAGTAAAATTACGTAGTGCTTGTTATAAGAAAATTGTTCTGCTATATTTTTAAAAATAGCGGAAAAATACTTTATTATAACGTAAATACTTTTTTTAAATCGTTTTTAAATTATTTTTTATAATATATAACGTTATAAGTATTTAAGTTTAAATATATTAAAAAAGCATATTTATATTGCTTACAAATTAAATATAGCTAAATTTTATTTTAATAAGCTTAAAGCTTATAATAATTAACTAATTATTAATAAGTTAATTAAAAAACAATTGTAAAACTTTTTTAACTTATTATTAATTTATATAAAATACTAAAAAAATATATACGCTTTTTTAATTAAAACTATTATTAAGCTAGCTACTTTATAAAAAGCTAAAGCTATTATTAAAAACTTTAGTTTTGTTTAAGTTTTTTATATTAATAACTTTAATAAAACTAAAACTATATATAACATAGCATAAAAACATTTTTAAAACGTTTTTTTAATAAACTATAATTAAATATTAATAAAATAAAAACGAATATTAATATAGCTATAGTAGCTTTATATAACGTTTATATTATTTAAAACATAATAAACTAAAATAAGTTATAATAGTTTTTAGTTTATTACTTTTATTAACTTAATTAATTAGTTTATTTACTTATTTTTAGTTATAATTTAATTTGCTACGTTTAATATAGTTATTTTTATTTAAACATAAAAAATAACAAAAATATGCTTAATAAATTATAAAAATAATCTAAAAATAATTTAAAAACATTTTATAGCTAGCTAATATTTACTTTTTTAAAAATTTAATGCATAATTAATTCTTTTTTTTTACCGCTTTTAAACAAACGCGCTATAAGCTTTTATATTTTAAAGCATATTTTTAAGTTTAAACTAAAACGATTATATTACTTTTTTATGTTTAAATTAAAAAATAAATAAATAATAACTAAGTTTAAGCAAAATAATAAAAAAGTTTTTTTTATGTTTAAATTAAAAACGTTTATAATATAACGTAATAATAAAGCATAAATATTTATAATACTTTTTATTATATTTATAAAACAGCTTAAAAAATTAACTTAAATAATAATTTAATAATAATTTAATTAAACTTTAATTAAATAAGTTTTGTTTTTATAACAAATTTGCTTTGTTTTTATAATAAATTATTTTTATTTTTATAATAAATTTGCTTTATTTTTATAATAAATTATTTTTATTTTTATAATAAATTATTTTTATTTTTATAATAAATTTGCTTTATTTTTATAACAAATTACTTTTATTTTTATAACGAATTACTTTTATTTTTATAACGAATTACTTTTGTTTTTATAATAAATTTGCTTTGTTTTTATAACAAATTACCTTTATTTTTATAACAAATTACTTTTATTTTTATAACGAATTATTTTTATTTTTAATTTAGTTTTAACTAAAGAATTTTTTATATATAAATATATAATAATAATATATATTAATATTAAAATTATATTATTTAATTAATTAAATAAATATTTTTAATTAAATAATTAATATTATTATTTTAATAATATTAATTAAATTAAACTTATTATTAATTATATATAAATAAAAATTTTATATAATTTTTAATTATATTTTAATTTAATTAATATTATTAAAATAATAATATTTATATATAAAGTTTTTTATATAAAAAAATATTATTTTATTTAAATTATTATAATTATATAATTTAATAATTAAATAATTTTATAATATAATAAATTTAAAATTTTTAAATTTATTTATATATATATATATATATTATTAAAATATTAATATTAATTATATATAAAGCTTTTTATATAATTTATTTTTAAAATAATATTTAAAATAAAAATTATTAAATATTATAATTAATATTTTTTATAAAAATAATATTAATTATTTAATTAAAAATATTTATTTAATTAATTAAATAATATAATTTTAATATTAATATATTATATATATATATATATAATATTATTTATATATTTATATATTAATTATATAATTTTTTATATAATTTAATAAGTTTTAATTTATAAAGTTTTTAATAAATTAATATAAAAATATAAATAATAAATTAATTATAATAAATTATTTAAATATTATTATAAAAATTAATATAAATATTTAAATTAATTTTATTAAAATAAAAACTATTTAATTATTTTTAAACTTATATAATTTTATATATATATTTATATATTATATTAATAATATTATTAAATTTTTTTTATTATAATTAATTTATAAAAATTAAAATTAATATTTTTTATAATATTATAAAAAAATAATATAATAATAATAAAATAATAAATTTTAAAAACTAATTAATTATTTTTTAAAAATAATAATATTAATAAAAAAAGTTTATTTTATATAAAATTAAAAATTTTTAATAATAATTTAAATATTA
>MU279039.1:0-405109 GCA_022385715.1 Xylaria cubensis
TTATTTTTGCTTTTTAAATAATAAAATCGTTTAATTTTATTATTTAATTTATTTAAATTATTAAATTTATTAAAATTAAAAAGATTAAAAAAGTTTAATAGTTTAAAAAAATTATTATTATTATTAAAATTAAATATAATAAGTTATTTTAAATGCTTATTTTTTATTTTTAGCTTTTATAAAAGTTTTAACTCTTTTTTTTTTAACTTTTATAAAAGCTTTAACTTTTTTTTTAGTTTTTATAAAAGCTTTAATTTTAATTCTTTTTTTTTTTAATAATAGTTTTTAAAAATTATATTATTTTAAGCGTTTTTTATTATTTAAATATGCTAGCTTAAAACTTTTTCTTTTTAATTAAAGTTTAAATCCTTTTTTTAATTTTTTAAAAAAGCGCTTAAAAAAATATTAAATAAATTTTTATTAAATTTTTCCTTTTTATTTAATTAAAAAATAAATAAAAACAGCTTTATTTTAATTAAAACGTTTTTATATATTTTTTTTATTTAAGCTATTTATTATTTAATTATTATATTAAACTATTTAATATTATAAATATAGCTTTTTTTAAAATGTTTTAGTTCTTTTTTAATTTATTTAATAATTTTTTTAACTTTTTAATCGTTATTATTTATAATATTATTAAAATAAGCTTTATATTAATTAATAAGCTTATAAGCTTTTTTAATTGCTTTTTTAGCTTTAAAACGTAATTGTTTATTTATTATAAACTTTTTTTTAAAAATATTAAACTTTATTTAAATATTAATTTATTTTTATAATATTTTATTAAATAAATAATTTTAAATAATAACCTGTTTTAATAAATTATTTATTATTATTTTTAAACTATGCTTTATTATTTATATATATTTAATATAATAATTTTTAAATAAAATAAATAAATATAAAAATGTTTATATAATATAACGTTTTTTTTAAATATTTTAATAATTAATAATAAAATAATAAAAGTTAATAATAAATATTACGTTAATTATTATATAAAAATATAAATTATAATATTACTAAATAAAGTAATATTATATATTTTATTAAAGTTTTATATATTAATAATATAGGCTAAAGTTAAAATTATATATTTAATAGGCTAATTTATATATAAATATTAATAAGTAAGTCCTTTAGACCTATTTAATACTACGGTAGCACATATAAGTGTTATACCGCAACACTAATGGACCCTAACCCACCATTATATACTACTAGCTACCTGCAACTGGCTCCAGATGCTGATAATAAGTAATTATTGTTATAGTGCGGAGTAACTAATTCATGTAGTACCTATTTCCTTCTGTCGTAAATCGTATAACTCAGGATTTCACCTAGGACAATGATGTCATGGTAACTTACCAATGTAGGTTTAGACTGTGTTTTTATCAAGACTTTATCTCGAGCCAATTGTTCACCAATCCTCGCGCTCATCTACCAGCAGGTGACTGACGAGAGTTGAGAGCTGCTTCCATTCTACGGAATCAAATCCTGCAGTACTTACCTACATAGAATGAGATCAAAGGTGTTCCAGTTGGTCCAAACGACCCTGCTTGGCGCCATTCAAGTTAGAGCCGCTTGGCAGTTCCCGCATGCGTTGAACTACTACTCCACGGCACAGAAGCCGCTGGCCGGGCCAAGTGACGACGACGTCGATATCTCCTACGGAAGCCAGTTTCACGGGCTGACCACGTATGCCAACATCCCGTACGTCAATTGCTTCTCAGACGAGACGACGGAGGGTAGTAGTAGCAAGTACGACATTGCCATTCTTGGCGCACCGTTCGACACTGTTAGTAGTTACCACGCTGTCTCTAGAAAGGATCTATGAAAAGGAGGTTGATTACTGAGACATAGCTGCTAGGGTGTCACAGCTCGGCCGGGAGCTCGCTTCGGCCCTCGAGGGATTCGGGCAGGCAGCGAGAGGAAATATGCCGATTTCGCATGGAGCGTATATACGGGTCCGTTGACTCTTCAACGAATAGGTAGACGATTCAAAAACCTGTGTACTAACAGACTCAAAGGTGAAAATGCACTCAAGTCTTGGGCCAACGTCGTAGACTGTGGCGACGTGCCTCTCACGTTTCTCGACAATAACTATGCGCTCGCCCAACTGACCAAGGGTCACAAGGTATGTATGCAGGAGGCTTGATATAAATAGCTATAGATAGTCCTTGCAACAATTCGCGAACTCGGTCTGAATGTGATGCTCATCCACTTTCCCCCCAGGTTGTGTCGGGGAGAAAAGCTGCCAACCAGAGCTACTCCGTGACTCCGAGGATCATCACCCTCGGGGGAGACCATACGACGACGTTGCCGGCATTGCGGTCGGTGCACAAGCACTGGGGACAGGTCTCCGTCATCCATTTCGACAGCCATCTGGGTGAGTCAGTCACCTTCTCTCGGCTATTACCACCTCAAGCTGACATACGAGCGAGTTAGATACGTGGGATCCGCAGGTGCTCAGTAAGTCCATACAACCAACCCATCAACTATCATGACACTCACGGTTTTCAGGCGGCGGGATATCCGACTACGCGTAAGACTACGGGTTCGCATCTCCTCATGACACGGATCCCGAACTCACTCATGTGCTTACAGCGGCCTTAACCACGGAACATTTCTGCACATTGCGCATGAAGAGGTAGGTGGCATCCGTCCTTTCTCCTGGCTGGATCATACCATACATATCCTATTATTGACTTATAACCCAGGGCCTAATACGCAACACTTCGATCCACGCCGGGATCCGAGGGCAGCTGGCGAGTGCCAAGGGCGACATCCGGAATGACGAGCGTTGCGGTTTCGCGTACCTAACAGCACGAGACCTCGACCGATTCGGGGTCTCGGGAATCGTGTCGCGAATTCGCGACCGCGTCACCGGACCTGTGTACATCAGCGTTGATATCGACGTACTAGACCCTGCATTCGCTCCTGGTATGTTGCTGTTTCTCCCATCACCCTCGCATCCCCTCGCTTCCTTTCCCTATATTGCCACGACCAGCGTGATCGGGAATCATTTAATCCACCCTCAAAATACCATATATGTTAGTGTCTGTGACGACAAAACCAACAGCCTACTCTGCCCATACCAAAGATAACAACGACCTGCTGACACCTTCGTCCCCCTCAACAGCAACAGGAACCCCCGAACCCGGTGGCTGGTCGACGCGTGAGCTTCTCGCGATCCTCGACGGACTCACCGGACTCCAAGTCGTTGGGGCAGACGTAGTCGAGGTAGCGCCGGCATACGACACGCGCGGTGAGACGACGACGCTAGCCGCTGCCGAGGTCGTATGGTCGTTTCTCGAGCTGATGATTGCGACTCCTGTCAAGTCGCTAGCCGATAGGGCATCTTCTTAAGATAGTATGGATGTTGTTCATTTACTGTCTATGCATATAGAACCCTATGAACCATCATATGTATCTACCGGACAGTTCTCCACTCCTCGTTGGCAAAAAACAATGACACATGCAGGAACGAACTAAAGTGTGCAAAACTTTCGAATGATATGCAAGGTTGAGATTGTGTTTATTTGGATATTTGCAGTTATGCATAAGCCTCACGGCCAACAGTATAACCAGGTCTATGGATCGATGGATCTCTGCTCCCACTTCCCCCGAAGATGAAAAGCGCAGAAGCAAAGGATGCAGTAATGCCTCAAACAAAGGAGAAACCCTATATTCCTCCCTTATACGGTTATCCCTCTCTTACATGTCTAGATTAGAACCGTAGATACTCCCATGACAGCAAGTAAATGAACAGGGGGAAACGCGCGGTTTGGTGCTCGTCTCGTATCTGAGAAAGCAATGGCTATGTACAGGAATGCCACAGTGTACACCGACAGTTTCTCTTGCAAGAGTAGCGCATTAGACACGGTCTAGTTTTCGGCGCTCGTTTCGTGTCCGTTTCATCAACTTCTTGTACTTCTGCTTCTTCATCTTGAGTTTCCGTTGGCGCCTGACGCTGATGGCGAGCATGCCGTTAGCCTGGCCGCGGACGTGCTCGCGTCTAATGCGGCGCGATGAGCGAGATCGGGTGGCCTTGGCCACTTCAGCATCCTCGGCGGTGTCTTCGATCAGTTTTGGGGTGTGCGCTACAATGCGGGTGTTACCGTGCTCGTCAATCGTCTCCTCGAGCGTGAACATGGCCTTGTAAATGCGAGTCTGAGGCTCCTGATGCAATGCCGCCTCTTCTTCTGGCAGCGCCAATCCCGCGTTCTCGACCGCAGCTTCAGCCTCGCTGGCCGAGAGCGGTTGCGGTAGTGGGGGCGGGTGGAAGGGCAGAAATTGACCGGACATGTGATCCAGCTGCACGTATAAACTGGATTCGGTACCGTCCGCATGCTTCACGGTAATTTGTTGTGTGGGTTCGCCGTTTGCCTCATGGGAAGTGGTGGCGTCGGTAACGTGCTGTGTCTCAATGCTTAGCGCCTGCATAGGCTGCTCGAGCTGGTCGACGGTTCGGGCCAGTGTGGACATGACTTTGCTGTACGTGGCAGACTTGGTGCGCGGGGCGAAGATTTGGGCAAAGGCATCATCTGTTATCGCCTTGGGGAAGCTATGTGTCACGGAGATGGGTCGATGAAGCGAGAAGAAGGTGGCCAAGGCAAAAGCTAGTGAACGAAAGTCAGTTATCTTGCGTACAAATCATAATCCGGCGTCTATGCGAGTTTCATACCCTCTTGCGGCACATCCTGTGTGCTAGGGACGCTGGGGAGCTTTCGCTGTGGACTTGAGACTTTGGCCTTGCGTTTCCGCTTCTCGCCGCCCTGCTTGGACGACTGCGCCGGGCTTGCGGCCACCTGGCCGGCTGGTAAGCCCTTGGGGGAATCATTGGGGCTAGATGGCTTCGACGACGAGTATCGCCTCCGCTGGGTACATCTAGGGTTGCTTTTAAGGGTGAGCGCAGCGGTTGCTCGAGCGGCCGCGGGTGTGAAGGATGACAACAGAGGTGACTGGGGGGTGGCTGAGGCGATTCGCCGCACCGTTGAGGGAAGCATGGTCCCTCCGAGTATGGCCGCTATGTATGTGAGTGTAGAAGTTGGGTGCGGCGTAAAGTAAGGAAAAGGAGAAGGAGATCAACCCCCGGTGACGCTGCTCGTGGCCGATAGTAGGAGTAGGTAGGATTTGAAGATCAGTTGCGCCTTTGAAAAGCCATGCGCGGCAAGACCACCTGACCTAAGAGATAGATAATGGAATGGCTTGGCACGAAAGCTAAGCGGCTGATGGACCGGCTACCTATGATTGGCGGAGTATCGATCATCCAGCTCCCGGTTTGTTCCGCTGCTTAACTGCATCCATCCACTGTTTATTCGCATAATTCCTCAGCCTGTAGACAGGTCAGGTGGATTGATGGCGATAGCCCAAATTATACATTCCTAAATATCATCTACATTTAGTCTTGGAAAAGGAGCTGAAAGATTGCGATTGCCTCGGACGTCTCCTGAACCTATATAAAACTTATCATGTATTTCGTATCAAAAACCTACGCCTAAACTATTGTACAGGTCATATGCGAATTATAAAGCGATTAGACTGGGAATTGCGGACTGGGACATTGAAGTTGGGTATCCTAATCAACGCTGAATATCAATTTGTGAGAATTGTTGAGCGCCTGAGCTCGGAAAAGCCCTCCTATTGTTCTGGGCTTATATCCTCCCTTCATCCAGTGCGCTTCCTGGCCTTATATGCTTGCGCTTAATCTGGTTCGGGTTCCCGTCCTCTAGCTAGGTGACATCATGCTCTGCGAGACTTATCGCTCGAATTCCGACGCTGACCATGTGCTCTCAGCTATGCTTCCGCCTTCTCATTGGCGCTCGGCTGCCAGCGCACCTCTAGCAACGCTCAGCGTTTGTCCTTACTGCTGCGTATATGTGCGTATTTTGAAAATAATAAATTGCAGCCGCGGTGAGAAACAAAGTAGGGGGAATAGGGAATAAAAAAACAAGACAAAAAAAAAGTACCAAAGAAAAGAATAAAACTGCGCAATCGTCCTGGAATCTTCTGCGAGATTCGTCGCTAGACTCTATATGAGCAATGCCGTCGCTTGTCGTTCGTCTCAAAGGTGCCGGTTTAGATGACCGTCTCCTGTACCATGCTAGGAGCCCTGCCAACGATGCCTAAATTCGACGGCCTTCCCGGAAGCAGCCTCGGTATTTTGTTTTCGTTTTTACCGATACAGGGGATCCCGACCACAGTCATTGGCTATACAAAGTCCACCGTCTCTTGCGTAGGGATGGGAACTCTAGAGTTGGTGGGCATCAGTCCGCCTCTTTTATATAGTATTAAACAGTACATCTACACCAAGTTTCAATGTGGTTAAAGCCGAAAACGCCTTCCGCTATGATAACAAGTGTTTGTGATGTGTTTGAATTGGTTTTGTGTAGGAAGAGTGTGCAAGAAAAAGGTCGAAAGCTTATGCTCAAAGAGTGACATCGAGGACCAGGCTAACATCTTGAACATTAGATCCTGCCAAGTCCTCGAGAACAGGTATTAAATCTAACAGCTCGTTGTCGTGTGCGTCCGAGAACCAACTGCTAATGGGAACGGCGTGTTGGGGATGAAAGATGTAAGATGTAGGCGAGTTGTCAATGATGATTGTATCCTTGAGGTCGCGCCCAATCTGCGAGAGGTCTTTAACGTAGTTGCCCTGGTGGTTGTAACAACTCTCACGGAATAACCTATGGTGAACAACTTTGTGGATATCAAGCTGATCTAGCAACGGATCTCCATACTAGATTGCCTTTGTCAGATATCATAACTCGAGAATGTCAGGAATTTCACATACCTTGGAAACGGACGCCGTAAAAACAACGACTTCGTATAGTTCACCAACACGCTTCATGAATTGGTCTACTCCAGGTCGTTTGATCACGTAAACATTGTGGTAGTTCCCTTCAATTTCAACTGGTATTGTGAAATCCGCTTGGTGTAGTATCTGGAAATGATTAATGTCTGAACAGGGTTTTGTGTGGATATAGCCGACTCACTTTAAACGAGCTGTGGACCAGGGTCTCATCAAGATCTAAGACAAGACATTTACGACCCTTGAAGCGTGATTCGATAGGTGGCAACAAGAATTTCTGTTGTTGAGCTTGCTCCACCGCCGTAACCTTCTCTTCCTCAGCTACAATTGGTTCTTGGTCTGCTATCGGCGGAGGGGGTGGAGGAGGAACTGTTTTCGGAGCATTGTCCTCAGCAGCAATCACGGGAACCTTCACTTGTGGCGGTACATCAGAATCGGCATCAGGCATTTCTGAATCGCCATCTTCATCTTTGGAACCCGCGTCCTCCTCTCTTGATACGTCGGTCTCGTGGCTATCCGGCAGCGGAGGATTAACCGTGATGCTTGGACCAGGGGCAACCACAGGCGTAGGTTGTTTGGGTTCGCTTTCTCGCTCACTAACATCTGGCTGATCTGGCGCTGCAGGTAGCGAGGCACGGTTCCCGGATTTTGCGGTTTCTTGAGCCGAGTCCCCTCCCTGGACTAGAGAATCCTTCTCCTTCTCATAAACCTGTGTTTTATTGCCACTTGTTTGTTCCGATGGAGTCACGGTTCTCCTACTTGAGGTCAAGGGCCGCTGAGGAACCTTGTCTAGTTTATGAGGAGCAAGCTCTTCTCCACCATCAGCAGTGTTAGCATTATCCGGCACGCCACAGCAACCGAGTAAAGAAAGAAGGCCACCCTTCTTCCGCCTTTGCGGGACTCCAGCTGGGGAGTTGGGCTGTGACGAGCCAGGTGTATTTGTGGGGTTCGTTGCTACGGCTGAGCGGTGGGTAGAAGTGCTACCATTTCGACGTCGGGCCAACATGCTGCTTCCAGACTCTCTAGAACGCCCGCTGGTACTGTGTCGAGATTCGCTTGCAGAAGTGCCGGTAAGTCCCGTAGTGCTTGATGACTGCTCTTTTTGCTGGGAAGAAGGGCGGGACGGTGTGTTCAGATAACCTCGAATCTTTTGGCTAGAGTTATCCTCAGGTTGCAACATAGCCTTCTCGTGATACGCTTGCTGCTCTGTCTGATAGCTCTGCTGGGCACCTCGGGACATTCTCTGCGGGCAAGAAGCACGGATTCGCTGAGCGCAGTCTTTCGAGCTGAAAACCGCAAATTTGCTATGGGTGTCTTGTCGCATTATTAGTTAGGAGAGGCGTCTGGAATAATAGGTATGCTTGATAACATTTGGGGTTGGCAGACGTAGCAATAGCATCGAGAATATGTAGAAGAAGCGGTGGAGCTATGGTCTATGATGGGGTGGATGGTAGTTGGACGGAGATGCGCGAACACGACGATTGAAACAGGCTTGTTCGACAACCAACGCACTCCAGGCCTACCTAATTGAACGGTCGCACGCAAGAGCGACAGCAGCAACGGGCCTTCCGTCACCAACCCGTAAAATCAAAGGTCTGACAAAAAAAAGAATAGATGTTCATACACACCTTGGCTACCCAACCGCCCAAGAATGCGGTCAATGACCCTGTTGACCGCGTAGAAAAACCCGACCGAAGCGGAGATGCGAAAAGCCCCAGCGATGCGACGGAATGTCTCGCGATCCGAGGAGACGGGTGATGAATGAAATACAGACGCGAAAGGAGGTCTTTGCCTGCTGCAAAAGGCTGGGGACGGGATGGGGAAGGAGGCTCGAGCAGGTCAGGGAAAAGGCCGCCGCTGGCAAGCCGCTAGCGCCCCTACCTAATCTGCTACCTAAATGAAGTGAAGGTCCGCTGGGGCCCAGATGTGATTGGGGGGTTTGGGAACAGGTTAGGGGCTCCAAATGAGTGCCTCGAGCAGTTAGACTGCTCAGAAACCATGCCGCTTTAGGGGGGTACCATGCGACGCCAGGTTTAGCTCTAGAAGGGGGGTACTTGACTCTGCTATAGATTGTTAGTTCTTGATAACTGGCACACACCCATCACACTATCATAAAATAACAAATTCCTTGTTCGGCTTATTTTATTACCCTGGAGGTCGTGTCCACATTTTAAAGCTTTTGTAATCTCCTCATCTCAATCACCCAAGTACCTAAAGCTTGGTACCTTAATCTTTTTGTTCATCCATATACTTACTAGATACTGTACTGTTCAGCCGTATGGTCTCGTGGCTGGATTCATTTCGCAGGCTCCAGGCTGTAGCCGACAGCACAAATCACCAACTGCCCTATTCTAATAGTCTTTCCCCGTAATCGGACGATGCCGAGTAGGTAGTACTGTGCAATATTCAGATGTCAGGTAGTGAAGGTACCTTATATAAAAAGATCCCCACCACCTGTCTCTGTGTACCGATCTACTTCGGCTAGTTCTTGACACTATCAATGATGACTGATATCATTTCATTTTGATGGACATTCAAACTTTGCTGAGATTAAGACATGGAGTTCACTCATCCACAAAACCACCTACTATTCAATACTGAATGGATGCGGCGCACACGGCGACAAGCCACCAACAACTGGTCTGAAGATGAACGGGATCTGAACGGGACAAGCAAGGAACTTGGCCCCTGCACAGATCCACCACAATGCAACTCTCAAGCTGGCGAGTAAGACGCAGACAATGTGACTCTTCTCTTCTATTGGCTCGGCCTAACAAGGTGGGCGCTTAACTGTGCAGGACGGTGACGGCGAGCTGTGGGATGGCCGTCATGCACCACTTGGACGGAGTCTGGAATCCCAGTTCTCAAAAGCTCTTCAAATGTATGTACATAGTAGGTATTCCCCGGAATTCTTTTTCGCTAGCAGGTATTAAACAGAATACAAAATAGGTAGCCACTTATTCTGTTGCATAAAGCTATCTTCTAAGCATATTCTGTGAGTGAGCGAGTTTAGACGATAGGTAACCTTGACACATATAATTTCGGATTTCCAGCTTGCAATAGTTAGATATACTTCTATTAAGTAACAAAATCTTTGGTACTGCGGAAGTAAGGGAAGACCATGCCCAGACTTGCGCTAGCACGGTCTGGGGCACGTGTCGTCTGGGGAAAAAGCACATGCAAATCATCGGAAAGAGAATTCAGCCACAAGTATCCCGGTGTCCCGGTGGCTCACCCTGCCTTCTAACGTTGGAAGCTTCGGGGTAACTGTGGCTGGTGCTCCACTTCTGGACGGCATAAGGAGCTTTTAGCGTACCGAGGTGATCACATGGGAAGAATGGCCGCTTCTACGATGCGTCCTACTACGTAATTAGATCTTGATCATCTTGTTCCATTCCTTCCCAACTTCTCGTCGATAGCCCCAACATCAGCCGACTGCGACACGAATCCAATAATTCGTCTATTATGCCAGGCTTCACGCTGCCGATGGCTACGTCGCTTCTCCTGCCGGACTTCTGCTAATTGACGTCACGCGCCAGTCAATATGGCGGTGCAGTCTACCCTTCGCCATTCGGCGTCCGAAGACATCCTCATGGCTTTCATCGACAAGTACAAGAAACTTATTAAAGATCGCTTCCGGAGGACCACGCGCCGCACAAAATTAATCGCTACTCTTGTCTTGGCTTTGTCTATCGTCCTTGGCGCCGAAGGGAGTCGGAGGTGGTGGAAACGGAGAAAACAAGAAAAGGAGCAAGGTCGCAAACTTGTGCGCACCAATTCCTGGCTACTGGGTAAAGATGGTTCGCGGACGATATATGTTCCTTACAAGGATGGTACTTCCAAAGTCGTTATCAACCGGACGAAACCGCTGACCTTCGAGGCGCATCGACGCCTTTTCCTGAACCCGCCCAAGGTTTCCGGGCTCGGTGATGGATCCGTCCCTTCGGCACAAACAAAACCTGGCTTGAACCTCGCATTCCTCCATCAATTCTTAAGTCTGATGAGCATCATGATTCCTCGGTGGACGAGTAAAGAGGCTGGGCTGCTGGTTAGTCATGGCGTGTTCCTGATGCTGCGCACATACCTTTCACTTGTGGTAGCGCGTCTTGATGGTGAGCTCGTTCGTGATTTAGTCGCAGGTAATGGTCGACAATTCCTCTGGGGAATAGCAAAGGTCAGCTACCACGCCATCCCCTCGTCTTTTTCTACTAAATTCAGTTATACAGTGGTGTGGGCTTGGTGGCTTTGCAGCTTATACCAATTCAATGATCAAATTCCTCGAATCCAAGGTGTCTATTGCGTTCCGCACCCGGTTAACCCGATACATTCACGACTTGTACTTGAATGACAATCTAAATTATTACAAATTATCTAACTTAGACGGCGGGGTCGGTCAAGGTGCCGATCAATTTATTACTCAAGATCTCACCCTATTCTGTGCGTCAGCCGCAAACCTGTATTCGTCGCTCGGCAAACCATTCGTGGATCTCTGCGTCTTCAATTACCAGCTGTATCGATCTTTAGGCCCCTTGGCCCTAACTGGTCTTATGAGCAATTACTTCCTTACGGCAAGCATTCTCCGAAGAATGTCTCCACCCTTTGGAAAGTTGAAGGCAGTAGAAGGTCGCAAAGAAGGTGATTTCAGAGGCTTGCACGCTCGTTTAATAGCCAACGCCGAAGAGGTTGCTTTCTACGGTGGTGCGGAAATGGAGAAGACAGTCCTCAATAAAGAGTTCAAGTCGCTGAAAAACTGGATGGAAGGCATATACATGCTCAAGATCCGCTACAATATCCTCGAGGATTTTATCTTGAAGTATAGTTGGAGCGCATACGGGTACCTCTTATCATCACTTCCAGTCTTTCTCCCAGCCTGGGGTGGGATAGGAGGAGCCATGGAGATGCTTGAAAGTGCCGAAAATGGCGGCCGTGAGCGCAACCGTATGAAGGATTTCATTACCAACAAACGCCTCATGCTCTCTCTTGCGGATGCTGGTGGTCGAATGATGTATTCTATCAAGGACCTCGCCGAGTTAGCCGGATACACAAGTCGTGTGTACACCCTCATCTCTACTCTTCACCGGGCACATGCCAACGCGTACTTCCCCCGCGCCAGCGGCAATGAGCTCTATTCCCTATCTGACGTCCAAGGAACCATTCAGAAGGGATTTGATGGCGTTCGACTGGAGCACGTACCTATTGTTGCACCTGGCCTTTGGCCCCAAGGAGGCGATGAGCTACTAGAATCACTCTCTTTAATAGTCCGCCGAGGAGAGCATTTGTTGATCTCCGGCCCCAATGGAATTGGCAAGAGTGCTATAGCAAGAGTCCTTGCGGGCCTCTGGCCAGTATACCGTGGATTAATCAGCCGACCGAAATCAATTGGTGAGGATGGTATTATGTTTCTGCCCCAGCGACCGTACCTGAGCATAGGTACCCTGCGTGATCAGGTCATTTATCCCGATGGAGAACTTGACATGCGGCTTAAGCGCAAGAGTGAAAGTGATCTGAAACGAGTACTTGATGCGGCCAAGCTTGGATACCTACCCGACCGCGAAGGCGGATGGGATACACGGAAAGAATGGAAAGACGTGCTTAGTGGCGGTGAGAAGCAGAGGGTTGGTATCGCACGATTACTTTATCACGAGCCTCAATATGCCATCATCGATGAAGGTACCAGTGCAGTATCTAGCGACGTGGAAGGACTTTTATACGAAACCTGCAAAGAGAAAGGCATAAGTAAGTATCGTGCTGGCGGCCACCTTTTTAAGAAACTAATAGCTTGTAGCCTTGATCACTATATCAACCCGAGCGTCTCTCAAGAAATATCACACCTTCAACCTTGCCCTTGGTCTAGGCGATAATGGTGACGAATGGGAGTTTGAGCGTATCGGAACCGAGCGCGAAAAGATGCAAGTCGAGCGAGAGCTACAGGAACTTCGCGAACGACTATCACAAGTCGAACAATGGAGGCAGCGTCGTGAAGAGATAGAGAGAGAGCTCGCGCAAGTCTGGACCGAGAACAACGATGCGCCGTTAAATCCGCCTCCTTACGTCGAAAGTCCCGAAGAGGACACCAATGCTACTCAGGCAGAAGCCGCCACACCTTAAGAATACTGATGTCAAAAACAAATGCTAAGATACCATGTACAAATTATAGAGTAAAGCAGCCACCTGGCATACTCGACTACAACGTCTATATGCTATATGTATTCTTATCAGTGCCTATTTGTACTTATTTGATGGTGACTTGGTATAGGAAGGCAAACAACAGCAATTGCTTTGGAGTTAAAGCTGGACATTGAGTGTAACCACACGCCAGGCTTCGATCTATTGAAGATCAACGACGCTGACCTACTTCCCACTCTCTCGGGAAGATTTAACTGACGCTATTTGACCGCTTGTGATAACGGTTTCAATGCATGAAATGTCGCGTTGCCGGACAACCTAGGGTTGTGATATATGCATTATCGTCAACCAATCATCGCTTTTCGTGTCCGTCGATTATCAGTGGCCGACGTCGCTAACCTAACATATTTCCTTACCAGTCGAGATGGGTACGGCAAGCCTCCGGCTTATTAGTGGTTTCATTAGCACAGTATATACTTGGCAAAAACGTCTGCGATGTAACCTCATATGCGGTATCTGTAATTGCAGCCAACAGGGTTGGGTATGTAAGCCACATACCTACATTGTTCTAAGTGGTTACTTACGAACCGGGTACTTATGAGATGCCTCATACAGGGCAACTGTAAGCATTGAACTTGTACAGAAACAACACGGCGGACGAGCCAGCATCAAGGCTTCGGGGTGTTCGCGGGGTTGCATCCTTGACCACATAGTCTTATCGCATTGAGCTCCCGAGTATGGTCAACTCGTCCTCGTTGTTTCGAAAGGGGTCTCACAGGCACGCAGTGGGAATTACTTAAATTCAAGTCCCTTGCCAGCTTTATCTCAGTTGTGATAGAAGTGATATTACGTTAGACGTTGCGGTTCACAATCACAGAGGAATAGTTATCTCTTCGAGTTTACGATGATCCATTTCAAGATAACCCTATCCACATAGTGGTCCAACACCATCGTCAGCACACACCCGGGACCCTAGAGCCCCCCACCCGCATCAATGATAAGCAACCTGGGCACCAATGAGGATGGAGAACTGCAGAGCTCCAAACGACAATTCGATGCTCATCCATCTCCTCACGTTCTTAGCTGATATGATAGTCTACGTAGTAAAGATGTCCATCAGATAAGAGATGAGCTATGTATTGAGTCTTGTCGTCAGAGTTGCCGTGAAAATAGCTAAAGTAAATATGTAATATATTCGGGATAGCGGTAGAAGTGCAAGGGTATACAAGATCTACTCCTGACAGCTATCTGCGTGGTCAGCACATCCTACGATCGATCGTCCTACGACAACGGTGTTCAAGCGGCCCTTGCGCCGAGGTAGCCATATTCGTTGTATTATATGTTTGCAGCTCTATCAATGATAATAGCAATTTCTAAGCTATTCCCATATTGCTCTATTAGCGTCTGATTGGACTATTATATCTGGTCTACGGTACAGTATTTTCCAAAACCCCTTCCACACTTCTCTCCATATTACGAGTGTATTAAAGCGAACTCAAAGCAGCAGCAATATCCTTGCTTATTCCCATCACCGGTACCAATAAATCACGCGACCAAGGACCATGGTAGGGACTAGCAACGACGAGAAACAGTATGACTCTCAAGACCAGCCGGAACTCGCGGGATTGGACGTCGAGACTGTCGCCACGGTCGAAGGTGGTGTCGTAGTCAACGCTGCTGGGTATAAGGACCAATTGAAACGTCAGTATGGCTTCTGGGGAATCGTCGGCATCGCGCTCACTGTTGATAACGCTTGGGCTGCCTTGGGATCCTCGATCTCGGTATCTATCCGTAAGTGATTACTTGATCTCAGCCATGCCGCCGTCGATCGCTAGGTTGTATCATCACCACTTACGTTGGAACTCTGGCAGTCAATGGCGGCCCGCCTGGTCTTATATACGGCTTACTCGTTGCGCTCTTTTGGTACTCGTTCATTGGCCTGAGTCTGGCTGAGGTGCGTTCGACATTTAGTCGCTTGGTTACTTTTCAAATCATTCACATCAACTCATGGTATGCGTTACCGTACTGACTTCATCTCTAGCTTGCCTCGTCAGTTCCAACTGCTGGCGGTGTCTATCATTGGGCAACTATCGCCGGAGGCCCTCGTTGGGGCCGGATGCTAGGATTCTTCACGGGCTGGATTAATTTCTATGGGTGGATGTTCGACTTAGCATCTTTGGTGCAGATCACAGCCAATATTCTCGTCCAGTTATATGCAACATATCATCAGGGGACATATGTCTCTCAGGCATGGCATGTCTATGTCGCATACGTTGCGCTGCTCTGGCTATCGACTCTATTCATTATCTTTGCCAATAAGTTGGTGCCATACACTCAAACTCTCGGCATGTTCTTTGTTATAGTTGGCGGCGTCATCACTATCATAGTCATTGCAGCTATGCCGAAAACTCATGCCTCCAGCCACTTCGTCTGGGCCTCTTTTGGTGAAAACAACTTGACTGGCTGGCAAGGTGGTGTGGCCTTTCTGCTGGGAGTGTTGAACGGCGCCTTTACTATTGGCACGCCCGATGCCATTACGCACATTGCCGAGGAACTGCCTAATCCTAGGAGAGATCTACCGAAAGCTATTGGGCTACAGATTAGTCTTGGGTTTCTGTATGCGTTCGTCTTTGCTATCGCCCTGGGTTATGCCATTACAGATATATCACAGCTGCAAGGCGGTATTAACACAGTAAGAAACCCCCGGAGCCATGTCCTTCTTCTTTGATCAACTTTTACGGTGTAAATGCTATCTTCGAGCTGAGACAGTTTCTTCAAACTTCCGAAACTCTCACAACTCATGCCTAAAATGGCGATAACTAATTCAGAGTGTTGTAGTACCCTCTTGCCGGAATCTATCAGCAGGCAACTCAAAGCGTCCCAGCGACGTTTGGCCTCCTATTTATCTTGCTTCTCACCAGCTTGTGCTGTTGCGTGGGAACCGTTCTTACGAATTCGCGGGCATATTGGGCACTCGCCCGAGACAATGCCGTTCCCTTCTCATCCTTCTTTGGTCAAGTTAATGAATCATTGAGCTGTCCCATTGAATCTACGATATTCGTCTGTGTCTTTGCCACTGGCTTGGGTGCTATACCGCTCGGAAGCTCAAGCGCATTCTTGGCTTTGACGGGCTCGTTCATCGTCCTCACCACAGTTTCGTACGCCATACCTTTCACCGCGAATGTGCTCACTGGCCGGAAATACTTTCCCGCTGGTCCTTTCCATCTCGGGAAGTTGGGCAATGCTATAAACTTGATAGCAGTATTGCTTATTGTACTATTCGACATATTCTTCTTTTTCCGTAAGAAACCCTAGCCGCAAAAAATGGAGGAGCTGTCTCATGCTAACTTGTGATCACTGCAGCATACTCGCTTCCTACTACCGTCGAATCAATGAACTACAACAGCGTGATCCTTGTCGGCACCATTGCAATATCAGTGATTTGGTGGCTGGTCCATGCCACGCGCCATTACCCAGGGCCGAAAGTCATGCGCTTATATATCCATGACGGCAGTATTCCTTCGAACGAGACCGAATTTCTTGAGAAGCCGCATACGGCAGGAAAATCACCGCAGGATGAGGCACCCTCGACAGTTGAACCTGATCTTAAAGATCATAAGTTAGAGCCTGCCGCTCATGCGTAGACTCGGCAAGAACATGTTTCTGTCAATAAATAGACTTTAAGGATAATCTTCAAAAATATCATTTTATAGCTCCTAGTAGGCTGTACCAGCCGATGTATATCCAATTTATAGGATTCGTGTCGACCCAACCTGGCCCGGAAGAAAAGTAGGTACCCAAGTCTAGCCTGTGTAGTCATCTTCAGCAACCACACGTGTTTCGCGTGCTCATACCCGTTTTAGTGTACAACGGACACGTTCTTGAAGGATATCCTGAATCCGCGCTCGTCGAATTAGCGTCTCGGAAGACCTCACACCGACTTCGTCTCCGCCGAATTGGGATGGTATCATGTTCTCTAGCTGGAAGTGGGGCTAAGAAGCCTCGGAAGAATTATAACGCCTTACCTCTCGTCAGATCTATTTTCTAAAAAACAGGTAATGAATAATTGGGGGGAAAGCATGCTGCTGTAGTGTTATTCTCCCCATCAAAATCTTGATAGATAGGTTGGCAGGACATGTACAAGTGGAGTGGGTGTAGTTACATGTTCTATTATTCTTCCCGAAAAGTGAAGGCTTGGCTCTAGGATTCCCCAAGTTCAACCCTAGCTTCGTTGGTGAACTGACTAGGCGAATTTGACCACGTGCCATCAACGGGGATCGGCCAGGAGCTTCTAATAAAGGCAGTATAATCGTGGAAATTTGAAATGGAGTCCAGACCCCTAGTTGACCGAATGCGCACCCATGGGGCTCGTTTGTCCGCGGGCAAGACTAGCATCCGCGAGTCCCAGTCGAAAGAGTGATACACGGAAGTATTAGTCCCTAGCTTCAAGCAATAGGTTACATCGCCCATCTTGAGGCTGATGTCCCTTTATGATCCTACTGACTATAATAAAGTATTTAACTACTGCGTCTTGGCTCTCAATGTAGACCTTAACACAGCGCTTCTCCGCGTCGAAGCGTCGAAACCTCAAGCTTGCTCATTGTGTGACTAAGCTTCTCAAGAAGCAATAGCCATTCAATATGAAGACTGTCGTTGCTGGGCTTGTTGCCCTCACCGGTATTGTCTCGGCCGACGTTGCTCTCTGGGGCCAGTGTGGTGGCAAGGGCTGGACGGGAGAGACAAATTGTGTCGCTGGCGCCCAATGCCAGTACGGAAATGACTATTATTCCCAGTGTGTCCCTGGTATGAACGTCCCGGTTACTCGTGTTCCATGGGTGATTGATGAGGCGGATGGGTGATAGTAGAGTACAGTGAGGGTTGGAGATGCTAATGACTTAACAATTCAGGTGCTGCCTCAACGACTTTGACTACCACGACTAGGGCGACGGCAACAACAACAACGACAACAAAGACGACAACAACAGCTGGGGGGAGTGCCCCCACAGGTTTCTCATCCATCAATGGCCTGAATGTGAGTTGCTCAAACGTTCGGACCGTACCAAATGTGTTCATGTAAAGATGCTGATTTCTGCTACTTCAAGTTCCAAATCGACGGCAAGACGGGCTACTTCGCAGGCACAAACTCATACTGGATTGGGTTCCTTACCAACAACGCTGATGTTGATTCAACCCTTGACCAATTAAAGAACAATGGTCTGAAGATCCTACGCGTCTGGGGATTCAACGACGTCACGACCACCCCTGGATCGGGCACCGTATGGTTCCAAAAGCTATCGGCCAGCGGATCCACGATCAACACGGGCGCCGACGGGCTTCAACGCCTGGATTATGTCGTCTCGGCTGCCGAGCAGAGAGGTATTAAGTTGATTATCAACTTTGTGAACAACTGGAGTGACTACGGTGGCATCCCTGCTGTGAGTAACACTGCTTTTTCTGACGATATGGCCGTCTCCTTACGGCGATCTCATGAAGGCTATGATAATGCTGCGAGTGGGGAGATGAGATGTCATGATAGAGTTATCAGCTAACGCCCATCTACGATAGTACGTCACTGCCTTCGGCGGATCTACAACGAGCTGGTACACGAACACGGCAGCCCAGACACAATACAGGGCATACATCAAGGCCGTAGTCTCGCGGTATGCCTCGTCGTCCGCCGTCTTCGCATGGGAGCTGGCCAACGAGCCGCGCTGCAACGGTTGCGCGACATCCGTCGTCACAAAGTGGGCGACCGATACTTCCGCGTACGTGAAGTCGCTCGACTCGAAGCACCTGGTGACGCTCGGCGACGAGGGGTTCGGGCTTGCGACGAACTCCGATGGGAGCTATCCGTTCGGATACTCTGAGGGTATGGACTTTGAAGCCAATCTGAAGATCTCCACGCTCGATTTCGGGACCTTCCACCTCTACCCTGGGTCCTGGGGTACCACGAACGACTGGGGAAATTTGTGGGTTACTGCCCATGCCGCCGCGTGCAAGGCGGCTGGAAAGCCGTGCTTGTTTGAGGAATGTGAGTATATGTCTTATAAGTAACCCCTTCTCTGAGTATTTCGCCTGAGCCTGCCAGCTCTCTCAGCTCATTATATCAAGTATATTATGAAATATGCTAATAAATTCATCAGATGGTGTGAGCACGGATCATTGCGCAGTCGAAGGCCAGTGGCAGAAAACCGCGCTCTCCTCCTCGGGGATAGCTGCCGATCTATTCTGGGATCTGGGCGTGACCCTTAGCACGGGCCAAAGTGCCAACGATGGAAACACCATCTACACAGGTACCGATGATTGGACTTGTTTGGTGACGAATCATGTAGCTGCCATCGGTTAAGCAGACATTGGAAATCATACGAGGTAGTGTCGGTAAATTGGACTTTCGAGTTATGTCAGTATAAAAGAAATATATGCCATCAGAAAATCAGTCTTAACTGTGCTCTAGTTATGGTAAAATTGACTATTCCGTTCAAATTAGATGAAGAGGTTGCTGATAAACCCGTGAAATAAGTACCAAACTGAACTAAGAAATTAGACCGTGTAGCACAGCCATACATGATAGGGTTTAGTAATGAAAATAATATCATGTTGATGTTAACCGCGCAATTATAAATAGTGGTGATGATATATATCGAGCGGGTGGAATTTGCAGAGCTTGGTTCACACAAATTCAGATCAATGGAGCCAATGGCGATTAATGTAGTAGGTAGTTACGTCAATAGACAACTCAAATGGATCTCCGCTCTCGCCCGGGATATCAAATAACGCCCATCACCCAAGAAGCAGCATGCCAACCAGTGGACCATACCCAAACGAAACGTCATGCCGTGTTGTGCCTTTAAGCCCTTCCTGTAATCCAACGATGTTATCCGTCTTCATCACCCTTACTCATGAACCCCGGAAACACCGTCCTTCTGTCCAGTGGCCGTCCTTGGCTGTATACCCAACTTCTGCAAAATCTTCACGCTCGCTTTGTTCTCCTCGCGTTTCTTCTCTTCCAACTGTCGTTCCTTTTCGAGCACACGTCTCTCCTTTGCTGCGCTCTGACTGTTATCCCACGCCTCTTCCTCCATTCTCTTCGCTTCCTCGGGGCTGAAAACCTTGGTCTTTTTCAGACTCAGCCTTTTCAGCGCTTCCTTGCCTTTGCGCCTTGTCTTGACATACATCTCAAGTCCCACTAACACGGCATAGCTGCGACTGATACTGACGTGGGACATGTCAACGCCCTCATCCTCTAGACTGTGCACAAAGGCACGGAAGTTAGACGCGGGTGGGCGATAGTGTCCCGAGAGAGGCGAGAGGCTTGATAATCTGCCATTCTTGACCTTGATCAAACCCGCAGCCGAAATCCGTGACCCTTGCAAGAATGAGCTATGTTGGAACGCACCGCTCGCCTTAATCCCAACGTACAGTCGGAACGAGGTGTCTGCCACGAAGATCCATGTGTTCCTACGGACTGATTTGCGCAGCAGCTTGTTGAAAACGGCCGCAGCGGAAACATGCTTGATTTTCTTAACGCCTTTTGCGTTATCCAGGTCCGTATTTGCGTATTTTGCGGCCCTAGCAGCTTCGAGCTCAGATTCTCGTGAGGAGTGCGATGATGAGGTAGAAGATCTAGGCCGTGAGCCGGAATGCTTCTCTACTTCAGGAGAGAAAGCCGGTGTTGGATCGTCCAGCGGCACGATGCCATGTATACTGTCTTTCCACTCTTCAGTAGTATCTATGCGGATCCCATTCTTCGCCCACACGAGCCGGCCCTCGTGGTCGACCTTTACCAGGTAATGTTGTCTCTCTTCGCGGTTCAAATACCGCACGCATTCACGGTCCAACCTCTCCCGAGGGCAAGTCGCTAGTTCTATGTTCTTACCCTCGCCGTAATCTAGCCAGTAGAAGAAGTTTTCCTTTGTGTCCGATCGCTTCCATTCTTCGTGATACGTCCTTAGATTCGAACCATACCGGTGCTTGAGATCCACCATCTCGAGAAAATACTGCAGCCCCATCGTGCGCGCGTGTTTTCGCCGTTTCGCCTGTGCTTTTTCTTTTTTTCGCCGCGCGGCTTCGCGCTCGGCGGCATTCATCTGCGCCCATTCCTCGCTGTCGAGTGACGATGACGAATCGCTCGAGACGGAATGATCCGAGTCTTCATCACCACCCGCCCGCCGTGCAATCGTAGCTGCTTTCATCCAATTTCGGCGCGCATTCGATCTGCTCGCGCTATCGCTATTCCTACCCTCGGCTTCCTTACCGACGTGGTCTTCCCTCGCCCGGGGTTTTGTTAGTTCTTTCCACTGCGCATCTCGAATTGCGTGTGTCCACCTTGTGCTCGCATCCAATCCTAAACCCTTCATTTCCCGGCGAACGCGATATCCACGAAAGGTGCGCTGGATAACCGTGGCAGCTTTGACTTTTAATGGTTCTGAGTCCCCATTCTCGTCCGCAGCCCCACCGTCAGGGTTGTCCAGGCCCTCCCCCTCCTCTGCCAGAGCTTTGCTCTTCATAAAGTCGCGCCGGGCTTCCATGCTTTTACGGGCAGCAACCTTGTCCTGGCGACGCAGGTCGTTGTCGCGGCGTTTATGCTCCCTTTCGCGGTCTTCTTGGAGGCTACACAACCGGGCAAAGTCCTGATCTGACGGTGGTTGTAACGAGTCCAGATACTGCTGGTGGGGCGATGGTGGTTGTTCAGCGTGTGGGTTGGCGCTCTGCGGGGTGCTTTTATTTATGAAGGATTGAGGCTTGTGATCCGAATGCCTAGGCTCTGCGAACTGCTGCAGTGGTGGGGATTGATCTGTGAGGGATGGTGTTCTGGGAGATATTTGGCTAACGCCCGATGACGTATCCGTAGAGCCCTCCGAGTTGGAATTCCGTGAGGCATCCATTCTTCTAGAAGGGAAAGAAAATAAATAAATGCCCTTTATGGCTACTATATGTAAAGACGTTGAAGTTCAAGTGGGTTTGGGGATGTCTTGGCAGGGACTTGCCGGTGAAATCAATGATCGACCTATGGAAGGTAGCAATAACCCCTCTCCTTTTTTCTACAATTTACTCAAGGTCATCGCATCGAACCAATCTTGGAAGTGACCGAGTTTGAAATGCAAGACAGGTTTGTAAGTAAGAGCGCTTGCTCCCGAATGACGTAATTTGGCTATTGTCTCGGCTGTCGGCATCTTTTGTAAGTCAGATAGGCACCTGCTGGGAAGACTGGTTCCTGGGAAAACTGTACGCCAACTCTATGAACTGGGATGAGTATACCTTGCCATGAGGTTTGTGAAGCAAAGGTTTCATCAGTTAATCTTCGGGTCATGAGTCGAGTAGGTTGATACCCCGAGTTGTGAAACTTACTCTATAGGTCACGAAACAATGTTATACAGACAGCACTAGATCGGATGTCTATTCTTAGGCCTTGGAAATACGACGGAGATGCAATTTTATAAAGCGTTACTTGATTGGGCTCAAACTAGACGATATATGTAATTGCGCCAACACGCTCATTCCTCGGGAGGCCATCGGGGTAAAATGTATATATCGCGAGATATTTCCGTTTAGAGATGAGCGTCGAGGAAGTCCGTCATCATGCCGAAGGCAGCGGTGGCGTTATGGTGAAAGTTGATGTTGTGACTTGAATGAGGGTGAAGGTACGGCAGGACCGGCTTTGCATTTTTGAATACTGCCCGCACAGCGTCTTCATAGTAGATACCCTCACATTCGCCGTCGCATATTACATAGTCGTTCTTGCCAGCCATAGCCTAATTAGATACCCATCAGCTACTGTTTCAGGTTGAAGTAGAGGTAAGGGCTCGGCCCAAACACAAGACGGGACCAGAAGTTACTTACTAATACAGGACCTGTAAATTTGCTGGCATCTAGATCGCCATCAATAAGTGTCTCGAATTCGGTAATAGTGAACGGATTTTTAATCTCTTCTATTAAGAGGGCCAAGTCTACATCATAGTACGGATACTTGAAATATCTAGGGTAATGTTGTCAGCGATAAACACTCTGTCTTTCATCGCCGAAGCTTACAACTTACGTATTGATATTCGCGATTCCGTCAGCCCAGGTTACGTATCCGGTATCAAGCATGCCGAATTTATGAGAATTCTGCAATGAGGCAACACGAGGAACGAAGGACCTCACGAGGCCATTTGTGTTGATCACACTTGTGTTATAATTAACGCCTGTTAGGATCGCAGCGTCAAAGAGACTCGGGTGCGCAGCCATCGTGTAGTGCGCTATATAGGCACCGAGAGCAAAACCCATTGCTACAACCCTAACGGGGGCGCCAGAATTGCCTGTATACTGGCCAGATCTAACCAAGGTCGCTAACTCCTTGAGTACCTCACGTTGCATCCTGGACTGATTCTTATACCCGGGTGGTCTGGGACTGTCAATAATTTGATATACTGGAATAGGAGATCACAAAGGGACGTCAGAGGATACATGGGAACAACTTACTTATCAGATCCACCGTTTCCTAGACGATCGTAAAAGAAGACAGAGTACCCCTTGTCGATAGCATGTTGAACAAAGTTGTGTTCTTCCGGCTTGAATGGCGAGTTCCAGTGGGCACGAGCCAGGCCGACTCCATGTGTAGCTAGAATGACAGCTTTGGACTTGGGTAAATTCTTCGGTTTGCAGAATGACGCGGCGATATTGTAGGTAAAAGTCTCTGTCACGGTCGTTCCATCTTTAATTGCTGGATAGTGCGCAGAAGGGCGGGTTGTGAATGTTGTAAGGAAGTCCTGGAGAGCGAAGTCATCTCGCCATTGAGTGATATTGAAGACTAGATTATCAGATGTAATCGTAACGGGAATTCGGTATTCAGTGCATTCTGCGTTAGGTGGATAATAAGAAAGCTCGCGAGAACTTGCGTACGATCCGGCTATGCTACTACCATACGACTTAGAAGCCGTGGTGATAAGGAGGAAACTCAGAGTTCTAAGATGCATCGTCGAATATACCGAGAAGAGTTTAACAACAGCCCGTATCAGCCGATTGCCCTCAGTTGCAGGTCTTTCTTGCTACAGAGCATTTTATAGTTGTAGATCATCTCGAAGTTATTGTTCTGTCGTAAATTAGCTTATTGTCAGACGCTCGGTTGGGAGTCGACTTTGGATCTTCGGGGTCTGTAACGATGAGTCGCTTACTGAGGCTGACTCCTTGTGTGCGAAGAACCATAGGAAGATTTCCATGTTATTGGGCTTGGCACGAAGCGAATAATAAGGCATTGGCATTATCGTCATCATCGTCGGCTAGGATAAATCAGTGAGAATGAGCAGTCTCGGAATATGGTCTGAGTATTTCCGCGGAAAAGCTAGAACTGAAGAAATTTAAGAATAACTCCTATTATGTTAGATTCATATTCTACTTGTGCTTACTTTCCGTATGTAAGCTACTCCGTATATACTCCGTATACTCGGGGTTGAAGGCCCGGGATAGGCATGGTGATTACAAGGGTAATAGATCTTCCGCGGACGACGGACACCGCAAATCACCTGTTTCTAAATTGAGTTCACCAGAAATAGAGCTTTACATGGCTAGAATTGTCAGACTCTTTGAGTCATATATCGACTGAGCCCGAGCTAACACCTACATATTCAGGAACACAAAATATTGCGTGCCAGCTCCCCTTATCATGTTAGAGTCCTCCGTCGACCGATGGACACAGCAATATCAATCGGCAAGGGTCGATCCGAGAGCTTAGGCCTGGTACTACAAAATGATGAAAATGTATTATGATTGGCGCGCAGGGTCGACTTCACATGACGCATTGGGTCTGCGCGAGCGATGCAAGAAGAAAGAGTTTGGACTGATGCAACTTTGTCCGTGACCCCTTTTGTGTTATTTGATGGAGTTTCGTACGCCTTGTAGTTATTTTCAGTACTATTCTACCTAAGTTTTGGAGTTCGGTGTTAAAAGTTAAGGCTCCTTAGATCACCTAATTTCATAACCCTTTGAGCCACACAATTTCATTGGTTGTTCACCCCCCGCGCAGAGTTTACCAGTGCGTCGCCTGCTAAATTGTATGTACTAGGTAGGCAGTAGCAGCAGGTAATGGGGGAAGCGCACCTGGGCACTTTCTAGGTGGGGATTATAGCACTCCCTAGGAGGCAACAATCCCCAAATTTATAGGTCAATTGATGTTGACAGGAGGTGAAGGGATCGGGAAATCAATCATTAATGCGACCAGGACGAAAGGGCGACACACAATCACTGTCATCTCTCATGACAATGATCATCCTGCCAGTCACGTCCAATGGCTATTACCGTATCGCGACGACCTGAAGGATTCCAGCGCCCGCATCAGAACCAGAAGCACGCCCAGCAGGCGTCGCAGCACCAACAGCAACAGCAACATCGTGCTGCTCGTATGAAGCGCCCACTCGATCCGATTGACAACCTGAGCGACCCTCTCAAGGCCAAGAGGACACGCATTGCAGTTGAAATCTATGCAAGACCGCTTGCCCAAGTCCTCAGCCCCTCCAAGAAGCCCGTCCTACTGAAACGTCAGCTTTCCGCGACACAGCCCGTCCAGGTCGCGTCGTCCCATAACCCCGAGAAGCCGTCTCCTCCGACCGCCACCAATCCCCTCCCTCTGCCTGCCACCGTCCCTGCTACTCCTCCTGCTGTTCCTGCTGCTGCTGTTCCCGCTCCTACCACGGCTCGCCCCCTTCAATCACGACCTCAGCCTCCCACAATCACTCCAACAATCACTCCAACGACGACGACGGCGCCGAGCAAACAACATGGCCTC
The DNA here is from genome assembly GCA_022385715.1 of Xylaria cubensis. Taxonomy (NCBI): domain Eukaryota; kingdom Fungi; phylum Ascomycota; class Sordariomycetes; order Xylariales; family Xylariaceae; genus Xylaria; species Xylaria cubensis. Next base: position 25,704 of record MU279039.1, read on the forward strand.
ACGCGGAATCAAGAGAAGGTTATCAATGGCATTCGCCACGAACTCGACCGTTTGCAACCCAGTGCCGCCGACACCAGCTCCGCTACTGGTCCACCTGGTCGCAAATTGCGCTCGCAGGAGGCGACCCGCTTCAAGAGCGAACTCGCGGCTTATTTTCCCGAATATGACGAGGTGATTGGGAACGATCCCAAGGAACAACGTATGTTTGAGTTATCGTGTCACTGTATTATCATTGGCTCTCCCCATCAATCGCCACCCACAGCGCATTGACGCGCGCTTCACAAACTACATCTGCCTACACGCGGGATCTCCATGCTGATGTACAACGTTTACCCGATTTAGATCTTCTCAATGCCGATACACCTATCATTATCCTCGACACGGAACACGAGTCCTCGGATACCGTAGCGAATTCTACCGCTGCTGCACATCAATATCCGACTCGTCCTAAATGCCGGCCCCATTCTTCTACAGTGCGAGTGTACAGTGACCGGCTATTCACCGATTTGCTTACTTCACCACTCGTCGGATCTGATTTTCTCAAAGCGGAACATAGTAGTGATGACTTAGAAGATCCATTACCAGATTCGCATTTTGCGCCTTCGCATAGAAGGGCAGAAAGGTTAGAGAAATCAATTCGCAACACAGAAAGAGGCCGCGCCCAGCATGAGAAAGACCAGATCATTCGATTGCTTGGCGAGCTTCAAGGTCATGATTGGCTGAGAACCATGGGCGTCAATGGAGTTACTGAAAGTCGCAGGAAGAGTTTCGAGCCTGCTCGCGATCATTTCATCAAAGGATGTCAAACCATACTTGATAAGTTTCGTTCATGGAGCCAAGAGGAGAAGAGGCGAAAACTTGAAAAGGAACGTGCACTAGCAGAAGAAACAGATGAGGAGGAAGACGAGGACCAGCAAGAAGACGACGTAGACGACAGCGACTGCAGTGACGGGAGCGGCAGTAAGGACGACGTTGACATGGTGGACGTCGAAAACGATAGCGGGGACGATGTTGCTAGTGAAGACGAGCCTCCCGAGTGCAGCGATGTTGATGCGGCGGCGCGCCAGCTCCATGACGAAGCGATGGAACGAGCCAGGTATGCAGCGTCAGCCTCACCCAGGAGAACTCGAGCCGAGCCACCTCTCACCATACTAGATTCAGTGCCCCGCGAATTTACTTCGTTCTTCGAAAAAAGGCACCAAAGGGACGCGGCTTTGAACCAAGGAAGACGAAGGGGAAGGACAGTTCTCGCCTGGGGCCATCCAGTTCCGGAGATGAGTGAGTACAATTTTGAGTTGCCAGACTTTTTTCTGGATGAAGATACCCTGAAAGCACATGAGAGGCAGAAGAGACGGGATAGACGTCAACGTAAACAATGAGCTGCTGTTTTAGATGTATACTTCGCATTTTAGTGGCATTTGCTTGTAAGTAAGAATAGGGCATGACAAGCCAAGCAGGTATTGCTTGTGCTGTATAGGCTAGTGTAACAGGACACAGGCTGTACATTGAGTGTACTAGTATTAGCATACTATTCGAATATTACAAGAATGCTTATACAAGAGGCAAATAAAGTCTCCAAGAAAGTCTCCAAGAATTTCGTTTGCTCGAGGTCACGTTCATCTTTTCATGCCAGACCAGGTCTCTCGCCCAATATAACTAGGTGCTCAATAGAATCTCTGAGAAATCAAGTCTTTTCTATTTTCGTAGTACTGCCACAATTGCAACCCACCAATCAGACCGTACAGGCTCGCCCCGCACTTTTTTACTTTTTACGCTGCGGTTTAAAGCCTTCAAGTTAGATTCTAAATGCACGTATACTGTTCGATCACGCAAAGAAATATCTATCCAGTGATACTAATTATCATTATTTTTAATCCAAGTCCGTTGTGTACAATTGATTCCAAGTAGAAAATTAGGACGTGCACGGTTAAGTGGAGCGGATGTGGCGGACGTGGCGTAGCCTGGGAAAAGAACCCTTGGAGAACCCTCTCTGAGGAACGAAGAGAGGTTCCCAAGGGTTGATTATTATTCAAGTCCACCAGCTTAGAATTCCTATCATTGCGAAGCAAGGATCAAGCGTCAGCTTGTGAATTTTAATGGAATAGAGTGTTGGCACGCCGTTGATAGATTTGAGATTTTAACCCATGGTAGAAGTGACGTATTGCAGTAATGAGCAATGCAATCATATCTTGAATCATGTTTCACCTCTTTAAGGCATGGCACTCGTAGCTTGGTCTTGAAAGCAGTGTTTTGTTCAAGATGTTTTAACATGGAGAGGTACAGGAGGAGTACATATGAGAATAGATAAGATATGATGTCGCGATAGCTTATGTTCTAAGGTTTGGAATTTTTCTATAACTTCCGGATTCATGTAAACTCTACCTGTTTTTGTTTTTACCTTCAGTGTTTGTTGTTGTTAGGTACGCCAGACTCAGCTGGTTTCACCTCGACACTCAATGGTTGGGTTACCTTACGTAATTGGACGGCCCCGGACCTTACATGCAGCCCCAGTGGCTACGGTCGGCAGTCGCGTCGCCAATCTCATCCATACCTACCTCTAAGTACCTAGGCTGATTGAAGTTCAGTCCCGCCTCCGCAACTTCGAACATCATTTTATTTATCTTCGTGCATCCTTCGCCAGTGCTGCCACAGATCCATTCGCTTCCATATTACTAGCAACAATAACATCCGTGACCCCCACGGCGCCATCACTCATGGTCACGACACCCTAATCTCATTGCGGCTACTGAGACGGCCGCCGAAATGCCTGGCATCGTGGAGCCAGAGCTGCTCGAAGAGCCCGAACCCGCGCCTGTCGAGCTGCCCGTCGACGACACCCCGCCACGCCCCTACGTCGTCTTCAAGCAGCATGTCGAACTCGAGATAGATTTCCGCGACAAGCGTGTCCGTGGCCGCTCCCACATCCTCATCGTCCCCCTCGACCCTGATGTCTCCGAGGTCTACATCGATGCACGCCAATGTGAGATAGATGTCAAAAGCATCACAGTCTCCAACTGCCCCGCGAAGGCATCATACGAAGATCCCTGCGACAGGCTCTCGATTCCAGATGCCTATCAGTGGTCAGCGCCGCAATGGCCCCAAAGACAACGACGGATGGAGCGACTTTTACACCATCGACGAAAGGAAGTGCCGGTGATAGCTCACGATTTAACGTGCTGCCAACCTCTTGATGGATCGCTTCGGGTAACACTACCAAGCGCCGATGAGGTCAAGAAGAAGAATCGCGACGCCTCAAAGGCTGAACAGCAGGAGATGCTCATCCATGGCGATGGTAACGTCCAGGGTTATAGGGTTAGCATTCCTTTTGAGCTGAAGAATGTTCATAACGGCCTACATTTCGTTGGTGTTGACGAAGGTGACATGCGCTACCCTCATGTTTACACCCGCCACACTATTGAGCCTGGAACCGCGTCTTCTATCTTCCCATGTATCGATGACCCCGGTTGCCGCAACCCGTGGAAGATATCCATCACCTGTCCTCGTACTCTGGGTGATGCATTCCTCCAGCCGAATACCACCGAGAAGCATTCTAATGGCACTGCTACCCTGAATGGTAGTCGTAAAAGGAAGCTCGGCGAGGAGGAGCCTGCAAAACGCGACTATGGACTTACGGAAGAAGACAAACAACTCGAGATGACCGTTGTATGCTCTGGGTTTTTGACTGGGGAAGTGATCAACAAGGATGATGAGACCAAGAAAACCATGACATTTGAAGTTGATAATAACAAGGCTGCAAAACATATTGGCTTTGCCGTTGGCCCTTTTGAACATGTCGATCTATGGTCAGAATTCAGAAGCGAAGAAGATGATACCAAGCTCGGGGTAAGTGCAGCAAAAGTCCACGGATATTGTCTGCCAGGCCGTGCGGAAGAGGTCAGGAATACGTGCGCTGCATTGGTCACAGCCGTGGACCATTTCGTTCTTCACTTCGGTCGTTATCCGTTTGAGAACTACAAGGTCTGTTTTGTTGACGACATGGTCGAAGACACCATACCCCTCTGTGCATTCTCGTTATGCAGCAGTAGGCTTTTATATCCCGACGATATTATCGACACTGAAATAGAGACAACAAGAACACTAGTATATTCGCTCGCCAGCCAGTGGTTTGGAGTCAACATCGTCCCAAACACCAAGGCAGATATTTGGCTTGTCGTGGGTATTGCGTGGTTCATGACCGACTATTTCATGAAAGCCTTGTGTGGCAATAACGCTTTCAGATTTCGCATGAAGACAATGGCAGACCGTCTTGTTGAGATCGATGTGAAACGGCCATCACTACAGGATATGGGTGAGCACCTATACCTGGGTAGCTTTGAGGTCGACTTTATGAATCTTAAAGCACCTTTGGTGCTGTTCATTCTAGACCGTCGCCTTTCTAAGTCCTCGGGCTCTGCAGGCATCCCTCGAATCATATCGCGCATGGTTAGTAAGGCAAATACTTCCACTCAGTCAAATGACGACGTACTTCCATCGGACTCATTTCGCAAGGCTTGCGAGAAAGTTGGAAGCACACGGCTAGATAGCTTCTGGAACCAGTGGGTCGTTGGGTCTGGCTGTCCCAGGTTCGACGTATTCCAGCGATTCAATAAGAAGAAATTATGTGTTGAAATGACTGTTCGACAGACGCAGGATATTGCTGCAGCAAAAGTCAGACCTATTGACAAAACCGATTTCTGGAGAGATGTTCGGGAAGAGACCCATGCTGTATATGCTGGGGAGCTGCAGCAAGCGTTCACAGGCCCCATGACCATAAGAATACACGAAGCCGACGGCACTCCTTATGAACATATAGTTGAAATTAGAGAAGACGGTGCCCGGTCGGTGAGGTTCGAGATACCTTACAACACAAAGTACAAGCGGCTTAAGAGAAACCGCCGTCAACGTGAAAGGGCAATGGCCAATAATAATACAAAAGACGAAGGCCAGAAAGAACTCTACTATCTCGGTGATGTTATGCAACATCCGGATGATGTTGAAGAATGGAGGTTCCGCGACTGGGACGAAGAAAACGAAGCCAAGATGGATCAGGAATCATATGAGTGGATTCGAATGGATGCAGACTTTGAATGGATTTGCGAAATGAAAACGAATCTGCCAGCGTACATGTACGCTTCCCAGCTACAACAAGATAGGGATGTGGCTGCTCAACAAGATTCAATGCTTTTCTTAAAACAGTCCTTCGCCAAGGTAGGAGCACATCCCCTCGTTTCTACTATCCTTACTCGAACACTATTGGATCCGAGATATTTCTACGGAATTCGCCTTATGGCCGCTGAGGAGCTGCAACGCCATGCAGTTCAGGAACAGGTGGATTGGATTGGACTCCGACACCTTCAGAAGACATTCCAACACTTCTTTTGCTATCCTGGATCAAACACGCCTCGGCCAAACAACTTTTCAGACAAACGCCAATATGTGATTCAGTGCGCAATTCCGGAGGCTATGGCTCATATTCGTGGAGAAGATGGCAAATGTCCAAAGGAAGCTCGGAGATTCATCCTTGGACTCCTCCAAGCGAATAACAACTCGGAGAATGTATTCTCGGATCAATTCTACATCTGCAAGTTAATCAAAGCGCTTGCTATCTGTCAGATTCCGGACGAGAAGAAAGCAAAGCCACAGATGAGCATGTCACTTTCTTTTGGGGACGGCGATAATGAGGATGAGATTATGGCCGAGCCGGTCGATACAGAACCAGAGGACTTTCGAGACCAGGCGCTTGAAGAGATTGAGCGATATCGCCGAAGGGACGAGTATGCCCCATCGTTCCAGAATTGCTTCACTGTGGCAGCTCTGGATGCTTTGTGCTTGCTGATGAAGGCAAATGTAATTCCAGCACATCCACTTACCTTCGTCCAATATTTGCAGGATAAAACTTGCGACGTTGTTCGCATAAAAGCCTGTGAATCATTGGTGGAACTTGGCCTCTTAGACAAACCAGAGTTCCTGCAATTCTTCTTCGCACTTATTAGCACAGATCCTTCTCCATTCGTTCGGGATCAGTTGTTCAAAATACTGTGTCGCGGCCTTGCTAGTATCGCAATCGGAGAGAAATCCGATTCTAACAAGAAGACGCCGCAGCCCGTTAAGGAAGGGCTGGACCTAGTAGTCGAACAAGAGAACTCTATCATGGAAGAACGACAGAAGGCTAGAGCGCGCAAGGAAGATTTACATGCAGCCCTTAAAGCCCTCAAGGAACAAACTGAAAACGACGAGGGATTGCAAGAAGCTATTTGGAAGGCATTAGACTCGCCTGTCCTGACTGTGGCAGAACGCATCAACTTACTAGAGGTTTGCTCTTTGTTGGTTGACGATTATCCAGCTATGATGATAAAGTTCAAATATCCAGAAGCTTGGTCTGTTACGCGTGGTGAAAGAATCCGCGATAAAACGTACAAACTCAACTTTCGTAAATATTACAGGACGAAGTCGAGAGGCACTTATGCCATTCCTACACCACTGCCACCGCCACCACCGCGACCTGAGCCGAAACGAACGATTACTTTGAATATAAACAGAACTCCCAGCATCAGCAACAAGCCGATTGTTTCTACACCAAGCCAGCCTCAGCCGCCACCTGCTCCGATCCCGGCTCCAGCTATACCCTCCACTCCTGTTTCTTTACCCACTTCAACCCAGCCCAAGAAGTCGTCCATAAGCGTTACAGTTCCAAAACCACCCGCAGTACCACCGACGCCCGTAGTAAAGGTACCAAAGCAACCTACCAATGGCACCACTCCTGTTCCAACTAAAACCTTGAGCAAGCCCATGACTAAGCCTGTAACCAAACCAACGGCAAAACCAGTGGCCAAACCCGCATCCAAACCAATGGCTGCCCAGGAGAAGATCGTCAAGAACAGTGAGCCACGTCGTGACAGCATCTCCGTTCTTCCACCAATTCGACCAACTATCGAGCCACAACAATCAGAACCAAAACTACATACCCCCAAGGTTAATGGAAATGGTAGTCTGACCGTGAAACCTCCCAAGCCACTAAAACGTGCGAGTACAGAGAGTGAAAGCGGCCGCCCTTCAAAAATTGTCAAGCTCAACACTTCTAAGATTATTGGTGCTATGAAGCAACTGCAACCACGTAAACTCGTCACGGTTAAATTTAAGGCCTGGGATCGACTTAATATACGGAAAGACTCTCCAGCTTCGGTCACCATTAGGGCTGTGGGCAAGAAACTGGCATCAGAAAAGAAATCCGTGGCTCATTCTGACCACTCTACGGTACACAGCAACCCTCGTGCAACTCCAGGTATTGCCGCTGGTGCTCCAAGGTCTACCCCTGGGGCAACTCCAAAGGCAACCCCCAAGACAACACCTAAGGCGACCCCTCCACCACAATCACGGCCAAGGTCGTCAACTCCAACCACGACTCAGCCTCCTTCAAATTCGCAACCAGGTAGTAGTGGTGGTAAGCCGAGGAAGCCTTTACCGGATATGATACGAAAACCACTCCCTTCTGCCGCTCCCAATCCACATCCTACACCATCCAAGACCCCTTCCTCAGCTTCTCCTCCAGTACCTAAGCCGCCACCGAAGCTCAAATTCAAGGTCAGGCCATCATCATAAGCCTTTATGATGGTATACCTTAATCTATCATCATCACACGACTAGATGGCTAGTCAAGGAGACGATATGAAGGATAGACTCCCCTTTTTTCCATCACACTATAAATTCACGCGCATTGCTTTGCACGATTTTTCTTTTTCTGGTTTTCAATCGGACTAGCATAGCAGCGGCGTTCAGGGTTCCAGCAAGGTAAACTACATGAATTTGCGCAGACACAACACGAGATAATGCGATATCGTTATTACTGGCAGTGCGACGGACTGAGACGGTGCGCATCGTGATGAGCATCCGGACAACAAGGTGTAAATGTTGGAAGGATTGGGTTGAGCCAAATAACGCAGGGGTATGTACGAGGGAATTGATCAGACGCCACAGAAATGGAACGAAGTGGCCTTCCAGCGTTTTTGTAGAAATAGGTGTTTGACTTAATCAAATCGATAACTTGGAATACTGCTCCTAACGACGCTTTGTGTAGATGTAGAGGATTTCTTGGTTTAATTACCTCGTATGTACAGACCTTATTCGTCAGCCCCTTGCGGGCATCTCATATTTGCTACCAAGGCACTCCTTCTACACTATTTCCATGGTTCTCGCCCCTCGTTTACAGTCCGTAAACTAATATTTAAAACTAATCAAGGAAATTTTCGATGAAACGAAATATCTCAAGCCTAACGGACCGTGATATCCCAAATGAGCATTGCATATCGTTCGTTGCCTAGCTCCTGCCTATGGTCGTGAGTATCGATTCTCCTTGACCCATGAATCTATCCATTATCCTAAATGGAAGAAGCGAGTCATTCGCCTTGTCGTATCCCTCGTCGGGGCCCTCTCACTCGTTCAATAATCTTTATTTCAACAGAAAGTCGGGAAGAGAGGAGAATGAAGCGCAGTGGAAAGCCGCAAAACTTGTTATCGGTAGGTGTCCAAAGTCATGGAGCCAGCAATGACCCGTCTCTGTGGAAGTAAAACATAGATATCGCTGGCTAGTCAAGCAACATGCGATCCACATTATCCACTCCTCTTGTTTCTACCCCGACAGTCGGTTCGTCGTAGCCGCTTTGCGGCGCGTTGATGCTAGTGAAGCGGGTTCTCGGCGTCATTCCGGCCCCTGATCTCCCCATCGTGGACGTACCAGTCGTATCTGAGTATCCGCGCGCATGAGTGTAAGTAAAGGAACTCGGACGCCTGCCGAGACGCATCGTATGCGAGCGTAACTGTCGGCGCTGTTGCGTGGGGATTGGCGAGCCTGCTTCGATGCTGGCGGATGTCTCCTCAACTTGTAGATCACCTGTATAGATGGGATCGAACGCGTCTTCTTCTTCATCGTCGACTCGCCCATCTACTTCTGTGAACAGTCCGCGAAGCGGCGGCCTTTGCGCCAGTATCGTGTCTGCTTCTGACTGTCGTGCCCTCCTTGCTTCTGCTTCCGCCTCGACAGGCATTTGTGGCTGAGGCCGCGGTGTTTCTTGATCGTTTCCCGATCCGTGTGCTGCTAGGTCCGAGTGCCAGCGTGCCTATCGCCGTCTAGTCGTTGGTCCCGCCGCCCCTCCTGGCCCGTCGATCGGTCGTTGCCCCGGCGCTATGCCGAGCCGCTCATCTCGACTGCGCGTCACTCGCGTGGGTGCGGGCGGTGGCTCACTCGTCTGCCGTCCGCCGCCACGCCCTGCCGCCGCCCGCGTGGTTGTTGCGCCTCCTTGCGCAATGTTCTGCACGGGCGTCTGCTGCAGATGTGCGAGCACTTGGCCCGAGGTCGTCGCAGCGGGTGGTAGCGCGGACGTAGACGTTGAACCCGCGATACGCTGGGCGCGTGACCCCGCGGCTGATGTGTATGCAGAGGTTGCCGTCGGGATGGAAGTGGCGCCGTGGGCATGTGTTGCGTGCGATTGCGACCTCGCGTGCCCGCCGCCTCGCGCGCGCATCTGCCGGATGTAGGCGCCGCGTTGAGCGCCGGGGGATACAGCTCGATCTGTTCCGGCAACGGCGGCGCTGCGGATATGGCGTTGTGCGATGAACGGATCGTCATCTTCATCGTCTTCCTCCTCCTCCTCCTCGTCGCTTTCTTCCCCTTCGTTTTCATCGTCGTCGTCACCGAGACCGGCGGCGGCGTCCTCCATGGCCTCGTCTATGCTTTCGTTCAGCGACGACGTCGAGGTGTCCATTGCCGAGGACTGCTGTAACACATGGTGGCGCAAGTGTCCACGGGTTGGCTGGGACCTGGCCTGTAGCTGGGCATGGGCTTGCGTCTGTGCTATCTGTGCCTGGAGCTCGGCTGCTTGCTGTGCGTATCGGCGGTCTTCGTATGCCGCTATATCCTCCGCCGTTAGCGTCAGCGTTGTTGGTGGGCGGCGTAGCATCTTCGAGAAAGGACGTATGGAGAGGGTTATGAGCAAGGATGCGGGGAGCGATGTCCCAAACGCCCGCGAGGCAACTGCTGTTTCCGGCGCAATTAAGATTTGAGTCGTTGTCTAGATCTGGTGTTATCTAAATCAAACACGCGTTCGGACGCGGTTACCACTGTTGAGGTGTGTATGTAGGTATGTCTAAATACCCACCTAAGTAACGGCGGGGGTTTAGAGTATCTAATCAGCCCTAGGGGTGGGGTCTCGAGGGGACTTTCATGTGATTCCAGAGACGATATTCTTTAGTCGACGCCTCCAACTTAACACAGTCGACATTTCCCCGACTGACCACTGACGAGAATGTACGCGATGGCATGTTTTAGTTGTATCTCGGAAGTTTACTATTATGTAGATCATATTAGTTAGTCATAATTAATTATTCTCTAAACATACTCCGTTTATATGCAAGTTTCTATTGGTTCAGTGATTCTATGCATATAAGCAAAAGTTGCAGCAATGCGGAAAAGCTTCCCATACCTACGCGGGTGGGGGGGGTTCCTAGAAAGCGTGATTTGAGAATTACCAGCCCCTGCAATCCTGAACCAAGGTACAAGCCTTGCCACACAATAACCGGACTATTTCTATTATGATTTATGTCTATAGAGGTCACTTATTTTAAACGGGTAGAATTTCAATTTGAATTTTTAACCAAAGTGTAATGCCTGCAGCCCGGCACTAGTATTGCAGCCATACGCGAATTTCCAAGCCATATTGCCCTTACCAAGCCACATCGCCCTTGCCAAGCCACATCAGAATTACCAGCGCGAAATCATTGCCAGCAGGTAACCCAATCGGCTACCCCACTATAGCCAAGTGCTCCACTATTTTTTACGACCCACTATAACCAGCCAATTATACAATCAGCCCACGGGACTTAGAATATTAATATCAATTGGGGCTGTTACCTACATGCGCGTAGTAACTGTAGATTCGTAGTTGTAGTATAGTGGTAAGATCGTAGTATTCGTAGACCGTACGTAGTAAGCTGTAAGCGTAGACCTAGTGTTCGAATCCCACTGTGTAGCCCATTGAAAAAGCCCATTGAAAAAAGAAAAGAATTAAAGGTAGAAATGGAAGGTAGGAAGCAGGGGGTCCTGCTAGCCCTTATATAGGGTTGGTGGGGCCCGGCCCACCTTTTGCACCCGCCACACCTAGCCACAATAAAATTTCAAGAGCTGAAATCATTGCCACGCTTAAGAATCATTTCCAGCCAGCAATCATTTCCGCTTTGAAATTCTGTATAACAAAACATAGTAGTAATTATAAGAAATTCTGCTAAAAATGATTTGTTTTTAAGAACGCAATTCAAGAAAGTGAATTGCCAGAAATTTTTATTTCAGGCCCCTGTAATCCTTAGGCAAGCCTTGCGCAACGATTTCCCAGGACCCCCCCCACCCGGGTAGGTACTGGACCTACAGTAGCTGCTTCTTGCGAACTGTGGTGGGTAGGTAGCTCCACTAAAATTTCAACTCAGGATTCCATCTACGAACTTAGAGATCTCTAAATGGCCCAACCCTCTATCTCGAAACGCACAGTCTGAGCGAGAACCACGAGCTGTGCGGTCCATGAACGCCCACGCCCTCCTGACCGCCCAAGGGTGGCGGGGGACCGGGCATTCCCTACATCCGACGGACGATAAAACCGGCCTGACACACCACATCCTCATCAAGCGCAACCAAGATGGCTCGGGGCTGGGCAGCAAGAAAGACCACAAGCAGGAGGCCTGGTGGCTGAATGCCTTTGACCAGGCTCTCAAGGGCATCGACATGAAGAGTGGCACCATGAAACAGACTCTCAAGGGTGGTGCGCTCGAGAAGATCACGGCACGCAACGCCGCCAATAAGTACACGGGCGCCAGGGGTCTGTACACGTCGTTTGTGCGCGGCGAAGTCATGGAAGGGTCGGTTAATGATCCTGCCTCTTTTTTACCAACGCCGCCCGATAGCGGGGCTGGTACGCCGCTCGGCCAGGAGCCCGACACGAAGATGGGCAAGCGCGAAGAGACGAAGGAGGAGAGGAGGGCGCGGAGAGAAGCGAAGAAGTTAAAGAAGGCTGCAAAAGAGGAACAACGGGAAGCGCAGAAACGCGCCGCGCAGAAGGTTGAGAAGAAGAAGGCCAAGAAGGCAGAGAGGCAAGCGGCTAAGGAGAAACTCAAGGCTGGCGAGACAAAAGAGGAGCGAAGAGCAAGGAGGAAGACGAGAAGAAGGCGGAAAGAAGAGAAGCGGTTGATGAGGGCGGTCAGTAGCTGATGAGGACGTGGGAAAGAGATGCGCATTACAATTTTACATCATGTGGTCGTGGACTGCGATCCTGTTTCGGTATCATGGAAGCGAGAGGCATTCATATACAAACATAGCATTGGGGCGGCGTTAGAGGGTATCATGCTCCTATTCTGTCTGCTTGGGAACCTTTCCTGGCTTATTTGATAAAAGCCATGGTCTCCTATCCCAGAAATCATCTTTGATTATATCTAAATGCTCAATTACGACACGAGCCTTGTTCCGTCGTTTCTTGTCGTTCTCATCCTGCGTCTTGGACTGCTTGACCGGCTCTGCTACGTTATCTATCGTCTCTGCAACGTTGTGACTACCCGGCTCCACGAGTTCGTACTAGAACATGTCAGCAAGCCGAATATTGGCTTAATCCCCTTCCCAAGGGAAACCTACCTCGCGGAAAATAACACTGCCCTTCTTATATATCTCGGGTTCGTTATTGTAGTTTATTTTGAACTTCGAGAATAAGATCTCATTCTTGTCCGCCGAGAGGGTACCCTAGGTTCCCATTAACTACAATACTATCATGAATGCGAGGAACACGTACGGCAAGGAATTTCTCGGCTTCTTTGGCATCATACCCGCCAAGTTGTATTAACGACCAGAATGTCGTATTATACAGATTGTTGATATGACCTAGAATTTATCAGCACATACTACTCTGTCCCCCATGTGTGTAAATTCGACGCACAGTCCACTTGGCGCCAACTCATGTAGTCCCTCAGATTCTGCACGCTGGGATAGCATACAGCCCGTCCATCAAAACTGGGTAAGGGCGGCGTTAAAGTGGTCTCTGGAAAGTAAGTCGACCAGAAATGGATATAGTAAGACGTGAATGTTGAGGCAATGGTTGTGATTAGCTTGCTGTGCCATTGTTAGCTAGCTGCTCTTCTCTGCTGAGATAGGCACATAATCCTACCTCGCCCTCCTTTCGAAAAGTGTACATGTTTTATGTAGGACAAAACTGGTTCTGGGTCAGTTGAAAATTCGGATAAGGTACCGATAGTAAATACCTGTATTCGTCACTGACGCCATACGCGATGGTGATATCTGGCAGTTCAGTCATGACGGCCTTGGCGGCAGCGTTCATGAGATCGAGTGCCCGTCGGTCATTGGGTTTCTCAAACTTGTATTTGGCACATAACCTGGCAAAGGCTCATATTAAGACTCGATAGTTTTATAAAGTTATGTCTAGAGATTGACTTACTTGGTGAATCCACGACCATCGATTCGAATTACTATCCATGTGTTTGGGAGCAGGCTATCGCTCTGCTCAAATTGTTTCACATATTCGAAACTGAGGAATAATTCTTTTGTGTTAGTCGCAGTTATACATAGTCTCTCGCCAAGTTCAAGGAACAGTTACTGACCGTGAGTTCGCCATAGCTTCAGAATGAAGGAGACAAGACTAGAATTGGTAAAAACATCAAAATCATAGCTAAGATCTGCCAGGCCGGGTTTTGAAGTCAAGCGATAAATCCCCCAACGGTGATATCTCATACCAAGCAGTGGGATGACTCAGTGGGGTAAGCCCCCGCCATAACTTGGTCCCTGGAACCCCTAGTTAGCGCATGCAAGGCTCCGTGTGATGGGTTGCTAGGCAGCTTTAGCTTTACTTCAGTACAAAAGTTATGTCGCAGGGCTTCCTTCCTCGACCATATCAGCAACCAATATGAATCCGACAACATGAATTTGCTTCTTTCTGACGACTACCTTCTTCAGGACTATCCGGAGAATATTACCAATACCATCCGCTCCGGTCATACGACATGTCTGCGCTTCAACCGCAAAGGCGACTACCTCGCCTCGGGTCGCGTCGATGGCACCGTGGTAGTGTGGGATCTAGACACCATGGGCGTCGCACAGAAATTGAGGGGTCATAGAGCGGCCATCACTTCATTGAGCTGGTCAAGGTGCGGTCGTTATCTCCTCTCGGCCTGCCAGGGCTGGAGAGCAGTCTTGTGGGATTTACAGAGCGGGACGAGGCGTAGAGAGATCCGCTTCAGGGCGCCGATCTACACGGCAGAGTTACACCCGTGGAATCAGTAAGAAACTCAATAGCATTCAAGAGGTTCCTTCTCCCCAGCCCTGACAGCCAGCTACTCAGTAACCTATTCGTTGCTTCAGTATTCGACGAAGCCCCATCGTTGGTTGACTTAAGCGATGCCAATGATGTCAAACATACCCTTCCCTCAGCACCGAAACGCACAAATGCCGATGCCGACGCAGCGACGAAGGAGAAACAGGCGAAAGAAGATGCGAAGCAGATGACCACAGCTACGGTTTGGAGCGCTACAGGGGACCACATCCTGGCCGGCACAAACAAGGGACGCCTCAACCTCATAGATCCAAACACACACGAGATCATATGGTCCGAGAAAATTTGCAGCTCGGTCGTAACCACATTAAGGTTAACGGGGTCTGGCAGAGAGTTACTAGTCAATTCACAAGACAGGATTATCAGAACCTTTCACGTGCCGAATCTTTCAGCCGAGAATCTCGACGCAGACACGATACAGATGCCGCTAGAACACAAGTTCCAGGATGTAGTGAATAGACTGTCCTGGAATCATGTCACTTTTAGTGCAACCGGAGAATATGTTGCAGCTTCAACGTACAACAATCATGAACTATACATCTGGGAGCGCAACCATGGTAGCTTAGTAAGGATGCTAGAGGGGCCCAAGGAAGAGCAAGGAGTCATTGAGTGGCACCCACACCGGGCGATACTCGCAGCCTGTGGCTTAGAGACCGGGCGCATCTATATATGGTCTGTGACGAGCCCTCAACGCTGGTCGGCATTGGCACCAGACTTCGTAGAGGTAGAGGAAAATGTGGAATACATTGAGCGCGAGGATGAATTCGACATCCACCCACAGGAAGAGATTAACAAGCGCAGACTGGACTTAGAAGACGAGGATATCGACGTATTGGCGATCGATTCGAGAAAAGGGTACGACGAGGATCACGGAGGAGCGGATTTTCGGATGCCAGTCTTATTTGACCTAGGCGCAAGCGATAGCGAGGAAGAGTTTGTCGCCGTATCGACAGGCACGGTCCGGCGTAGGAGCTTGGGCGAGGGCCAAGATGGCGAGGAGGCCGAGGAGGATAAAACAACCATAGCAAAGAAAGCGCCTGCAGCCAAGGGTGCAAGGGCCAGAAAGAGATAGTGGATAAAAACAGTATCTACACCTGAGAAATGAGGAACCTGGGACCTGCCAATATCATGTTGCTGTATGGAAATAGCTCGATAGGCAACCTGCTATGTTGATAGTATGCCTGCCTGTGTATCCAGAGGAATAATCAAGGTATTAAGACAAACACAAATGTATTAACGGGAAGACCCTCATATTAGAAATATTGCCACCTCTTCAAAACATTTGAAGATTTAATCTCTTCCCACGAGACACAAGACACAAGGCACAGCGGGGTTAAGATACAGACAGAACGCATTCACACTTATAACCATAAGTACTCCACTCTTTCCTGTGGCGAAATCTTTTTTCCGGTAGTGGTCTGGCGTTCTGAATCGGGACTAGCGTGTTCTGGTCTCTGACGGCTTCTTCTCTCGCCCCTTCCATCTGCAATCAACCGACGCCTCACCACCGCAACAACATTCTTCACGACATCGATTTGCGGCGAATAACGCGTCGGGCATCGCGACAACGTCTACATTGCGAGTTCCCGACATATTCATCCTGGCGATATCACCACATTCGAACGACGCGATCGATCGAGCACCTGCGCGCGCTCGGGAGCAGTTCTTTTACTTCGAGGCCTGAAGGCCTGCCTGGTCGGCACCCGCCAGTGCTCTCATCCAGTGCACCCATTCTGGCTACGTCAATTCTACAAGCATCGCGCATACTTAACCACATACCATCGGTTTCTTTGACTCACGGTAATACGTGAGAGCGTAATTTTCGACACTCGCGAGTTTCACGATTTGTTACGCGCGACGATAAACATTCTTTCCTGCGTCTTCGTTGCTTACCCATCGTCCTCCATCCACACCATCGTTCAAACATGGCGAACCTCCATTTCGCGCATTCTGATGCGCCCCTCAAGACGGTAGAGGAGATCCAGTTCGGTCTTCTCTCACCCGAAGAGATCAAGAATATGAGTGTTGCACACATCATGTATCCCGAAACGATGGACGAGACGCGTACGAAACCCCGTCAGAACGGATTGAACGATCCACGCCTTGGCTCTGTCGACCGTCAGTTCAAGTGCGCCACATGCCTCGAGAACATGTCCGAATGTCCTGGTCATTTCGGTCACATCGAGCTCGCCAAACCCGTCTATCACCCTGGCTTTATCAAGAAGGTCAAAAAGATCTTAGAGATCGTCTGCACCAATTGCAGTAAAGTCAAGGCAGATAGAGTCAGTGACCTGCTCTTGTGTCCTGAGTTTGCTGGATCTTGTTGATGCTAATGTACCCGCCATAGGATGATCCAGAGTTCGCAGCTGCGGTTGCCACTCGTGACCCCAAGACTCGTTTTCAGCGTGTGTGGACTGTCTGTAAAGGCAAGAACATATGCAGCAACGAGCTGCCCAAGGACGAGGATAAAGAGTACGAACCTCACAACAAACCTAAACAGCTCGGTCATGGCGGCTGTGGAAATAGCCAACCTAAGATCCGACTGGGTGCTCTTAAACTCACCGCTGTCTCGGAGGAGAAAGACGAAGAGAATAATAAGGCGAAGAACACGATCAATATCACGCCGGAGATGGCACTTAATATTCTCAAGAATATTTCCGATGGTGACCTAAGAGATATGGGTCTAAACAAGGATTACGCTCGACCAGAGTGGATGATCATTACCGTCTTGCCCGTGCCCCCTCCACCTGTTCGACCGAGTATATCTATGGATGGTACTGGTCAAGGTCTTCGAAATGAAGATGATCTAACGTACAAGCTCGGTGACGTCCTACGTGCCAATAGCAATGTGCGACAAGCCCTCCAGGAAGGCTCAGCAGGCCACATTGCCCATGAATTTGACACGCTTCTACAATATCATGTCGCCACTTTGATGGATAATGATATTGCTGGTCAACCTCAGGCGCTGCAGAAGAGTGGCCGTCCAGTTAAATCAATCCGAGCTCGTCTAAAGGGTAAAGAAGGCCGACTTCGAGGAAATCTGATGGGAAAGCGAGTGGATTTTTCAGCTCGTACCGTCATCACGGGTGATGCCAACATTTCCTTGGATGAAGTTGGAGTACCCCGGAGTATCGCAAGAACCCTAACTTACCCTGAAACCGTTACGCCCTACAACATCTCGCGTCTACATAAGCTCGTCCAGAATGGTCCAAACGAGCATCCCGGTGCAAAATATGTAGTTCGCTCAGATGGAACCCGAATTGATCTTCGACACCACAAACGTGCTGGCCAGATCTCATTGGAGTATGGCTGGAAGGTAGAACGTCATCTTCAAGATGGTGATTACATTATCTTCAATCGTCAGCCATCTCTGCACAAGGAATCTATGATGGGTCACCGTGTTAAGGTTATGCCTTATTCCACTTTTCGATTGAACTTATCCGTGACATCCCCATACAATGCCGATTTTGATGGTGATGAGATGAATCTTCACGTTCCTCAAACCGAGGAGACACGTGCTGAGATTAGGGAGCTGTGTATGGTTCCGCTCAATATCGTCTCTCCTCAGCGAAACGGCCCATTGATGGGTATTGTACAAGATACTCTAGCGGGTGTCTACAAAATGTGCCGTCGAGACGTCTTCATAACAAAAGAGCAGGTTATGAACATCTTGTTGTGGGTGCCAAACTGGGATGGTATCATTCCTCCGCCTGCAATTGTCAAACCTCGGCCTCGTTGGACAGGGAAACAGATTGTCAGCATGATCATTCCTAGGGAAATTAGCCTTTACACCACCCCGCCCGAGAAGGGTAGCCACCCCTATAATCCACTCAAGGACGATGGTTTACTCATTCAAACTGGCGAGGTCTTGTTCGGTCTCCTAACCAAGAAAAATGTTGGTGCCGCTAGTGGCGGTATTGTGCACTTGTGTTACAATGAACTCGGACCAGATGGTGCTATGGCGTTCCTCAATGGTTGCCAACGCGTGATCAATTACTGGCTTCTACATAACGGCCACAGCATCGGTATTGGTGATACCATTCCCGATCCAGGCACCATTGAGAAGATTCAGGGGCATATCAACGCACAAAAAGCAATCGTTGCTGATTTAACTGCCGAAGCAACTGCAAACACACTCGAAGCGCTTCCCGGTATGAACATTAGAGAAACTTTCGAGAGCAAAGTCTCAAAAGCTCTTAACGACGCTCGTGACAAAGCTGGTACGACAACCGAGGACAACTTGAAAGATATAAACAATGCTGTGGTCATGGCACGATCTGGATCAAAGGGCTCATCCATCAACATCTCTCAAATGACTGCTCTAGTCGGTCAGCAAGTTGTCGAAGGCAAACGCATCCCATTTGGGTTCAAATATCGGACTTTGCCTCACTTCACAAAGGATGATTACTCACCAGAAGCTCGTGGTTTTGTTGAAAACTCTTACCTGCGAGGTTTAACCCCATCGGAATTTTATTTCCACGCTATGGCAGGTCGTGAGGGTCTGATCGACACTGCTGTGAAAACCGCCGAAACTGGTTACATTCAACGACGTCTAGTCAAAGCTCTTGAAGACGTAAGCGCTCGTTACGATGGTACTGTTCGAAATTCCCTTGGTGATATCATCCAGTTCATCTATGGTGAGGATGGACTTGACGCGATGCAAATCGAGAAACAAGGAATGGACCACTGGGTGATACGAACCGCCGACTTTGAGAGACGATATCGTCTCGATGTCATGGATACGCTACCAGCGAACGTTACTGACTCTCTGGAGTACATCCAAGACATTGCAGGGGATCCACAGGCCCAGGAACTGCTTGATTACGAGTACGAAACCCTCATGAGGGATCGCGAGTTTTTAAGAGGACTCAAGATGCATGATGAGAAACTAGACTCGTCATTCCAACTTCCTCTTAACGTGGGCCGACTGATCGAAAGCTCCAAAAGACTCCTTAAGGTGGATGACACAAAATCGAGCAATCTCATGCCCCAAGATGTCATTCCTGTCGTGAAGAACTTGCTCGATGGGATGACCGTCGTTCCCGGGTCTGATCCAGTGTCTAAAGAAGCAGATCAGAACGCTTCTCTTCTCTTTAAAGCCCTTCTTCGCTCAAAATTAGCTTACAAGCGCTTAGCTTGCTTCCATCGGTTGGATAAAATGGCTTTTCATCATGTGATTGGAGAGCTAGATCGCAAGTGGCGCAGAGCTATGGTCAACCCAGGTGAAATGGTAGGTGTATTGGCAGCTCAGTCTATCGGCGAACCAGCCACCCAGATGACGCTGAATACCTTCCATTTCACCGGTATCGCGTCGAAAAACGTCACACTTGGTGTTCCACGACTGAAAGAAATTTTAAACGTGGCTAGTAACATTAAGACACCTTCCATGATGGTGTACATGGATGGCGCTGCAACCCAAGAGCAAGCAAAGAAACTTCGTAGCTTGGTGGAACACACAAATCTACGCTCCGTTACCGCAGTCACTGAGATCTACTACGATCCTGTGATTGATTCAACAACTATTGCAGAAGATGTCGATATGGTTGAGTCATACTTCCTTATACCCGATGAATCCGGTCCTCCTATAGAGAAACAGTCCCGGTGGTTGCTTCGTATCGTGCTTGACAGACAAAAAATGCTAGACAAGGGGTTGACTATCGATGATGTAGTCTTGCGGCTTAAACAAGACTACGGCAGCGATCTAGCTATCATTCCGAGTGACGATAACAGTCCAAGCCAAGTCATCCGCATACGCCCGATGCCAGACGATAAGGACGATGGCGATAAGGCTATTGAGGATGATATCATGCTGAAGCGTTTATCAGATCACCTTCTGGAAAACTTAACACTTCGTGGTGTTAAGGGTGTCGAACGAGCTTTCTTAAATAACGGTGCCAAGACTGTTGTGAGCGAGGACGGCGCGTTAGTTCAAGAAAAGGGCCCAGGGAGATGTGAAGAATGGTACTTGGACACATCAGGTACTGCTCTACGTGAAGTCTTGGCCGTCGATGGTGTTGATGCCAGACGTACTATCACGAACGATCTGTGGCAAATAGTTGAATGTTTCGGGATTGAGGCAGCGCGCGGAGCTCTATTGAACGAACTGAGGCGCGTGTTGGCATTTGATGGTTCATACGTCAACGAGCGGCATCTCGCTCTCCTCGTCGACGTCATGACATATCGTGGTAGCATTGCGGCTGTAACGAGGCACGGCATCAACCGTGCTGATACTGGCGCTTTGATGAGATGTTCGTTTGAAGAGACTGTGGAAATTTTACTGGAGGCCGCTTCTCTCGGTGAACTTGATGATTGCAGAGGTATTTCTGAGAACGTCATGCTTGGACAGCTAGCCCCAATGGGCACTGGGCATTTCGACGTTTTCCTAGATCCGAAGATGCTTGATACAGTTATCTCGGACAATTCTAGAATGGGTCTCATGCCGGGCATGACAGTAAAAGGAAACCAAGTGGATGGTGCTGCAACGCCGTACGATATGGGATCGCCTATGACGGACAGTGGATATGGTATGAGCCTTGCTTCACCTTCTATGGGAATGGGTAACTTCTCGCCTATCGTTGGTGCCGGCTCAGATAGCAACACTGGCTTCCTTTCCGAGTACGGAGGTTTGGGCGGCGCCACTAGCCCGTACAGACCGACGAGTCCCGGCGGTACAAGTCCTTTCTCGGCCTCTTCACCTCTCGGCGCTTATGGAAACTATTCGCCCACATCACCAGGTGGAGGATTCTCACCCACCTCGCCCATGCATGGTGTCACATCGCCTTCATTCAGTCCATCTTCACCCTCATTTTCCCCATCCTCTCCCGCCTATCGCGGAGCAACGAGCCCTAACTATAGTCCAACGTCTCCCAGCTACTCGCCAACGTCACCAGCAGCGGGCGCGCACTACTCGCCTACGTCACCAGCAGCGCACTCTCCCGCGTCCCCGAGCTATTCTCCCACCAGCCCGTCGTATAGCCCAACTTCTCCCAACTTCAATCCCGGCGGCGGACGGGCCTCCCCTGGTTATTCACCTACGTCGCCCAACTACTCACCTACTTCGCCAAATAATTCATATTCACCAACGAGTCCTAGCTTTCGTCCAGCAAATGCTCAACACTCACCAACGAGTCCCCACTACTCGCCGGCGGTAAGGACCCTTTCAAGAACCCGTTCCTTATATATATACTAACAAATTTTATAGTCTCCAATGTTCAGTCCTAACCCCAACCACTCCCCTGCGCCTGGTGGTAGTACTAGCCCCAAGTAGTATGTGTACCAAGCTGTTCTTCGACGCTGCTTCGCTAATCTTTTCTATTATAGCTCCCCTAGCTCGCCCAAACAAAACTAAGCATACTGGCCGCTCTTGGAGCATATACTTGCACCTCATTGTTTGAATAACATACCAAGGCGTAACAAAGGCTTTCCGTTACTGCATTACGGCGTTTCTGCGCTTGTTGTTTTATTTTTACTACTATTTTTCCCCCTAATGAACCTCCCAATGGTGATATACACTCGCATAATTGAGAGGGACTTACTGCCATTTGTTCTCTGCACTACGCGTTAAGACTAGAGAGATTGGAAGAGACACAAGATACACGTTCGTGCGAAGAGAAAACTTTGCCAACACACCAAAAAAAGACAAACGAGCGTAATCGTTCACTGTCGGCATATTGTACAATAAGAGGCGACGGAGATAATACCGCTGGTTCTCGGGTTTTTCTCATAGATATTTCTTGACGAGATGAGTGGCAAGAGGGACAGGTCTTTTTGCGCAACCTCGCAGACTGAATGATTTGATGGTTGGCGTGCTGTACGGGAGAATGAATGTGCGGGGAAATGCAGTAAAACAAGAAGCAGTGCGTGGACTGAAAAGTCCGAATTGAGAGAGGTGCAATCAGACAGATAGATAGCAGGTTGCATCGTCAAACCACGATAAATCACTTGAGGGTGTCACGTCTAGGATCAGAACAGACAGACAGAAATCCCAAGCAGTTATCCAAGTTTATCGACTCTACTCGCCCTGCTTCACCGATACCAAGAGAAAGACAGTTTGCTTTGTCAACAGCCTTTGTGATCAATAGATAAAAGTAATAATTATTCCGAGGGTGCTTTTGCCATGAACAGCGTCCTCGCATACATTGGTCACGACAACTGTCCTCCATTTACGTCACTGACTATCAAGCTAATCCAAGCCACTGTTTTAATGCAACTCTGGAGCATCCTGAATAACATCACTATCTCATGACACACCTGAATATAGAAATTGCAGATGCATCAATGTCATGTACTTTCTAACTATACTTCCCACTCAAGTAGTCGTGTAGGGTGTCTTTATCAAAAGCGGATTTGTCTTTTCTGGACAGGAGAATGTACTGTTACTTCTCGTCTACTTCTCGTCTACGTCGACCTGCCCCGATAGTCGCGTGATTGATGCCTAACTTTAGAGAAAAGGGGGAATGAGGGACTAGAAGTCTAAAAGACTGCCGCGCGTGTGTCTATGTTACAGCCGCGAAAGGGTAATTTACCTAACCAACAACCAACAGACAAGAGAAAAAATGGGACTTAAAACGTCGATCTGGATACCATGGGCCCAATTGACAGACATTAGCATGGCTTGGCGCTACGACAACTTGCCATAGAGGTTTTTGTAAAAGTTCTGCCTGACTCATGAGGCTATACAGGACGCGAGTCATTTTGCGGGCTTTGGGGGATATACGTTGTGGTATGCGTTTCATGTGACGAAACTTGTGATCCTAGACTACAACGTTCGTGGCTACACTAGAGATGTGATACGCGCAATCCGCTTTCAGCCCTACCTAGTGTCATAACTAGCGTATACATGATGACAGGTTCAAATGTATGTTTCTTTGATTTCCATTGGCCGCGTCGCTTGGGTACTATGGTACACTGTTTCGCAGAGTCATCGGAGATAGGAGGCAACATAAGGCAAGTAGTATTGAATGGAAAATTAAACGCAGTATTTGCCACCAACACGCTGTAACCAACAGGCTAGTATGTTAAGCGCGGTCAGCTGTCATTCGTCAATGCCTCGTCGGAGAAGAGAAATGAGGCAGGGATACGGGCATTCCGTTGTACCGCAAAGGCTCGTTCAATATTACCAGATCCGGTAACTTATTGTTCCTGTTCCTGGTAGCAGCAAGTTCACCAAGAAGCATGAATCAAATAAGTGCTCAGGAGAACTTCGGTAGCCACTTGGCTCTCGCCACCAACAAACACAGCGCGAGGCGATTCCGGAATGTAACAGGAAGGTAAGTGTAGCGTGACGCGTTATCATAAACGTCACCCGTATTCGTCCCGGCAAAGTCATGGCTTCCGAATCCGGAGGGAAACCAACAGGCGGATGGCGCCACGATAGAGGAGACCATGAAGCTAATGATATGTCTATAGGCATATCCCATTCGACCAGCGCTCCAAAGATATGAGTCACCCGATCACGATAGACCAGAGCCAAATACGAGTCCGCGATGACAAGAACAATTCTCGGAAAGCCACGCTCATTACCAACAGTAACGAGAATAATTCTCTCGTCTGACGAGAAGTGCCACAATTAGGGTGAATGGTATAGTGAAGGCAGCTCTGAGTGTTTTGCAGACGCCACCAACGATTAAGTATCTGACCCAGTAGGGTGTAACCTTGATGCCTCCGGAATGAATCCAGATGCTTATATGCTCATCCCGCATATGGTGACCCCAGAACATCCTAGAACATCACAACACGGATGATCAGCTCACGTGGGCGTGAGTACCAATCTTTGTCGTGAGTCTCGCCTCAGATAGAGCCCGCGGTACCCGGACATAAGGATGGTAAGACTCCCGAGTCTGTTCTTTACGTAAGGGGTAAACTCGCTCGCAGGTCGGTGAGGTGAAGACAAATGACGTATTGTTAGAAACGAGTCATATTTCATTGAGTTTAGTGCCGACATTTTGAAAAGCTGTTGGTTGGCGGCGCCAGTGCTTCGAATTCGTGTATTCTACGACATATTACCAATTCTGATGCTGTAAGGTTGCAGTGAGAGGTGGTGGAGGCGAAGATGTAACGCTGACGTCGCAGACGGATACCGTTGGCTCTCTGCCCTCCAGTGAGATAAATTTGGCCACACCTGAGCCCCATAGGGCTGCGTTTCAGGACAGATGTGCTCCTGTACCGAGTAAGACTCGACACGTGTGATGGAAGGGTCCGTGGTTCTGGGATAGGGCTGAAAATTGAACGCTGCATGGTATTTGCGACTCTTCCACGCGACATGCAGGAACTCGAAGGAATGATGCCGGGATAGACCTCCTTTCGAATGATTCAGCTGCGGCGCGTTGATTGATGTAGTAATCACGTAGATGTCTCGTAGCACTTGCGTTCGTGGGAAGGAAAAATCTTACTCTATATCGAGGTATTGTGGACTGCTGGGCGTCGGACGCAGTAAGACTCTACTCCATCTGGCTTTTCTCCATTCCATCATACCTTCCAAGGATTCTCAAGTTAAGGAATTCGGCTGTTAATCCCCGGGGAAGTAAGTAAGCCTGTAGAATGGTAACTTGTGTTGATAACCTTTGTTTTTGTTGGATTGTTGTTAGTCGTGGTAGACGAGCTGCCCCGCAACCTCTCACATATCGCTATAGATACACAGTCGTATTACACATTAAGAATCATCTCTAGAAGAGACTATCTTAATTCGAAAGAATGGCTAACTCTTGTAAAATCGGGGTTAGGAGACCGCCAGTAATGCATATGAATCGATGCCAGAGTAATCCCGTATAATAAGGCCCTATTCAAACTCTAACGAGAATACTGCAATAAACTATGGTGCGAGATGATCAACTGTACTCCATTGCTTCTAGAAAAAACCCTGTCTCGCACACTGGATGTGTGCCTAGTGACAATCTTACCTTGATAATAGATCAGGATATCCTAAATTTAATCCTAAGTTCTATCGCACAGCAGTGATCTTAAATATCCTGGGTTCAATAAGCCCATAAGTCGTCATATATCATAATAGCTTGCGCCGCTGGTTGTTCTTGTCGATGGGAAACGATTAAGTCAGATGCCTGAATACCCATTTATGCAGGTGGTTTGCGATCAACGACCCCAACAAGGAGTATGTGTTGGAGGGCTGGTGCAACATAAATTACACTTTCGTTTCGAAACAATTAAGTGGCACGGCACTTTTGATACCCCCAAAACGCCGGTGTGAGGGTCCTAGCATCACGAGAGCCTCAGATCAACTTCTCTAAGAGCCGGCAAGTTGGGGGCGCTACTTGAAGCAAACTCGACGCAAGATGCGACAAAGCGCTTGTAATAGCACGAGGTCTATCTCCGTACCATCTTCAAAAAGACGATTGATGAATGAATCCATTGCTACGCGAGTCATTTTATCACTAGCTTAGTGTAGCTGGCCACACAGGACTCCTGACAAGGCCGTAGTGGTATTGGCGGGAGCCGGCATCGCAAGTGTTCAAAGCCGCTCCCTTATTGCCAGAGTCGGTAGGTGCATACCTATTCCTTAGTACTTCGGGTTTTGGCAGCTTGAGTTGCATGGTAAAGACTGCCTTGCCCCGTCTCATTTGCAAGCTATTGCCACAGATACTGCGACTCCTGCCCCAAGGTTGGAATGTCTGTAATTGGGGTTTCTAGCAAATACTTGCTTATAAGTGGTTAATACACCTGTAACAACGTTCCCCTGGTCAGCGCGACAAGTGTTCTTGTTACACGAAACACCCAACTGAGCATGCAAACTGTATCCAGAGGACCAACTCAGTTCATGTAAGGTGAGTCAATGAGACACAGTCAGCGGGTCAGCCGTTACGTTACATTCCATGTTGGTAAGTACCGCATCTGGCTTCTGTCACTGACAGCAAGATCCCGATAAAAGTTTGGTTGCACTCACAGAACAGCAAACGTGTAATGTACAACCCATCAAGCGGAGGAAGGGAGCCGGGAACGAAGCGACAGACTGCAGCAGCCTGTCATACTCTGATTTGCAGACGAAGTTCCGACGCATGTTTCCGTTTGTCAGGTCGCCTTGCATTTCCGTTGTGGGATATTACACTACTGATTAAACCAACAAAGCTAGCTGGTTTTTGAGGTTTCGAGAATATCGCCTTATTGGGCCAGTAGCGGGAGTGTAGTATGGTTATGAAGATAGCGTGCGGGCTACCTCAATTCAACATTAGTTTTCGTATATAGCCGAATCCTGGCGTTGAAGAAAACGGATCGATACGATGACCGGGCCGTTGTGGCAAAGCTGGCGCGGGCCGCTCGAACGGGCCAACATCGGACCCAAGCCAACACTAGCCACGGATCTCGGACCACTAAGAATGAGCAACCGTAGGCTCGGCCTGTCGAGCATTTCTAGGAGAAGAGTCATAGCAGGTACGACGTAATAATGGACAAGAGAATGATGGTAAGTCCAGATGTTGGTTCCAAGGCCACTACAGGCACAGGCAACGAATTGGGCAATATCGCCAATCTACAAATGGATTTAATGCTTTAGGAAACCAAGCAAAGTTGTCATGTAACACGGCAACTGCGAAAGTAGCGAGTTCAATGCAGACAATAGGAGATGAGTGTCGCTTTGAGAATGGAGAACAACAAATATCCATGAGTTGAAATTACGTTTTCAAGAGGCAAGAGGCTTGGAGAACGAGTTGATTGCTTTGATTGATTCAAGTGCCTATATCCCTTCCATACATAATATTACAATACAATAGATACTCCGTAATCGCATATCTAATCATACACCCCCATGCATCAGTTCACGCTTATCTAATCCGAGCTACAACATACTCGACCACGTAATTGTAACACCTAATCCACGGCATTGAATAAAACAAAACCAGCAAACATCAAACATCCATTCGATAACAAGCCATTCATAATCTTAGCATAGCCTCGGTGTTGTAGGATATCCCTCCGCCTCGGACAAGTGCTAAGGTATCACATGATGAAATGCATATGCGGCGATGATGATCTAGCCCATTGCTTCTACCCTCCGAGTTGATGGTGTCGTCAGCACCAAGTCTAGAATGTAATGTATGTTGGTTCCAGTTGACTAGAGATTCTGGTTGTTGGCATGAGCCTCTCTCGCCCCCGAGCCACACAGCTGATATCCGTCACGTCCGCCGTCATGCGGAGTTGGTAACCGCTTTGCTTCCATTCTGCGTCACCTCGGCTCTGCAACTTTGACAGCGGGAGTGTCCGCGGCAGGCTGCTTCCCGTTGTCTTACAGACCGCTTGCTGCAGCATGGCAGCGTCAACAATCCCCACGGTCAAGCCGCTACCCGATGTATGTAGCTATTAGTCACTACACTTGGCCGGTTTGTTACACGTTTGATAGGAATGAAAGGTAGTGTATTCGAGTAAAACGAAAGTAACGTTCTAGAAAGCGCCGAGTAATTGAAATCCACTACTCCTAATACATGACAAGATATTCCGGATACATCCAAGCGCTGCTCGTTATTATGCCGATGAAGTGAAGTCGCTCCCGCGTACGCGCCGAGAAGAAAAAACCGCAAAGAAAGGCCGCATGAAGTTGTGACGTGTACCGCCATCGATACTGTGAAAAGACAGAAACAGTAGAAATAAACCCGATAACATCGCGATCGCTCGCCCTCCACGTTTTATCGTCTAACCCCCATTAATGGTCCTACTCCTCCCCCTTATCGCATCTCCTATCTAGCCAAAGGCTAGTAGTACCATTCCTATGAGGTCGTTAGAGCTGTTGTCCCATTGAGAAAGGTCGGGTTATCGTACTCGCTATAGGATCCATCGTTCTGATGATCAATGGCGTTCACATTGTCCCGCATAAGGAGTCTCCACGATGCGTATCCCCTTGCAGGTGCTGGGGCTGGGGCAAGCTACGACGCCCATGTCCAGGGTGTGGCCGCAGCTGTACTTGCGAATCTGTTGAGTGCACATCTTGAAGTGATTGGGGTGTCTGGACTTGTCGATATGTTTCTTAGACCGAATTACTTCAAGACGAATTTTGATTAGTGAGTGCTATAGACAGTCGTTTGACTCGAGGACGTACTTGAAGAGGGGACGAGATCGTTCGACCAATGAATGTTATATCAAGATGATGTTTGCGTTGATAATGATGCCTGAATGTTTAGTTGCGAGAGGTTGTTTCCAAGTGTAATGATGAAGCTGGTGAAGCTACTGATGGTGATGAAGGTGATGAAGAGTAGATCTCAGTTCAGCAATAGAAGGGAGGGCAAGTATTTATATAAAATTGTCACACGGGCTCGGGGTTGGTTTCTATCAGTAGTGAATGGTGCTGTTGTTTGCTCGATGGTGGGCAATGTCATGCAAGGTACAGGTTCGCAACATTGCCTAGAGATCTGTTGAATCTGCCTCGAGGTATTCAACATCACACATGCATTGTTAGGGGAGTTGCTACCGCGATGCCAACAGTTGCCCTGCGAGGGTGGCGCGGCGAACGAACTTACAGAGGCCATGTGGGAAGGTCTCTCGGCGGGCCAGTGATGTACATGAACAATACGCTACAAGGAACAGCGCGGGAACGGCATCGACACCCTTCCTTACCGTTGGGACCCCGAGAATGCAGTCATCTGCTGGATGTAGAGTTGCAGTTATCAAAGTGTGCACGAAATGGCTTCAGCAGTGGAGAGCGTTGGGGGTGTGAGATTAGATGACAAGGAGTGGACTGGAGCATTTGTAACACCAACGGTAAGGGATGGACGACATCGGTGCATGTATGAGTCTGCGTTCTAGTCACGGAGTCAAGACAGACCCAAGATCTCTTCGGTAGGAGAGAGTGAGAGAGGGAGTTGAAGGTGCTCATACAGGCGCATTGTAAGGTGTGCGGTGAGTACGAGAAAGGATTCACGTCCCGCCATGCAATGCAAAGTGACGCCAGAGAGCCAGTAGGGTGTTAAGAATCCAGTGTTACCCGAGCCCCAAGTTAGCTTTACCGAAATACAGTTAGAGAGAAGCGACGTTGGCATGCATAGCTTTTGTCAGTCAAGGACATTATGAGTTCTCTCATTGGCGGCAGAAAGATTATTACCTAGAGTACACACGATATAACAAGAAGCGCCTGCAGCACACGCGCGAAGCGCGCCACAGGCAGAAGCTGTCTGAAGACTAACAACCGCCAAAAACGTTAGATGACTTAACTAATTGTAGATTCTCCCCATCCGTACGGGCCGCGGCTTAGTCTGGGGGCTCTGCCAGTAAGTTGTACTTGTAAGAAGTGCTATAAATGGATTATATCTTAGGTACATGGGTCCTCGGCTACCATGTCCGGTATAGGAGACCTCGCCGCTTCATTATTCAGTAGGTTGCAATCAAACTAGGAAGACAAGTCTGTCCCTACAACTTTGCGACCTCCTTTTTGTGTTGGTTTTGATAGTGACGAGTGTAGAAACCTATAGCCAGCTGAACAAACAGGGTTAATCTGATCGAGGTGAGCAATTCTTGGCATCGTTACGTGCAGATATGTAGGTAAGGGTACTCTAATAGGTTAGTTAAGGGGCTATGTCTAGAGTACCACGCGACAAGCATATTTCTTTGGTCACGGACCAGTTGGAGTCCAGGGGGGTCCAAGCATTGACAGGGGTCACTTAACGTTGGATATAGCGCTTTGTTAGTTTCGATCCAAATTAGAACTTTCATCCATTTGTTACGGCAGATATTCTATGATTTGAATAAGGATCCGGCCTCGACACAGCTTACTTGTCATGCAGTATAGTGGCACAAGCTTCCATTCACCAACGGGATTCTCACTAGGATCAATTCCGAAAGTGTTCCAGAAGCTGGCGTTGACAGGGGGTCCTACGTATGAAAACTGACTACACAATCGCCTCCCTTTTGCTGTAAGTGTGCTTCGTAATCCCTCGACGCACCATCATCATCACCTTCACCATTACACGAGAGCAAGTCTACTGCAAGTCATCTCTACAGTGTGATACAAGAACAGGCAGATTGCAGAATCCAACCGATTGCGACACCTTATGCTGCCATGTGCCGATGTGCAAAATTCGTGTAACTGTACACGCTCTAATTCTCCGGTTGTACTAGGGTGCAAGACGAAAACGGTGATACTCATAGGACGGATTTGTACGAAGTCACTGCGGCCTGTAGGGTTTTCATGATGTGCAGGGTGCACATGAACAAATTATGGCTTTGACCGGCTTCGCGGATTGTGTTCTCCTCTTAGAGTATCAGGTGCAAGTATTAACTAACCTAACCCCTTTGATATGCTCTTATCCTAGCCCTTTTCCCATTGTTCCTCGTGAAGTGAGTTCTTTGACTGGTCAGAAAAATGAGTACATTGTAATAATATCCCCTAGCCTCTCATGCCTTGGTAACACCTTGTCATGAATAACTGTATATATCATCGCAGTAGACAGGCTTATCCCTTCCTCAACCATGTAGCAGCTACGTATGAGACGACAACGAAGAATTTAAATGACCTCGTTGATCCATCTCATAAGGTATGCAGCGTTATCATTCAGGATCTCTTTGGATGCTTGTTGTCATGGTCGAATAGGGTTTCGAGCCGTCATCACGATCTACCACGATGCCGGTCCCCTCTGGAATTCATTGAATAAGACTATGGGCGTGTGTTAAAAATCAACGGCCGGATCCCCATATGAATAAAGCAATTCGGACCTTTTGCTTTTGCTTTTGGCTATCGGTGCAACTTGCTATTATGAGCATCTCTCCGACATGACACAGCGTATACCAAACGTTCCGAATAGTTTTGCCAAAAATAAAGCGACAAATAGGATGAACACAGAGCACTAGATATCATACTACCCGGAGCACGACTCTCAAGGCTCATGCGGGAGTACAGAACCGAATTCAAAGCTTCTTTGGTACCTCTATGGCCCTGGAACAAAATTGGCTCAGCCTGATCACCAGGTTATTTCTTCAATGCAGTGAACTTCTTAAACCAGAGAAAAGAAGTGAATGTAGTATGCAATTAGATCCAAGGATTGTCAAGTTTAGATTCGCGATACATCAGATTGACTAGCACAGGAGCCAAATCATGCTATATCGTAGTTGATGTATTTATCCCTTCGAATTATATGAGTTATACAATCATTGGTACGTGAACTCAATAGTGTTCAGCCAGCGGGCATCCCAAACCTGACAAACACGGCACAATGTGATGATTATTGAATTCAATCGGTAAGAAAAACGAGAAAACCAAGGTCGAATCGAGTGAATCAGCGATTAGTAATTTGACCCATGAGATCTACTTTCTATGAAAACGTGTTTATCTGGGTTAGACAGAACCATAGGGGTCGTAAAGATATTTCTTACCCACCAATATCCATTACTAAGTGCAGATGCAGCATCTCATCACAAGTGTCCCATCACAGGGAAGTATCCTTGATCTATAGGTGTTCATTGATGCAATCAATTGATATGCTTGAGATATGCTTGGTATGTAAGGAAGGCATTCAGGGGTATCCCAATTAAAACTCCAAAAGCTTGTCATGTTACTATTATTGGTGTTTCAACTCCGTCTTCAACTTGACGAATTGAAGGGATTCAGCTCATTAAACTTGAGCATGATGATTGTTGGAGAAGTCCCCTCATATCCTTTAAGGCATAAGCTTCAGGAGAGCGTCAAAAGTCAGGGCTATCATAGTATTTTGACCTAATTCTCCTTGCTCGGTAGTCTCCACAGCACTCCATATCGTTTATTTCATGTATATACCACAAATCTCCCAAGATAGCGAAGTTCTAATCGACATGATGAGGTATTTTCGAATAGCTAACAGCCAGTAGAAACCGCAGAGCAGGAGCTCTGCGCTTCTTACAACCCCTGGCTGGATTAAGCATTCGCAAAAAAGCTTTGTGATACTCAACCAATGCCATCGGCCTTGAGACAGGTCACAAATGATAGCATCTGTCATATGATTTGAATAATATTGAATCGGAAGGGCTCTTTAGATGAAACTGGTCATCTACTCGACTCGGTCATTTGTCCATTCTCAGCTGAAAATACAACGGATTCGGTGCCGACTGGATTGAAAGCCGACACACGGCAATTATAATGAAAGGAATGCGCCGTAACGATACAGCAGTGGAGTACGGGAGCGTCTACTTCGATAGGCTGTCGGTAGATCTTGTTCGACACTCGTGCAGCTAACTGAGTAGCTGAGGCATGATTATGCATGCCCATTGGCACTATCTCCAACAACCACTGCTATTTACGGGTTTCTACGGCAAGAATGACTAGGTTTATAAGGCCTCTGCATTAGTACTAGGTTAAAACCTGTGCAAACTAGCAGCGAATTATGATTCTTGATGGACTCTGGGCCGCCTGATGGAATGAAAATTCATTGGTCCTTGTTTTCTGGCATCTTGGCAGAAATAAGGTTTGGGGGACATCTTGGACATTAGCCTGGTCCACATCATGTCCCTCTAACTTCTATTCTAGGCTTGAACCAAACTTGATAGTATTGCTCACATATACTCGCTTGCTTGGTCAAAAAGGAACGCAAGAAGGCCAGCCGTGCATCAATTATCGAAAGTCTTCACTTGAAATCCTCTTCAGGCACACAGCAATGTACTCGAGAGGCGAAAATAAAATCTGTGGCTGGGAGGGCGACGTAGTATGCTTAATCCATCAATGTCCTGAAACGTCGCGTGAGCTCCGTCTCACCAAAGTCGTCAAAACCTTCGGCCTGGCTTGCAACGAATCAAACAAGTATTTGTCTTTCCGTACGTTAAACCACGAATTCGTCCATGAGAAGAACAATTCCAAACTCGGCTGCTTAAAACGTAGTCTGATGACAGGCTACCTTGTCATACCCCAGCCTGGCGGAGGAGTGTTGAAGATGGATGCCCCTTTTTGTCAGGATATGTAAGGTAAACTACAGCTAATCTTCTATCTACACCACAAAATATTAAATAAACATAGACATCAAATCTATAACTTAGAGTTTCACCTATAACCGGAAGCAATACGGCTATCTGGATAATGACCAAGCATGATGATTTCGCTCTTCCCATCGTCAAGTGCCAAAATTTAGCATGGTGTTCGTTCTCTAGTGCGAGGCTTTTCTAACGCTCCATAGGCCAAAAATAGAACGGGCGCGTTTGTTAATCTTGGCCCTTATCATACCTTCTCTTTCGCCTTCTCTTCGATTTACTGTGAGCCTAGAAACCCGAACCGAGAGAGAGCTCGTCCGCAACCCAACAATCACTTATCTAAGCTTTGAGAACAAAGTGCGGACGTACTTAATATTTTGCATGCCCCGCTCTAGACATTGAGTATTCCCAATGCAATTTCTGAGAAGCCACCCAAACTAAAATATACAGTTGTTATCCAATCCCCTTGAAGTGTAGTTCAGGAGCCATTACTGGTGAACCTCTCTCGTTTGTGGTAAGTACTATATCCGGCTATCTCCGAAAGTTGGAGTGCTGTAAATGCGCCCATCCTATTGCGGTATACCACTTGAGCATCACCTCCGAGGAATTCTCGTTAGTAGCCGAGCGCCAGCCAATCACAAGCACGGTAGCGAGGTCAACACTCTCAAGGCAGGTTGCCTGTCGGGCACTCTGAGGCTTCGTTGGAGCCGGAAGTTCGCGAGGTTTCATAAAGCTTAAAAGGAGCCGCATTGTCTTCTCCACAAATGCCGATATAAAACGGACGACGTCGGTTCATGTCGAACGTCGTCGGGCTGGGCCTTCTCGTGGTCTCTTCCGCTGCCCCGACATGGTGGTGTACCTGTCGCCAGACACTTACACACTTGCGCCGACCGACGAGGGTCCACCTCTTGTCAGTCTGTCAGTCAGTCTGTCAGTCAGTCAGTCAGTCAGTTCCCCTTCGAGGGACCCCCCCGGCTACAAGGAGTCTGGTAACTCCGGGGCCACCGTTCCCTCCTCATACCGTGTCAAGTTTAAAGGCTATCAAAGGCTTAAGACTTATTTACCTCGGGCTGTACATACCTTTGTGTGCGCACGGTCGGTCATTCGCCGCCATTCAGCACCCCACGTGCTGGATGTCTGGTTTGGGACCAAGCATCGACCGACTAGCACAACTTTGTGCAGGATGGCTATGCTTGGGGTTTCCGCATGGGTAACATCATTGCTTGTGAGAGGTCAGCAATACAGAACAGGATAACGTACCCATACGGCACCGCACCGCGGCCTGCCGTCATCACCGCCACCCTCCTCTTCCTGAGAGGGTTCTTGCAACCTACTACTCTTACAGTACAGCAAAGCGACCAGGGGCCGGCTGTGTCGCTAATTCCATTGCCCAGACTCCATTTTGCCGCATGCACTCGCGCAGCGACCCAAGCCTTGAGCTCGCTTGTGGGGTGGCATAGATAGATAGATACTTAGGCAGCCTGGCTGACTGGTTCACAGAATTGCGAAACCTGTGGCACACCCACACACCTTGGCATCCATCCATCCATCCACGTCAATGACCGACTGGAATATACAATTTGTAAGTCTTGGCGACTCATACACGGTACAGTCGGTGATCCTAGAAGAGATGTGTGATAACTCTGTGGGGGTCGTAAGTGGCCCGTGTCATGAACCAGAAACGCAGCGAGTGAGTATAAAGAGGTGCGTCCGTCTTGCTTTCCCTCGGTCATTGCTCTTTAAAGTTCAACCAACTTCCAACAATCTATCAAACAAAGCCAAGGCAATCACTCCCTCTAGCACAAAGCTAGTTCTCTCTCGGCCACATACTTAACTGTCCGGACCGACTGCCTTCTCAACTCACTAGCAACAACACCTACAACTCCCAAAACTTATCACACAACCGACAAAATGTCTTCCCCCCAGCAGAAGAGAATCACCAACTTGCTGCCTCGACCTACCACTTTTCTTTCTCTGGCACCCGAGACCTCTTCCTCGTACCCTACTGCTCAGGACATCAAGCCCGCTCTTCACCCCCGCCGCAGCTCCAGTGTGAGCAGCGCCGGCAGCACCACCCTCCGCGTCCTCAAGCTCGGACCTGTCCACTACGGCGAGCACCCAGATGGGCACAGAGACGACTTCCACGAGGTCGCTGTCGAGTAAACTCAAACTAGGTTCATTTCTTCGCCAATCGACAGCAACCACGCTTATCGACATTCCATGATTCGTCACACATTTTGTTTGGTCATTTCTTTGCGTGTCTAAGCAAACCGACCCACCTCCGGGGTTTACTACATGCGGTGGTCACCCTCCGGCCGAGAAAACCAGCAAATTATATAAAAATTAGCGGATACGGCGGTTGCAAAACCCTACGATTTATCATTTGACATTTCCTTTCATTATTTGCTAGTGTACTTGGGACGGCGTTCACGTGCTTAACTATAGGAAGGACAAAGCCACGAGCGGGTTAGCCGGGCCTCAGGGAGCGATCAAAAAAATTGTATTTCTCTGTTACTGTAACGACTTGGGAATTTTTGGCGGGCGCACGCAATAGAGAACGAGAATCAGATTAAGAATAATACCCCAGCTCGGAATAGTAGCTATTCGTTCTTCCGTATCATGAATCGTGTTTTACTTGTGCATGCTCAACGTCTGCAAGATGGGTTACATGGTCTTGTGATCACGGGGCTCGGTCTGGAGGAGAGGGAATTCTAATTTGCCCATGACCTTCTTCCCCACGACAGCGGTTGTATACTAAGGCCGTTCCGGACGACTGAATCTGAGAGTACTTACAGACCACAGGAAGGGGTGATTTTAATCCCTGTTTACGCAGCATAAGTACTGTACCCTAGTTCCAAACCGTAGTCTGGTACACTAGTATCTTTGATAGTGTCGGTTCTAGTCTAGCGAGTATGCATTTGTTCTATCCGACGGGGAATGCATGCATCACATGAATAGGCTACTAACCCTTAGAAAAGTGCTAGTCGTTTGGTACCGGATCCAGTTTAGTGAGGGGCGACTATCTGCCAGCTCAGCTCCCCTATCCATGCTAACGACTATGCTCCGCGCATCACCTACGGCCGCTTCACATGATCGACTATTGTGTCAGTCTAGTACGCTGATAGTGTAGATCGGCGAAGGGAGGGAAATTCGCTCATAGTGTCAGACGTGGCGCTGAGAGAGAAGACAGAGGAAAAAGATAAAAAAAGTAACTGTCACAAGCAAGACTTACTTACGACAAAGAAGCTATCTCGTCACAGTCCCTTCCTACCGATGCGCGTGCGTGTGTTGCATCGCGGCGGGGAAAGCAACAGGGGATCTTGGCGAGATACTTGGCTTTTCCTTGGCAGACATGGATGCTTATACGTCCTTACCAAAAAGCTTGCTGCTTGCTCTACCGTACCTTCAACGCAATCGCGGAGGATAGTTCCACTCACATCTTCCGCATACAACAGCCACAACGGGCAATAAAGTGGACAACGGCTTTTCCTTTTTCTGATCATAAGAGGATGGCATTTTTTGAATCTGGCTAGACGAGTCTAATGTACGCTGCTGTCTACTACTGCATGCACCATGTACACTATGTAGATGTATGTAGATACAAGGTAAGGATAGCCAGCCAGTTGTTGCTGGCGCCGTGGATGATGGTGGTGGTACTTGTGGGTGGGAGTGGACATGCCCAGGCGAGCCAGGCTCCAGTTGATTGATAATGCCGGCCCTGCTACAAACAACGAATGTACGAGTAAAGTCCGAAAGAGAGACACGGAGAGATTGGCGCTGATTCATGGCCGTCCGTCTCTGCCTGCCGGGTTCTCTTGTCTTCTCTTCTCCCCTCCTGTTTTCTTTCCCTTTCCAAGTGTTGCACGTCACCTCCCATCCAGCCCACCAAATCCAGGATGAGCAGAGAGATGGCACCCTAAGTCAACGGCTTTCAACGGGATGCCGGCCGTGTACC
The DNA here is from genome assembly GCA_022385715.1 of Xylaria cubensis. Lineage (NCBI taxonomy): Eukaryota > Fungi > Ascomycota > Sordariomycetes > Xylariales > Xylariaceae > Xylaria > Xylaria cubensis. The sequence continues at coordinate 62,889 of MU279039.1, forward strand.
GTTTCCCGCCCCAATTAATCATATAGTGCCTAGCCTAGTGTGCTGCTACATACGTACGGAAAAGGCATCGCACAGGCCGCGGCACCGGGCGAGGGAGCAATCTGCGTCATTTGGGGTGATAAGTTAGCATCTAGGACAATTTTGAAACCAACCACACGAGCCACATACGTACAGGTATGTGCAACACTATATATAGGCATCCTGGCCAATACTTACTGAAATAGGCATCATGTAATTGGTGTGAATTCCAGAGCTTGCTTACTAGAATGGGGAGTATCATAATGACAGGAAACTGAATAAGATATCTACAGGGTTCCAGAAACCAAGCGAAAGCTTAAAGCTACGTAGAGAACCGAGCAAACCGAGGATGGTCTGCCGACTTCTGCCCAGACCTGCCTAGACGCTACTATACGGGTGATATGACAACTTTGTCTTTCACAAGAATTCCAGATTCCAAGATACCTAATACCAAGAAAATACCAAGACGCGGTGCCTCGGGATTTGCGATTGGTCTCAATCTCAATCTCGGAAGTTATCAGGCACAGGGTCCGGTACTGTATGCTATTCGACAGCAGATCAGCGGTCTTCCCTGCTCAGCCTGCCTGCTTATGATAACTGTTGCACCCAACTACCTTAGTGCTAGGTTGGGTACACAGAAACGTCATACGCAGTAATATAAGCTACTATTGGTGTTATGAATACCCAAGGTCCATTTATAAATCTGAGATTCACAACCATTCCAATGGGAGAAAATGTCTTATGCAGGTGGGTAAACAAATAGATTGCTTTTAACTCTTTCTTCGACGTCATCGTTGATCTCTCTGATAAGGAGGAAGATCTGTAGAGCTGACCATCAGGACCCTACCTGCGCTGGGCTACAAGCAAGTTGCTGTTAGTGTACTACGTACGCTGTAAGGTAGCTGTATTTAGCGAGAAGCGCCCCGGCCCGCCGCATATTGTTTCTTGGCTGCTGTCTTGGCTCTGTTATACATAGGAAGTAGTTATATGAAGTTCGTTCACATCGTATCGAAGTAGGCAGAATACCTGTCCTCACACCCTAAGGATCTCACCCTAGCACGTCTTTTAGGGTGTGTTAATGAGACATATTTCCCACCTGTGCCTTCTGATTATTACCGGCTTGGTGCTTGGTATGGGGGGTTCATAAGGCAGAGGTACTGTGTTATACGTACACATACGGCAAAGGAATGAGGTGAGAAAAAAGGAGGCAGGGTTTCCCCACCAAGACCCTCTGGAGATAGATCGACAGCTAAGTAAACTAGGCAGGGCGATGATATAATCCCCAGCCATGATAAGCTCATCGTCAGCAAAGCGAATGGACCAAGTACTTAAGTACCTGGATAATAATAATAAGACGACAAGGGCATGAACAAGGGTCTGCCAGCCTTTCGCTATCCGACAGTGTGGGATCCCCGCGCTCACGGCACGTGCCAAGCTGTCTTGTTTCACTTCGTCGTCTTGTACCTGTGGGGGGGCTTGACAGCCGGAAGCCCATGGCGTTGCCAAACGAAGGTCTGGGCTGTTGCCAGATTTCAAACTTTTTCTTAGGAACTATTTTACGTTAGGCGTCTAAGACATGGCAAAATAAGTACTGATAAATCATGAGGAAACTACAGTATCCTACTTGATGTACCGACTTGCTATCTTAAAGCAAAAGAAGTAGCCTCGCTTCGACTTGCCTGCCGGCTTGATCACGCAGTACAACGTTGATAGTGAGGTGTAGAACAAGGCTGCGGGATTTTCCCTTCCTTTTCTCTGCTCTTGTGGTAGGTATATATTTACCAATCCATCCGGTGAGGTGGGTGGTAAGGCCGAGAAGACGGTCGGGGGGTACGGTACTTGTTTGCACAAACTTTGGTTGTAACAGACACGAACAGGTGCAGAATCTGCTGCAACGCTTGCGACATGGTTCTTGCGTATATGCAGTACACGGACTTGGAAACGTCGTGCATGCCTTGGTGCAAGGGTAGGTAGATCATGGTCGGGGGAAACAAAGAAATGCCTCAAATGCCTTTTCGACGGATCATGCATGTGTGTGTCCTTCCTGTGCTGCCTGCACGCCGACATGACGAGTCCCATAGAGTTTTTGTTTGTGGTTTTCGGTTCTCTACCGAGTCAGAGTTTACTGCCTGCTGTTTGCTAGCTACCGCTAATAGCCGTTGAGGATAAACTCAAGAGTAAACGGTGCAATTTGAGCTTGAAAGCTCGTGCGCTATGCATTAATAACTGTACGCCCGACTAAAATACCTAGTCTGTTTCACCTACGATCACGATTTGTGCACCGAACGTGCTGCCCAGAAACCAGACGCTTTCTAATATAGTCGAACGTTTGACCGAGAAGTATGACAGTCTCTTGGGGTTCGCAAATGGTTGAGGCCCTTTCGGAGTCCGATCCGAACTGACGTTCCACTACCTGCTGACCGGCGTCGAACACAATGGAATAGAAGTAAGCGGACTAGCAGAATCCTTGATATGAGGCTCAATAGAAAGAGCCTAATTGTATATATAGCGGCTATTTAGCTGTTGGCTTGAGTATGGCTGAGAAGGCCGATGAACAAGTAGAAAAATAGACACCAAGTCTTTACTGAGGTAATAAACTCAAGTATAATAATACTCAATTTGTTACATGTACTATTTGTATGCCTCTAATGAAAGATTCGTGCACCGCCTGTACTTTTCGGTGCCAAGCTACTGTAAATGTATTTGAATCTTCTTGGGGTATGATGGAGGTGCCACTGGCTTCTGAGTGTACATCTCAGCCGTGGAACTGGTAAGCGAATCATGCAGCCATTTTGCCTGCCTGTGGTAACAGCACTCTGAGACTGGTTTATACATAAGCGCATCCGGCTGCGAGTCAACTTGTCTACACTGCTTAGTCTAATCTGTATCTAGTCTCTAAGTTTGGATAGCTATCCATAGCGTGCATGCATGACAGTGTAGTATTGGTATTGCTCATCCTGGGTCCTATCTACCGCGAGATCACCCATCAGCCTTTCCTCGTTATCCTTTCCGTGTGCATTACCAAGAAAAGATATCCCATCTTGGCCAACATAAGTGGCAATGGCATCTCGACAACTAGCAGAGCCAAGACATTCAAGGAGAGTACCGCACGGCCTTGGCAGCTGCGTAAGTCCTCAGCCTGGTATCAAAGATTCGAAGAAGAAAAGGGGCTGCGTTAATGCATGGACGGGTGATCGACGTGTACTGCCGAAGGCTGGCGAGGCCGGGCTAGGCGGGGCGAATGCAGCCGCGACGCGACTGAGCAACAAAATTATGGCTTGCTGAAACGATCGGTGAAGGAAGTTCTAGATCTTGGCAGCCTTTTCTTGGCTGAACGAATCAACTCAACGCCTTCTTGGCCTTGTTTCACTAATTTTCCCGGGGACGGACAGTATTGAAAGGTGAGCGAAGGGCCAGACATAGCATTGTGCTATCAGACATGGCAGAGTCGAGTTCTTGGTTTTCTCGGCGCCACTTGATATGTCGACGTTACCGTCAGCGACGCTGAGTTTGATGTTTCTTGAGTGGATTCATTGATTTACCACTCATTGTTGAATTTGCGAGAGAGCCTACCTTTGCTAACCACACGGGTAGGTTGGTCCAAAAATTCATTCACTATTCGGTACCTAGCTCTTTGACTTTTGCGATCCGTGTACAGGATCCAAGTAAGTCCACCATTTTCTCCCAATCAAGCTGAACCCAGTCTGAATGCCCCCGTATCGTGGCAAGACGATCATCGCCCACTACTTCGGTTGAGCTCTTGCCTTTGGTTGCTAATTCCAATTTCTCATGGAACGGACAAAAGATAGCCCAGTGAACTTTCCAAACACACAGCTCAACATGTTGTAGATCTGGATCTGCCAACAGATACAAGAGAGCTTGGAACGGTGACCTTGTCATCATGTCGATGTCGGGACCGGGTGTCCTAGGCTGATAACTTGGTGGTCCAAGACATATTTTGAGCCTTCGTAAGGTACCATATAAGATCACTACAACTCTTAGAATCAGTCATTGCCATTTAAAGGTGTTTTGTGAAGATTTCAGAAGCTTCGAGATACCAAATTGGCCTAAAAAGGTAATCTCGTGCTTTGCAAGGTACCAAAACAGGAAGCAGATGGTTCTGAGAACTCCTTACTGTCGGAAAGTGCAGGTGATAGGATATCCTCGAACTCGCCACCAACGCGAGTTAAATACAGTGAAAGGGTATGAACCCTGCGTCGAGCGTCCTGTCCCTGTGGACTCAGGAAACCGCCCGGTTTCGTGAGGTGTCCCGGCAAACGGTGACTTTGGCCATTCAGGATGAAACGATTGTGCCCGTAAAAGATGGCCGATGCCTCCTGATACATCTGTATGTTAACGAGAAAGACATTTAGGACCGTGATCCTGTCACGGGTCGTGGGGCCAAATCGGGTGCAGTTGTAGAGGACGATTCCGTATTTCGAGATCATCAGATGAGATAAGATATGGGTCCGCAGCTCCGCGGGTAGCTCGAAGAAACGGAAATAGGAGGTCGAAGGCATGTTAGGATCCTTTTTTGATTGAACTATGGCAGGAGGTAGAAGACAATCAAGGGATGGCGATGAAATCGTTTAGCAGTGAGAGGATAAATTGCATCAGAGTATTAATATAATAGGGCCGATGTAGTGGTCAATACTACAAAGGTCGTTCCTAGCATTTCTGAGGAGGTAGCTCGGAACATAAAATAAAATGAGGGAAACATCCCATTGAGAGAATTATGTGAATATAGTTATTGGTATTAAACGTTGAATCGCAGGTTGATTCTTGGTGGTTTACTTTGATCTGGTGATCTTGAGGTGGTATAGCGTAAAGGATAATTGCATCATACCAGGGACCTAAGATATCCAGCCCATGCGGATTCAGTCACTATTGAGCTTTATTATATTCGTTCGGTGCCCTGACCGCCTCTCACGATGACTTTGATGCCTTTCTATGTGATTTCATGTGCAGCGGCCCGACCCATCATTCCAACTGACAGGATGCCCACGGGGTTTCCCGCCTTGATTATGTATTTAAGCATAACGTTCTTATTGGAAGTACGATATGTGTATATCGGGTGGGGCTGCTTGGTACCTCTGGCCCACATTACACGCCAACCACATGCATGTAAAGTCGCACTTGCATGGAGCTCCAAGCTTCAAAACGAACCGTGGAAGAGCGTGTTTGCGCCGATGCAAGACGTATGCGGAACCGAGCCTGTATACACAACAATCGAACCATCTGAATCAAACGAGCCAGACTTAGCACATACATAGTGAAATGCGGCATAGATATCCGAAATGCAGTGCTACACGGAGTTGACGCCTCCCACGGCCGTCACGCACTCCATTAGCCTACCATTCCTCTCGGCGCAAAGCAACAACCTCGTCGTCGCGCGCGCTTCTCTCCTCCAGGTCTTCACCACCAAGTCGGTGTCTGCCGAGCTCGACAATGCTCAGAACGCTCAGGGACAGTCGTCCACCGCTGACCAGCCCTACGACACGCGTATCAACGACGATGACGGCCTCGAAGCCTCTTTCCTCGGCGCCGATTCCGCCCTTGTTCGATCCGACCGCTCTCACTATACAAAACTAGTACTCGTCGCAGAGTTCCCCCTTGCCGGGACAGTGATCGGCCTTGCGAGGATCAAGTCCTCGTCGTCTGCGTCCGGCGGAGATGTTCTTCTGCTTGCCCTCAAGGATGCGAAGCTGAGCATGGTACAATGGGACCCTGTAAAACACTCCATTCAGACAACCTCAATCCACTACTATGAGCAGGAAGATCTCCAAGCATGTCCATGGGCTGCACCGCTGAGCAGCTATGTCAACTTCTTAACTGCCGACCCGGGAAGCAGGTGTGCTGCTTTGAAATTCGGGACGCGCAGTCTAGCCATTATTCAATTCAAATCGATCGAGGAGGACGTAGATATGCAGGATTGGGACGAGGAACTTGATGGCCCCCGCCCTGTAAAAGAGCTGTCCACAACGCTCGCAAATGGAACTAGCAGCAATCAAGAGACACCATTTTCAACTTCGTTTGTCCTTCGCCTGCCCAATCTTGATCCTAGCCTCACCCATCCTGTGCATATTGCCTTTTTACATGAGTATAGAGAGCCCACTTTTGGGATTCTCTCTTCAACCTCCGCTCCCTCTTCAGTCCTTGGCCGAAGAGACCAGCTATCGTATATGGTCTTTACGCTCGATCTCGAGCAAAAGGCGTCTACAACGATATTGTCGGTAAATGGGCTCCCTCAAGATCTATGCCGAGTACTTGCACTTCCCGCGCCAGTGGGCGGTGCTTTATTGATTGGGGCGAATGAGTTGATTCATATTGACCAGTCCGGGAAAACCCACGGTGTTGGTGTGAATCCCTTTTCGAAGCAGGCCACTTCATTTAGCTTAATTGATCAATCTGAGCTCGATCTCAGACTAGAAGGCTGCCAGATTGACATTATCTCTGCCGAAAATGGAGAGCTTCTGATGGTGCTCAATGATGGCCGTCTTGCACTTATTACATTTCGGATTGATGGCCGCACCGTATCGGGATTGAGCGTTCAATTAGTCGGGCCTGATCATGGTGGACATGTCGTTCCTACACGTGCATCTACTTTAAGCAGGCTTGACCGTACATCGTTATTTCTAGGGAGTGAGGATTCCGACTCTCTAGTTCTTGGTTGGACACGGAAACAGAGCCAATCGACTAAGCGGAAGCATCGGATACATGATGCGTCTCTTGATTTCGACATGGACGACGAAGACCTAGAAGATTTAGAGGACGATGATGACTTGTACGGTGAGGAGTCAGCGCCAGCGAAACAAGTCTCAAGTACATCTAATAGGGACGGAGGGCGATCAGGCGAACTCGTCTTTCGTATCCATGATTTCCTTGTCAGTATTGCCCCAATTCGCGACTTCTCTCTCGGCGAGATTTCCAGTGGCAATATCGGGGAGCCATCAAATCAAGAAGGCGTATCGAGTGATCTTGGCCTTGTCTGCGCAATAGGTAGGGGGAGTTCCGGCTCAATCGCAATAATACATAGAGCCGTCCAACCTGAAGTTATAGGACGTTTCGAGTTTCCTGAAGCCAGGGGTTTCTGGACAGTGGCTGCTCAGAAGCCTATACCAAAATCATTGCAGGGTGACCGAGGTACCACCTCCTTGGGAGCCGACTATGACGCTTCGACGCAGTATGATAGATTCATGATCGTATCGAAAGTGGACCTAGACGGCTATGAGACATCAGATGCTTACGCTCTGACGGGAGCTGGGTTCGAAGCGTTGAGCGGCACTGAATTTGATCCAGCTGCTGGTTTTACTATTGAGGCAGGGACAATGGGTCAGCATATGAGAATCATTCAGGTTTTAAAGACTGCTGTGCACTGTTACGATGGAGGTGAGACGACAATTTGGTATCTTCATGGATATGCTAATAACAACTTGGTAGATTTCGGTCTCAGCCAGATTGTGCCTATGCTGGACGAGGACACTGGAGCAGAACCCAGAATCGAGTATGCTAGCATAGTTGATCCTTACATTTTGCTTCTTCGAGACGATGCGAGCGTGTTCATTGCGAAGATGGACAATAATCTAGAACTAGAGGAACTTGACAAGGATGACGCCACGTTGATTTCAAAGAGATGGATAGCAGGCTGTCTCTACGAGGACAAATTTGGCGTTTTCTCGACAGCCTCAAGTAACAACGGCGCAAAACCTGGAGACAATATTGTGATGTTTTTGCTTAGCAAGACTGGTGCTCTTTATGTGTGTCTAATTATTCGAAAAATTCGAGAGTATGCTGACGTTGGTGAAGGTCTACGCTCTCTCTGATCTTACGGCACCGATATACGTTGCCGAAGGATTATCATACCTGCCTTCTATTCTTTCTGCAGATTATACAGCGAGGCGTGGGTCATCCCGAGAAGCTCTCAAAGAGATCCTGGTCGCTGACCTTGGCGATAACACATATTCCTATCCCCATCTCATTGTAAGGTTTTTTTGATCAGCTGCTTATAGCCCAAATGCTCATCTGTCGCAGACTCGGAACAATCAAAACGATGTCACTATATACGAACCGTTCCGAACCACTTCAGAACCCTCCCCGGAGCTCTCTCGTTCGCTCCATTTCATGAAGTTACCAAACTCCACAATAGCAAAGAGCACAGAAACGAGCACAGAGGACGATGTTGAAGGACAAAGAACATATCCAATGCGACGATGCGACAATATTGCTGGGTACAAGACCATCTTCTTACCTGGTGACTCACCACACTTTATTTTCAAATCTTCCAAGACTCTCCCAAAGGTCATCGAACTTCAAGGTAGTGGCGTACGCGGCATGAGCTTGTTTCATACCGAAGGCTGTGAGCGGGGACTTATCTATGCAGATTCGCAAGGCGTCGCACGTGTCTGCCAAATATCGGCCGACAATACTACTTCATATGCAGAAATTGGTATGCCCTTGCGGAAGCTCCCTTTGAATGTCGATACACACACCGTCACCTTTCATCCAACGTCAAAAACATTTGTTGTTGGTTGTGACATATTGGAACCTTTTGAGCTACCTAAAGATGACGACTATCATAAAGAGTGGCACTTAGAAAAAGACCTGCAGTTCAAACCCATAGTCGAGCGTGGGCTCATAAAGCTCATCAACCCCAAAACGTGGACGGTCATTGACACGGTTGATATGGAACCTTTTGAAACAGTCATGTGTGTCGAAACATTACATTTAGAAGTTTCGGAGGCGACCAATGAACGGAAACATCTTATCGTTCTCGGAACTGCGATATCTCGTGGAGAAGACTTACCGATCAAGGGTAGAATTCTCGTGTACGATATTGTAGCTGTTATCCCTGAGCCAGGCCGGCCAGAGACGGATAAGAAGCTCAAGCTTATCGCAAAGGAAGATATCCCACGCGGTGCGGTAACAGCGCTGTCCGAGATCGGTACACAAGGGCTTATGTTGGTTGCGCAAGGGCAGAAGTGCATGGTACGTGGCCTCAAAGAGGACGGTTCCCTGCTACCCGTGGCATTTATGGACATGAGCTGTTATGTCACAGCAGTCCGTGAGCTAAGGGGAACCGGCCTCTGTCTCATGGCTGATGCGGTCAAAGGCGTCTGGTTTACTGGTTATACTGAGGAGCCCTATAAGATGATACTCTTTGGGAAAAGTTCAACCAAGTTGGAGGTTCTCGCAGTCGAATTCTTGCCTGACGGAAACGAACTCATTCTCGTAGCTTGTGATTCGGACGGTGGTATTCATATTTTACAATTCGACCCAGAACGTGAGTTTGATATTCTTTAGTCTTCGGAATCTTTTGTGTCCAGCCCTAACAATGAACAGACCCCAAATCTCTCCAAGGTCATCTATTGCTACATCGCACCTCTTTCTCCACAGGCGCACATTCGCCAACTCGCAGCATGCTTTTACCACGGACATTACCAGCCACATCTGATTACCTTTCTCAATATCAGACGAATGGAGACGCGTCAAATTCGGCGAACCCATCGATTATCCTGTTCAGCTCGCCGACCGGTGTGCTAGCTACTCTCTCACCGCTTTCAGAGCCGCAGTACCGTCGCCTATCTTTCTTATCTGGACAGCTACTTTCATCGTTACCGCATTACGCGGGTCTCAATCCGAAAACCTATCGTGCGCCTGCATCGACCGGTGCAGTAGGACGGTTCCCGCCTGGCGTTGATGCTGGCATGGGACGCAACATCATCGATGGTGCGCTTTTGGCACGATGGAACGAGCTGGGAGCTGGTCGAAAAGCAGAGATTGCGGGACGCGTTGGGTTTGCCGATGTAGATGAGGTGCGCGAAGTATTGAGAGAGGTGTTAGGGACCAATGGGTTAGGATATCTTTAAATGCACCTTGCGAAGTATGCAAGGTGAATGGTTTTTCTTTTAGGCTTTTCTTCAAAAAAATTTAAAGCTGGAAAGGTCAGATTTAGGGCAACTAGAAAGGGGAAGAGCGGTTCTTGGAGTTAGGAGCGAGGAAACATCCTCGCTGCGTATTACTAGACAGCACCACGTTGACAATGACTGTGCCATTAGACGACTGTGATTGATCATTTCATTATTTAACATGTCCCTATTCCTATATCTATCCCATTGAAGGACCTAGGCAGTCTGGTATACATTCCCGCTTAGAACCCATAACGCCAGTGAACGCTTGAAAGAAGTAATGTCGCACGACGACCTAGCTTAGTCCTTGCGCTTCTTACCGGTTTTGAGATCCCGCTCAATGGTGTACGAAGGCTCACCCTTTCCTTTCAGATCTTCTGGGTGATATTGCTGTTTCGATGATTTACTTAGCTATGATGCCTACTACATCGCCAGCTCGTTCGAGCATAACCGAAAATTCATGATGACTTACCACATGATCATAGCGCCTGTATGGACCGCCCGCGGCATCCGGCTCGCGCTGGACATCGGCGCCCTCCTCGTAGTCCATGACATTGCCGGTATAGTCGACCTCGCCAGGCGGGATGGTGGCCGTGCCCTGCAATGGGACGTGCCGGGTGACGGCGTCGACGATGTTGACGGCGGGCGTGGCCTTCAGAGCTGCGCGGTTGCCCTCCTCGACGGCGGCCAGGGGCGCGTATTTGGGATCCTTATTCCGCGACGCCAGCGCTGCGTCGAAGGGCCCGTCGTGGTGGTAGATGCCGCCTGGTACGGTGTTGTCTAGCGCATCGATCTGGTCTGGTCGCGTCTGGTTCGCTTTCCTTAGGTGATGTGCGCGGTTCGCGGTTTTGGTCTCCCGCTTTATTTGTTCTAGGGGGGTTGGGGCAGACATTTTGCGTTGTGGGATGGGAAGAGTTTGTGAGGTTAAAGGGTGTTTGGTTATATGTAACAATATAGGTTGAAGACAAATAAATGAAGGAGAAGCCGAACTTCTTCGATTTCGTCGTCCGATATCTCAGAGCCTATAAATGTTCCGATAGGTAGGTGAAAGCTTGTTTAATGTATTGTTCCCCCTGATCCGATTCGCTGGTCCCGTATCATACTATCATGCCCTGCCTGATACTACATTGTAGGCACGCGTAATGGCTTACAGCTATGATGTAATCCTCGAGATCGCATCGGAATGGATGGCCCACAGGCGGCTCAAATTTCGCTGGAGCCAGTGACGTATGATTGATGTAGGGATCCGGGCCTTATCTTTGTTTGCGGCAACATGCCAAGGAATGTCAACCACTAACATAGTACATACAATTACAGCGAGATCTCGTGGCTGGTACGATCTGTAGTTCAGGGGTAAATCTTTCCGAGATATTTTAGATTAAACGGTTTCTGCTTTTCAGTGTAAATTGCGTTAATTGATGTTCGAGCGACGTTTTCACAAGTCTTGTTCGAAGTCTAGTCGGTGTTGTTGGTAAAACACACTTCCGCATAAAAAAGCGAGGCACAGCACCTGTCTACGTGTTTATAGATATGGCATCTGTGTATCCAAGAGAAAAAAATTTAAAGATGCCATTTTTGAGTTCGAACTAGGTATTCAGACAGCAGTTCCTGCAGGTTACGCTAGAAAGTGGGACGGGCCGCCAAGCTGTGGCATACCCATCACTTAATTATAGCACTAAACTAACCTAGGAGGCACCTAAGTTTAGAGATGAGATCACAACTTAACCTTTCCGTAGCGCCCCAGGGGGGGTTTACCAAATGATTCCAGAAAGTATGTTGAAATATTAAAATTATAAATTTGAACCAATTATTACAACCTAGTTTTGGTAGTAAATAGTTTTAAGATGACGATAATTTTTGTTTTTTAGAATAGGTTTTTTTCTAAAATAATTTTTGACTTCAAAATAATTTTCACTCTCAAAATAATTTTCACTTTTCAAAATTATTCCTGGCATAGCGCCTACCACTGCCTACCACTGCCTACCACTGCCTACTACTGCCTACCACTGCCTACCTGCCACTGCCTACCTGCCACTGCCTACCTGCCACTACTACCTACCGCCTGCTACCACCTACTACCACCTGCCACTACCTACCGCCTGCCACCACCACCTACTATCGCCACTTATTACTACAAGGTTGATCCATGCAATCAATTAATCAACCAACCAACCAACCATTCAATCCGTACGCTCTACTACCACCACCCTAAATGCCAGGAATATTTGTGCAATCGCTTTATCGTTCAGGACTTTAGCGGCAGGTTTTGCAGCCTTTGTATAATATTGTAGAATACAAAGCTTGAAATTATACGTAGAAAATAGTTTTCGCGCCAAAATAATTTTGCAATCCCAAAATAATCGTCCGTCCCAAAATATAGTACAATACAGCAGGTACTTCAAAATTACAAAGGTTTACATATAAAAGTATTATACTTATTATGCCCCGCAGTCGTTAGCCTTCTGGATTGCAGACCCTAGCTATAATCATTTGATAAACCCCCCCTGGCGCGCTACGGTTACGACCCTTGCGGCCGATTCAACAACATTTGTCGAATTTAATCTACGCTAACTTAATGCTTGACTTTAAATGTTTCTGAGATTATGACGTTAGGCACAGCTAGACTATACATGGTCAGATAGAAATGGGTCTTGTAGATTACTCCTCGGAATCATCTGAGTCTGATGAGCCGGCCGGCCCACGAACAAAAAAGCAGAAGACATCAGAAAATCAAACAACGAATAAGTCGACTGCAAAAAGCGAGTTGCCGCCTCTGCCATCGGCCTTCCACGACTTATACGCCTCGACAGTGCGGGTTAGCGCGAGCGATGACCCAGCGCTGCATCAGGGCCGGAAGCGTGTGAATCCGCATAAAGTCGGCAATTGGCCGAGTCACTTGTATATCGAGTGTAAGTCTCGTAGTATTAACATCTCATCTCACTCTCATGTATCTTCTCTCACAAAGCACATCCCAGAACACATATCACATGACAGATTCAATATATAGACATATCTTCAACCATTAAACTGACCAAGACCAGGGCATCCAACCCCAACAGAGCGAACAACACTCACCACGCTCCTCTCAAACCTCCAATCAAGCCTCACCTCATCAATCACAACCCCCATAGCCATAACCTCCTTCCTAACCTCAGATCTCGGCACGCCACAACCTCTGCACATAAGTCTCTCACGCCCCATCGTGCTCAGTACGTCTCAAAAGGACACGTTCCAAACAGACCTCGAATCCAGCATCCGCAGCAGCGGAATCACACCCTTCGAGCTCGCCCCAGTAGGGATAGAATGGCACCGCACAGCAGAGTCGGCGCGCTCATTCCTCGTCCTGCGCGTCGGGTCCAGCACAAAGAAGGGAGATGATGACCACGGGAAGAAGAACCCACAGCTCGCCACCCTCTTGCGCCGCGCCAACGCCGTCGTCACGGCATTCGGCCAGCCAGCTCTATATGCATTTGCGAAATCTTCTGATAACAACAACAATAACAACAACAACAACACACCCAAGAACCCCAGAAACAGAAATGAGAGTTCAGGCGTGGAAGTCGTCGACAACGCCTTCCACGTCTCCATCGCGTGGTCTTTCGCCGAGCCGAGCGCCGAGATACGGCGCTTAACTGAAGAGACGTTCAATAGTGCCGATGGGTGCATGACCAGCCCTCTAGGAGACGATGGTAACGAAGGAAAGTCTTCTCGCGGTGGCGACGGGAGTAAGGAGAAAGCCGACGAGGGAAGCCTAAGGACGGCGATGACGACAACGACGACAATCAAAGACGCAATCAGCACCATGTGCGTCCACGTCGACGGTATCAAGGCCAAGATCGGGAACGTCGTCACGCACGTGCCGTTGCCAAATAGCAGGCGGAGGCGTGACGGCGACGAAGGGGGACGCGGGTTATTCGGCTTCTGAATACATGCTCACCAGCTTCTACCCGATATCCGGACATCAAAACTCATATACATGCGAAATCGACGGGAGATTATCACCCAATGTAATAGCCACTTTGTATATAAAATGCATTGTTAAGGCGCAGAGTCTGCCGTTGCCTCTGTTATACATGATGTCGCCACGATTGAGTAGCCTATATACAAAAGCGTCGAGTATGAAGTATGATAAGACCAGCAGGCCAAAATGAATAATATAAAAACCACCGCCTTTTCCATCCCTTTGAATAAGCAAAACAGACAGAACGCCTATCAAACGCCGCCAATGTGGTCGTAGCTATTCTAAAGATGCCGGTGTTTGGGGAAATATCAGCTTTCCCCTTATACTATACGATACGAGGCCACGAGCGAATGAAACGTTATCCGCTCGTAGCCACTTTCTGATCCAGTTTCGGACAATGCAATCATGCGACCTCTGAATGTACAATCCTCGTTCTTGTATATACATCTGATACAAATGTATGCCAAAATATACAATATTTAAGTGAGCACGCAAGTAGCAAGTAGTGAGCAAATGAAGCAGAGCAGATAGATCTACAGCTCGTCAAAACTTGGGCGCTCTAGATGCCATGTTCGTGGCGTAACGGGCAGTCCAATATAGTACTCCCAGAAACGATTGAGTTCAAAGATTAGGATAGAGAACCTAAAGTATGGATCTCATTAGCTAAAGAACCTTTTACGGAGTAAAATCGACAAAAGGTATGAGGCAGACTTACATTAGTTTAGGTAGATTGATCCACCCCCCGATGACTAATTTGACTGCTTTTATCACCCTGCTCATCTCGGCGTCGAACAAGTCTTGTGTAGTTTGAGGATTCCCCTGTTTTTCAGGTGGTTCGTATTCGTCATCGTCATACTCATTATCCCACTCATCTTCCACGTCAGCGGACTCAGGTTCCGAATTTGTAGGATGTTCCGATGTGGTAGGTTTGGCACCTTTCGGTGTGACTGACGAAAATTGGACGGCATGGGGTTTCTTTGCGCGATCTGGAATTGGTGGAATCACCTGCGACTCTGCGTTCGCAGCTTCCGCCATTGCCCGGAACTGGTGGTGCGCTTCTACCGAACTACTAAGCCGCGCGTAGGTATTAAACAACGCGACCAATTCTGTTCGCTTTAGCTCTGGCACTTCACCACTATCATTGTCTGTTTCGAACAAGACCTTCAACGCTGTGCCGTAGCCCGAGGTTTGCAATTTACCCCAAAGCCGGCATTTGTCGCAGCCGACACAATCCATGATCCGGCTCACATTTCGGAAGCGGTTCCGGAAGTCTTCTTTCAACGAAGGTCCCTCACCGTTTTTGAACATCAGGCTCTCGTCAAAAATCTGTGGAACAGAGGACGATGCCTGCGTGACAGCAAGAACGGTGGCTCTCGTGGCAGCGTCTTGATCTGGTTCCCCTGTACAAAAGGTATAGCTCTGCAGATATGGGCCAAGCTTTGCGACGGCGCGAGTAACCAGTGCGTAATTGAAATACAGGTTTGAGATACGTTCCGGATGAGTAAGCAACCTCTCAGTGTAACACTTGAGGTTTGGTTGCCACTCGCCCGTGGTTTGGTTGAGGAAATCCCAGCAAAGATGGGTGCTAATGCTCGAGTGCATGCCTGAAACTACACGGTAGAAGACGCGCTTCTCAAGGCACTCATCCTCATTTTCTAGACCAGTCTGTGCGAACGACGTGCTAGGGTCTTGATGATGTTGTTCAAAGATCTGTTGTCGTTCTGCCGATTGAAGGACATTTCGAAAATCCTGGGCAGCTGGACCCTGTAGTAGTGAGGAAGTGCCTAGGGAGGCCGACTGCGGGAACGACGACTTCTGAAAGCAGTTCTCTCGATATATAGCGTCCCATACCATCTTGGCGCCCTCACCAGCATAGCCAGTGAATCGCTCCGGGTTGAGGACTAAGCTCACGTAATCACCCTTAGTGCTCGTGGTCTCGTCCTCGGGAACGCAGTAGTCCCGCTCGTCGCATTCATCATCGTATTCTACAACACAGCTTTCGCCAACGTTTTCTCCTAGAGACCCTTGTAGTGGTCTTCGTGGCTTTTCCTTCTGCACTTTCTTTCCTGGGTGTTTTGCGGAGGGGCCCTCCAGCTTTCCTAGCTCACTTGCCCTCCATATTTTAGGTATGTCTTCTTCATTATCTATCGTGTTGACGGCGCATGCAATGTTTCCACACATGCCATTTTCGTCGTTCCAAAAGGGACATCTCTTGTTGAAAAGGTTCAGTCGATAGTAGGAAAAAAAGTCGGTGTTCTTTGTGAGCTCATCGATAGCGGGCTTCACCTTAGCGTTAAGGTTCTCGAGGGTCTGGTAGGAAACACAAGCATCGCTCACGATAGACTTGGGCGAGAACTGGTACATAGCATGGTTAGAGACGTCGTTGTAGAGATGCGACTGGGTAACCGCCGAAGCGGCTGGCGCGCTGGTAACAAAGAGTAAAGAGGCTATAGACAGCAGTAGGAACAACATACTGCACAGAAATCATCTTGCTCTCCTTTGGTGGTCTTGCACTGCGCAGGTGATCCCCAAAGGGCAAAAATAGTCAGGAAAAACAGCTTCCCGGCAGACGGCATATCGGCGGCGGCGGATGGGGTCGTAGTCGTTATGGACACCTTTCTCAAACGAATGTATTGTTAAGGCAGGGCGTGATAGCTGGTGTATGAAGCACCGGGAGCCTTGGATGAACCGATGACACCCTCCTGCTTCATTCGGCAAATGCAAAGGCGGGACAAGTCGAGGATTGGTCCCAGGTACGATATGTGTTGAGCAGGTAGCAAGCGAAAGTGGGTGAAGTGGCCGAAATATGGAATTTAGCCAGATTTCGGTCTCCAATTAATAATACGTATCCTTAAATTGACAGCAGCGAGTGGAAAGAAGACGGCGCTAACTAACAAACATTAACTTTATTAGCGGCAGTTGAAGAGAGAACGAATAATGCGACAGGGACAGCAGTAGTACATGAATCATGTAAAAACGTTCTTGTATTTTTTTCAAAATTCTTTTATACGGAGGTTCTTGTATCTATGTCTAACAATGATTATTGGCCCCAGGGACAAACTACAACGTGTTCTTACGGACACGGCCGATTTATCAATTAATAATGGGGATGTACGCTCTGGTATGTGCCATAGAATCGAACAATCCAACGTCATACCAGACGATTACGGGCAGGTGGTTCGACACTAGCACCAATTTCTAGGCTATCAATCAGGGGTCCGTCCGGCTGGGATGATCGTCGCATCTGGATCCAGTGCCTGAGGTAGTGAATCACCCCACTTCCCAACGCTTTACATAGATGTAAGTATACCCGAATGGAGCGGCTTAGCAATACCTATTCCAAGGTATATATGTTTACTACTATAAGTTCTTAGATGTCAAACATATTGCTAAAGTCCTTGCTCATTGCGAAGTGAAATTTAATCATTTGCAAACAATATACCGCTTTTCCCCCACCAAAATCCAGTCCTATATAAGTTTGAGTGTCAAAGGCTTTTTTCGCCTGTTGATAGTTAGAGAGAGCGTTGGAGGTAGGTAACATTTTGGAGGTGCTGATCATGCGTACGTGAGATTGAAGGCTGTACTCCGCAAGCGAAACGCAGAATTCGAATCATATCATGATACCTAGTAAACATCTCACTGTTGTCTTCAATTCTCCTAAAGACCCTCATCTAGCAGAAACACAATGAGGCTCATCAATACGCAGTCCCTCAAGCTAGAAGAGTTTGTCGGGAGTGCGATCCCGGAATATGCCATATTGTCGCATACCTGGGGAGATGAGGAGGTCACCTTCCAGGAATGGCAAGATGGCAGTTCAGTAATAAATAAGAAAGCCGGCTACAAGAAGATTTTGGCAGCATGTGAACGGGCGCAAGCAGACGACCTGGGATACCTGTGGGTAGATACGAACTGTATGATCACAGACAATAACACGGCCACAGGTGAACTGAAAAAAGTCTGATGAAGCCGCAGGTATCGATAAAACAAGCAGCGCAGAGCTCTCGGAGGCCATCAACTCGATGTTCGCATGGTATGCAAATTCTCATCGCTGTTATGTTTACTTGGCAGATTTTGCTTGGAACATGGGATCCTTTGAGTTCCTTAACACGGCGCAGCTGTCTCAATGTAGATGGTTCAAGCGAGGCTGGACGCTACAGGAATTGCTTGCACCTGAAACTCTCATTTTCTTTGATATGTTCTGGCGAGAGTTTGGCAACAGAGGAGATGGTAGGTTCCGTTTCCAACTATCTGAAATTACCGGAATAAAAACCATGTACTTGGAGTTTCGCCCCTGGATTGCTCAAGCTAGCGTATCAGAGAGGATGTCATGGGTAGCCCATCGTGAAACAACAAGGGAGGAAGATATTGCATACTGTCTGTTGGGTATCTTCGGGATCAATATGTCACTAATCTACGGCGAGGGGAGACGGGCGTTCTTGCGCCTTCAGGAAGAGATTATCCGAGTGTCAAATGACCAAACGATTTTCTGCTGGACGTACCCTACCGAAGATCTTGTCGACGAAGACTGGGACAGCGTCCTAGCTCCTCACCCACGTGTATTTTCTACGAGTGGAAAATACTTGTCCGACCCTGAACACAGCACCGGCTATTCCTTGACAAATAATGGACTAGAGATTACTCTACCTGCCGTAAGACTTGACCAACATTATTTTATCGCGCTTCTTGCTGCGAAAATGAAAGAAGACAGAGTGGCAATTGTACTCGAGAGAAATGGTAATTTGGAAAGGCGCACTTTCCGGGAGAGACTGCGCCATATTCCGCCACAAATACATCAAGATGGTCAGTAGATATAATTTTTCGGTCCTATTTTGGGCCAGCCGTCGAGCAATCATGGTTGGGTTACTACATTACAATAGCTAACAGATATGTAGTATGTTAAATATTTATCTTACCAGCCATCCAGAATGTTGGATTTCTAACTTGACCCAATAAAGCTTCCTCTTCGACAATTTCGACTACAATATAGCACCAGACCAGGCTGGGCCGCTCTGTTTCGCCGGTCTCTACAGCACCATCTCTCTTCCCTTGTTTTACTTCCGCATAAAGATGTACAATTTTATATTTCCCAAGGCACCCCCACATCCAACCCAGCTCGGGACCAGGTGCAACAGAGTGGTCAAGCATTACGAGACATGGGCGTAGGGTATTTGCCCCTTAACAGGATCAACATCCGTTCGCCCAAAGACAAGGTGATTGATGGGATATACGTCATCGACAGTACATCACAATCTGAAATACTCTTCGTCGTCGAGGTGAGTGACGGGGTATACGTCATCGACAGAACATCACAGTCTGAAACACTCTTCGTCGTCGAGGGAGTCAGTGGATCATATAAATCTACTCTTACGATTTCCCTGAATCCAATTCGATCGGTGGAAGAGATTCTCGCTACCCTGAGGACTTGGCTGTCCACTACAAACCTCTTATATACTCATCTACCTAAGGGATATCTTGATATCATTGATCCCAATGAATATGACAGATTCATTCTAGCTGGAGTCTCTACATAAAAGTGTATGGAAGAAAATGGCATTCGAACGGGCTCTAGCTAGCAAGTAAGGAATAGCAAAGATAGAGGATCATTGGTTATAATATGGGATATAAATAGGTGGGACAATGTAAGTAGCACTGGGTAGTACACAAACATCATGACGATCATTAACAATTGGACAACTCCTCACATACCCCTTTCCATTGCTCCCGCACCATGAAGCCATTCTGTATGCGGTATCTTGTAAGCACAGTATTATGTATCAAAACATTGGAAATGAGGGATGAGTACCTATCAAGAAACTAACACAGATATCCTTCAAGCGCACACGACTTTGTAAGTGTGCTCCGGTCCCACATATACAACTTGATCAGTATTGCATGTGATGTTGGCGAGGAGCGGAAGGGCTGGGTCTGTAACACACGAGATCAGTTATCGCTGTTTAGGGGGTAACTTCTAAGTGTTTGAGAATATGTTGGACACTGTCTTAGCCCTGAAAGGGATTTCGTGTCCTAAACAGTACCAAGACAAGCAGAAAATGGCACTGAGAATCCTTACCGCAGCCGCCACCGGCATGAACAATAAGCCAGCAGTTAGCATCGCCTGTGGTGTCTTGAGGCCTGCCGTAGCAAGAGGTGGAGTGCCTATTGGAGCACGCATCGTTCTCAGTCTGGTCACCGAGCTTCTTGCCGGGGGTTCCGCAGAGCCCTTGGGACGCGGGGGAATAGCGGTCGAATCGACAGCGGTATGCCGACGCCGTGAGAGTGAGGGCGGCGAAAACTAATGTGGACTTCATGTTTATGGCTGTGGTGGTAAATAGAATGGATAAGGGGGAAGTGACTCCTTATTTCAATGTCGAGGGGGATAGATTGCTAGGAACAGGCTCGATGCTCTCGACTATTTATCTACTCCCCATCACCTAGGGTACGCCCGTGTAAGCGGCTGATATTCCAGTTCTTCGAACCGTTGGTCTTTTGCAGCCACGATCACGACGACCCACGGAGCCTCTTGCATTGCAGCAGCGCTAAGCATCTTTGCCACTATCGTTACCTCGCACATGCAGGTCGAGGCTGGACCTTGGGAGATGTTCTTGGCAGATATTTCACACCGCCGCAACCTAGATTTTGCGGTAGTAAATAGATAGATAATAATAGGTATTTATGATAAGAGAGATGGAGGAATAGAAAGGTACCTCTTATTAACTACCTATATTCTCAGGCAGTCTGTGTACCCACTCCTTAAAACTTCGAATTCGAGCTTTGCATTGTTTAAGAGTACCTCATAGGGTCCTCGAAAACAATTCCTCCTACGCGTAATTTTGCTATCAACAATACATGCGTATTGTACCCAAGTTGAAATCTACATTACCAAACAGATCTTGGGGCTTTTTGTATGCCAAGACTCTGTCGTGGATGTTGTAATAGTAATAGGAATGGCATTTAGGAGACCGAAAGTTCGAATTTGGCACAAAAGGTTAGATTCATGCCTATAGCGTTTTCCATCAGACAGGAATGATCTTGCCGATTGGCGAATACTTTGAAAATTGCCTAGTGTTTACAGGGTCTTTTGTTTCTTGCATTTCAGCCGCCCCACGCGATAACTTCACCATTAACAATTCAGGAAAGACGTCGGCTACATGCAGGAGACTATCAGTGACCCGTATATGGTCATTGGCTCTTCTCTTTCCATTGTTTTTTAGCATAAAGAGACTGCATTTGAGAAGTCTGCACGTCGTTAAACTGGGCGGTTATACGATTGAGTTAGCGCCCATAATCTCATAATAAGAGTGAGTATTAGTGAGGTATATCGTAAGTTATCCAAGCCAGCAACTCATCCTTATTGGTGACAAACTAGATATGCACATCCTCTCTTCCTCTGAAACCTCCGAACTTAAACTCCCCTTTATTGATTAATCTGCGCGGTGTAGAGTTTCCCATGAATTTCCCAATACCCTTTTCGTAACCACAGCCTGGATTTGCAGTTATTTGCTACCTATGATATGATAATCACTTATAATACTAACACTAGACCAATATCATACAATTTTGTAGTTTCAGATTTTACTAACCATAAGAGAATGATAGGCTCACATGTGCAAGGACGAAATATCATGCATGATTTGTGCGAGTTAAACAACCCAATTAGACAATTGCTTATTTAGCCACGTTACTTATCTGCCAAGTATCACGAGGCACAGGCTCACAGGTATAGAACAAAGAGACCTCCTGTATATAACCAGATAGCGTCTACGAAGGAGTTTGGAGTGTCACACGGACCGGCCCTGGGTAGGGTAATGAAACTACCCGTGTCCCAGGGTCTGGTCGGCGATATCCTGTACTCAATCTGCAAGGTGTCTCTATTCTTGGATATCATGTTTGCTATTATCGTAGGCACGATGGTTGCAATCTAAATGTGTTCCTGAACTCAGAGTTCAGGAACAAGGCCAAGATGATCTGGAGTGATTTGGTTCAGAGCGAATCCATTCGTGTATAAGAACCCTCGATTCGCCGCTGGGCTCAAGAGAGGAACTTAGACTCCTATGCCTCCTTGACGCCCAAGAAGATTATTGCAATATTGAATACCCTTCCAAGCCCTAGTACTCTAGCCCTTGTGACAGTTTGGAGTCCTTCACGCAACAACAAATGTCTATTGCCTCCCCCAAGTACGGGGTCTTGACACCAAGGAGTTTATTGACCCATACGATCTGATGACTGGCCTGCAGGGCCACCTATCGTCACAAAGTACAAAGTGTATAAGTGAGGTTCGGAAGACCTAACGAAGCGCACGTGTAGTAGACAGAGCGGATCAACCTAAGTCCGAATATCCAACCCTATATAAAAAACCTAGCCTTTTCTATTTTGCATATATTAAACTTAGACGGACCATCTACTACTGCAGAGATCGCTGGAAGCAGACCATGACTTCTAGCGGCATAGAGTCGAAATGACATATTGACACTGCTTTTAGCTCTCATTTCGAATACATAGGCCAGTGTAAACTAGAAGCTAGTTCGTCTAGTCTGTCAGTGTTCTGACTACAGGGTAAGATCCTGTGAGGCCGCGGATAGGTGCATGATTCGGCCGGTAAATTTCGTCTATGAGATTAATCTCAAGGCACTCCGCATAGGCATACTCCCTAGGCCCTCGGTAAAATTAAACACTCGGTGTTGCTGTTACACAGTCGGAGCCGCCGATATCATGTAAATAACCGAGTAGCGGATAGCAGACTCAGCTACCCGTGGTTGTCTCATTATGGTTGTCTCATTACAAGAAAAGGCAATACCGGGCAAGATGGGAAAAATTAAGCGAACGTAGAGTGGAAGTGAAGCTTTCACATACATGGATCCAGCTCGTCGCCAGAACTGAAAGAGAGAGATATGTATAGCCTGCTTAACGCGATACTAGATTATTGTAATTCGAATACCCTTCTAAGTCGTAGACTTCTAGCCTCTGTTACAGCTGCATCCTTTAATCGCTCTGTTGTTGTAACTGCTGGACTAGTACTCCGTTCCACTACCGGCACTAGAAACATAGGCACGCCATTGAACGAGAAATACGCCCGATCCCAAACATTGATCCGAAAATCGACCTAGGGACGGCGTGAATGATAAATATTTTTGTAAACTTCGTTACGGGGCATAGAGACTCATCGTGTGCTCAACGGCCTGGAATAGTACCCAAGTTGTAATGAGCTTTTATGGGGCCATGAGGATCTGTTTCCTCCTCGGCTAGCTATGGACTATTGTCTCGGCAGAGAACAGGCAAACACGGGCAGAAGCCTCATACAGAGTCTCACACTCATATGACCGTACACATGATAGGTAGATGGGCAGGTCTCCAGTTATAAGTCGGCGGTGCGCGTGAATTTCTTGATCTTAGCTTGCCATCGGTATCTACTACTATCACTGTCAGACGTTAGCATCATTAGTCTTCTAAACCCGATTGTCTTTGGGCTATAGCTGGGCACTTCAGTTACTTAGGTAAAGTGTAGATAGTCGCATGTAATAATAGAGTGGGATTGGTCAATTACTGGATATTTCCCAAGCCCTTTCCACTAATTTATTCGAACCCTGTTCAAAAGTGTCACGTCTCACGCGACAGCATGCATGTAAGAAGGCAGTTCGGCAACACAGAAACTGTGGTATCACAAGAAAGAAATAACAGCATATTGTCATGCATTATTCATTTTCATTCATATTCCCGTCCCAAGCATCATATATACATACTGTTATAGGCCAAAAGGCTATTGACCGGGTTCGGTAGGCACACTGTGCTCTGCTAAGTTTTGTCTCTGGTCTGTCCCGCCTTGACATCTAGTCTGGTTCTGAAACATGGTCCGGCGAGCTCGATGGCGCTCGCGCGCTGTTCCCAGACTCACATGATACCAAATGCAAATAGTTCTGTAACGTACAAACCCTCCAAGACAACTGTAATGCGTTGGTCGACGGGAGACCAAAACAAACCCCCACTTAGGCCGAAATCGGTCGGAGCTTTCAAGTCGGTCAAGGCCCGTGAGGAGCTAACCGGTCGATGACTCGAAAGAACGGTCATCAATCGTCGAAAAAGTAATTCCATATCCATATCAAATGCGACAGCGCTATGCAGTAGAGGGTAGATAGAAGTCCTCGAGAGAGGAGGTTGGCGGGGTGTGGCCTCGCAGATGGGACGATTCGTGGACCGTTACGACGGCGGCGGCTGAAAGTTGAGCGGGCGCCTTGAGGAATTGTGGATCAGCAATTAGTTTTTAGAAGTAGACCGAGGGAATACTCACTTGAAGAGTAGGATATGCGGCTCAGGCTCATGTGTTTCATAATGCTCCCAGCCCAAGCTCTATGGCGCAAAGTACAATTAGCTTAAATCCGTCCTTATGACACCGGGGTCAAACAAGGCAAATAGTTTCGCATACTTGAGTTATACCCATCGAGCGCCACTCGTCCTCCCACAATAACTTCAGAGTGCCCTTGCTTGTATCGTGATACTCCTTTGGAATTACCTTGAGCATGGCCTTGGGGAGCTGAACGTGTCGGTATTCGTACTCGTCATCTGAGTAACTAGAAGCTTAAGTTAACGATTTGACGGGGTGATATAGACAAGCCGAAGGAAGCTGGGCAGCCTACCGAGAAGAGTAGTGTATCATATCGAGAAATTCCTCAAGTGCTGCCCGTTCATTGGTTTTGAGTAGCCGGGGCTCTACGTTGCGTCGGCTCATATCAATATCCACCGGCGTAGTGTCGGATGGCTCCACCGATGACTGCACTCGCATGTTGTTTGATGGCTGCGCCGGCATGGCGTTGGATGCCGCGTGACCAACTCGGACAAGAAAGGGGGAGGCTTTGGGAGGATGCGAAAGGGAAAGGTAAAGAGTCGGCAAGTATACGTAGGTACTCTAGAGCGCGTTGATTTGTGTTAAGTCTCTCGACTTCGGTCTCGTGTTGTTCGGGAAGAAAGTGCGAATTAAGAGAGACTTCTTGTTGCTATGGTTGAGAAGGGACCTTTGAGGAAGCTTCAGAGCGCGAAGGGCGGAAGAAGTGCCCCGGGCAACAGTCTTGTCGAAAAAGCTAGAAGGGTGCTGGCGGTCGCGATCGTGCGATTAGTGGAGGGGAAAAGTCAACAATGACATGCCTGTAAAGAGCTTTATTCCACTATCGGGAATAGTATCCCCTCCTACGGCTTTATCGATTAGAGAGCGGCACCGCCACAGCTTGCCCCCCACCAGGCGTTATCGATTGACCGTTGTAGCGGCATCGTGGCTTGTATTACCCTGGTGTTTGTTGCTGCCGGGTTGGCAGGTTCCTTGCTATGCTTGGCAAGCTGGCTTAACTTAACTCTGCGTTTAGACCAGACTACCTACCTAGGTGTGCTGCAATTTCGAATGCTTGATTCGAGCATATTTCCTCCATTCCCCTACCGAAGAACCTACCTACTTAACCTAATATATATCTCTAAAGCACAGGATTTCTCCACATCCATATAGAGGTAGACGCTACCTACCTACCCTTGAGGTTTATTTATGGCCGCCAAGTCGAAGCGTGTTACTGATTAGGTGTGTTGCCATTTCGCATTTCGCTCAACCCCCGATCGCAGGACGCTCCCACGCACGCTACTTGCTGCCCCCCTCCTCCGCAATACAACCGCGTCAAGCTTCCGCGCTACGTGCGCCTCGCTCAACGTCGAGTTGCAGCACCGAGCTATGGAGAGCAAGCGCAAAGCGAGCGGCGCCAACGGCCTGGACGTCGCCGCCGACAACGATCGCGCTGCCAAGCGTCGCAAATTGATCGAGGTGAGTCTCAATCCTTTTTTTTGGTTTCCATCGACGTTTGCGATGCGCAGCGTGCGAGCGATGCGATAGATGATGCGCGATGCTTTTTTGCGACAGATAGTAGGATCTCACCGCAATCCGCAATCCGCAATCCGCCACGCTGCTGAGCTCTTGTGGACTTGCACAAGGGTCGCGGTAGGCCAGCAGCTACAGGATCAGCTATTTCGTTGCGATGGCTATCCGGCTGGTACTATGCGCAATTTATCGTCTTTTCCTTGGGCCAATCTGCCGGCCATCAAAAGAGGACCTGATCCTCTCCCCTGAACTCAGCCCGAACAATCTAAACACCAATCCGAACCACCCATCTATGCTTCATCAGCTGCATCATCCCGACTCGACTGACTGAATTGTATCATAGGAATATGGTGATTTAACAAATGGCGAGACCAACGAGTCTACGACTGCGTATGGGCTGAACATCCTCGAATCGATCAGAGCCACCACAGACAAAAAGTGTGTATCTTGTAGAATCTTGACCCTATTTGGATCTGTCATGAAGGCATACATACATATTGCAACTGGGAGCAATATGCTTTCAACCGACTCGCGCCAATACCGAACAAATCCATGCTAACAACTCTTTAGTGGCCGCTCGGTGTCTCCTTACTTTGAAACTCTGCCTTCGCGATCGGGGAATTCACAGTACTACAAGAAGATACGGCTCCCTTTATCACTCGAGGTAATCGAGCGTAAACTCAAAGAGCGACGATATTCCACACTGTCCTCCCTCGAAAGTGATTTTAAACGTCTAGTTTCCAACGCGAAAGAGACCAACGATCGAAATTCTACCATCTTCAGCGATGCAGAACGCGTGCGCAAAGCTGTCAGCAACCTGATGGTCAAGCACAATCCTGCCTATAAGGCAGGGAACTACCAAGCAGTACCTACACCACTGCCTCCTACGCCTGAACCAGACGACAGCGAAGAGGTTGATGGCCAGGCAGATGAGGATACCAACGTGCAGGCTACCAAGGAGGACGAGGCAGAGTCGGCATCAGAGGGCGATGGCGATGACGATGACGCTGAAGCTGAGAATGAGCAAGAAGAAGATGAAGAGGAAGACGAAGGACAGGATGAGGATGAAGAGGAGGAGGAGGGCAATGATAATGACTCTCAGCGAAGACGCCGGCGGGGATCCTCGTGGAGAAAAACTGACCCTGAACCATCCCGGGATTCTGCAACACCAATTCAGAGATCTACTACACGCGCTGGGAAGGCGGATCACTATTACGAAGGTGTACCCTTTACTGGACTCAGCTTTCAACAAGCTCAGGAGAAGATTGTGGAGGAGCTGATTCGTAAGAAAGAGGAATCGTAAGTTTCCTTTAGCGCGTCCATAACAACGGGGTTCAATGACTAATAAAGGCGCACAGGGATGACTACCCTTATTTCGAACCCTTCATATATCTTCCCCCACGGACTCTAAAAGACTATTACGAGGTCATCGCTGAGCCCCTTTCGCTGAAGAAGTTGCAAAAGCAGGTTCGTGGTCAGCATGGCCGGTTGGAAGCAACATATGTGAGCGATTTCAAGGGTTGGGCCGCATTCGAAGACCAAGCGAGCCTTATATGGAAGAACGCCTATCACTACAATGAGGATGGCAGTGAAATTTTCGCAATGGCGCAGGAGCTTGAAGTGAGTCTGCTGGGAAACGCCCTCAAGTCCACGCATCAGCGCTAACTAGCACAGGAAATGTTTCAAGAACTTCTCAAAGAAGCTAAAGAAAATGTCCCCGAGCCACCCCAACCCAAGATCAAGTTGAAGTTGCCGCAGGTCGCGGAAACTCCTGGGCACCCCAAGAAGATTACCATTCATGTAGGTGGCAAAAATAGCGTGACAGGATCTCCAGCACCAGCAACGGCGCAATCAGGAGAGAGCGAGGTCACACGAAACGGAACTCCTGTAAACAGAAATCCATTTGGTGGTGCGAGTTCTGCCGGGACATCAGTCAGCTTGAGTCAGTTAGAAAAGGCACGGAGTATGTCCGCTTCTGTAGGTCCGCCCAGTCCGAGCGTGATGGGCGTAACGAAGACCGAAGATACTTTGCAGACGGCACCCGTTCCTCGGCCACAGGTCACACCCACAGTATTTCAGCATTTTGTCCCAGTTGTGATGAATGGTCCGGCTCCGACGGCCAACGGTACTACTCCACAATACCAACAAACCCTGCCCCAAGCTCCGCCTCCACCTCCACCGGCGCCGAAGAGAAGTGCCACCGACATCCTGGAGGCACAGAAGTATAGGCCGCAACCGATCAGTAAGTGTTTGTGTTCATGTCACGTACATACTTGTTAACCCCTTCTTCAGGAGAGACGGAAGCTCTCATGCCGAGATTAGTCATTACTACTCACCCCTCACTTCAAGTTGAGAATAAATTATTCATGACTTTTCTCGCCAGCGCAACTGAATACCAGCAGGAGATTGTAGTCAATGCGCCGCTAAGCCATTTTCGATTGCAACTCAAGCCTCAAGTCGCGACATTTCTGGAACCGGAGCACCGGGAATGGAAGCTTCACGTGATTCATGATACGTCACGTATATATCCCTCGTCGGTTTCATTTGACAAGCGAGGAGAGCCAATATTCGACGTTACGCTACGGTACGGAATTAACCGTGTCGAGGTGACTCTTCTTGCGGCGCTCCCAAGAGGCGAAAGAGCTCCCAACGGTCTAAATATGGAAATGGAGAGGTTCGTAGTACACCTCAATTTGCTCAGGCACTAATCCTATGTGTGTGGTGCGTAAAAGATGCCTAATTGTAGCTTGCTGGAGATTTTATGGAATAGTTGCTGGCACGCTATTTTCAGGGGCACCAAATCTCATGGTCCGCTACTTAGCCAAACGCCAGCCGTTAACGATGAAGCACCCCGAATCCCATCAGCTCGCTATCTATACCTATAGAGCGTGGAATAGCCTTCTAGCCTGTTCAATAACCTCTCTCATGGTTTCCTGGCTCTCATGCGCATCAGAGCAGTCAGCTGTTCCATGGCCAGCTCGGGTGAGCTGTTGATTTTGCATTGTTTAGGAACTTCTTTTTGCTGGATCCGGAGTCTGGGCGGGCACAAGGGATTACAGCAAAATGCTGGGAAGGACGATTCGGATGGGTACTGTGTGCATGCTTCTTGGTTGCGATGTACAAATATAATACCTCCTTAGGACTTCATGCTGGTTAGAGCCAGGTATGTGAGGGCTAGGACGATACCAGTTGCCCATACAGGCATATAAACTGTTGTTCACAAATGTAGCACCAATGCAGTACGCATTACAAAAGGATATATAGTTCAAGTGATCTGGGCTGTAGGTAGTTTGACATTTATATGTGTATGTAATTTGGGTTGTGTAGGTAAGGACATAGATGTCGAGGTAAGCCGAGCTGTGATATTTGAAAATAACCTCAGCATTTTTTAGATAAATCTCTTAGTCTAGACTAGAGGACCCTTGATCAGTGCCTTGATGCCTTGATTCAGTATAAGCCAGCTATCGTGTCTTATCTAATGGTGGGCTGGGTTAGCGCGCAGGCTACAGGTGGGGTGTTGGATGAATTTTGACGGGTTTTGATTCACGGCTCACCGCTTGGGGCGGGGCAGAATTTTTTTTCATAGCGTCCCTCCACAAAGCGGGCGATATTTGCACAAATAAAGTTCCTGGCAGAGTTCCTGTCTGTTGCAATTTTCCTTGTCTTCCGGCATCCCCTCTCCCAATTCTCGATCTCCCCAGAAACCACGCAAAGATGGCCGAAGAAGTCTACGACGGTGCCGTCGGCATCGATTTGGGTATGTTCATGTCCATGTCTATGTTCATTTCATGTTCATGTTGCGACGGTGCCCCGCGTCCCACCAACAAATACCAAAAACATCACCAACGACGACACCAACAATACAGATATATAGAATAAGAGACAGACAGCTAACAGTGGCTCTCCCCCGCCTCACAGGTACCACCTACTCTTGCGTTGCCATCTACGAGGGAAACAATGTCGAGATCATTGCCAACGAGCAGGGTAGCTTCACCACCCCGTCCTTCGTCTCTTTCAACGAGAAGGAGCGTCTGATTGGTGAGGCCGCCAAGAACCAGGCCGCCATGAACCCGCGCAACACCGTCTTCGATGTCAAGTAGGTCGATCCAATCCACCACCAGTTTTCCAATGAGCCAGGGACCGTGTTCTAATGTGCACTCATCGCAGGCGATTGATTGGCCGGCCTTTCAGCGACCCCGTCGTCAAGAAGGATATCGAGTCGTGGCCCTTCAAGGTCGTTGAGCAGGGCAGCGGCAACCCCGTCGTCGAGGTTGAGTACCTCGGCGAGACCAAGACTTTCTCTCCCCAGGAGATCTCTGCCATGGTCCTTACCAAGGTAAGCCGTTGTATCGCTGTACAGGCGTCACTGGAATTGTTGCTGACACGCACGTGTAGATGAAGGAAATTGCCGAGACCAAGCTCGGCAAGAAGGTGGAGAAGGCCGTTATCACTGTTCCGGCCTACTTCAACGACAACCAGCGTCAGGCTACCAAGGACGCCGGTGCCATTTCCGGTCTCAATGTTCTTCGTATCATCAACGAGCCTACTGCCGCAGCTATCGCTTACGGTCTAGGCTCCAACAAATCCAACAAGGAGCGCAACGTCCTGATCTACGATTTGGGTGGTGGTACTTTCGATGTGTCCCTCCTGAACATTCAGGGCGGTGTCTTCACCGTCAAGGCTACTGCTGGTGACACCCATCTTGGTGGTCAAGATTTCGATACCAACCTTCTAGACCACTGCAAGAAGGAGTTCCAGCGCAAGACCAAGAAGGACATCTCTTCCGACCCTCGTGCCCTGCGCAGACTCCGAACTGCTTGCGAGCGTGCCAAGAGAACTCTCTCCAACGGTGCTCAGACCACCATCGAGATTGACTCTCTCTTCGATGGCGATGATTTCTTCCTTCAAATCACTCGTGCCCGTTTCGAAGACCTCAACGCTAAGGCCTTTGCCGGTACCCTGGAGCCCGTCGCCCAGGTTCTCAAAGACTCTGGTGTCGAGAAGAGTAAAGTCGACGAGATCGTCCTTGTCGGTGGTTCGACCCGTATCCCTAAGATCCAGAAATTGCTAAGCGATTTCTTCGACGGCAAGAAGCTCGAGAAGAGCATTAACCCCGACGAGGCTGTTGCCTACGGTGCCGCCGTACAGGCCGGTATTCTTTCGGGCAAGGCCACTTCGGCCGATACCTCGGACCTCCTTCTTCTGGACGTCGTTCCTCTGTCTCTTGGTGTTGCTATGGAGGGCAACATCTTCGCCCCCGTTGTCACCCGCGGACAAACTGTGCCAACTTTGAAAAAGAGGTATGTGAAATAATATCGCGCCTTTATAAGTGCTTGTCCTATACACTGCTAACCACTCAATCAACAGAACATTCACCACCGTTGCGGACAACCAGCAGACTGTCCAGTTCCCGGTTTACCAGGGTGAGCGTGTTAACTGCGAGGACAACACCTCATTGGGTGAATTCACTCTTGCTCCTATCCCTCCCATGCGAGCTGGTGAGGCCGTTCTCGAGGTCGTCTTCGAGGTTGACGTCAACGGTATTCTCAAGGTCACCGCGACCGAGAAGACCTCTGGACGCAGTGCCAACATCACTATTGCCAACTCGGTTGGCAAGCTCTCTTCCACTGAGATTGAGACTATGATTAGCGGTAAGCTTTCAAATCAAAGCAATTAAAAGTATCATTTGCTAATATGGGTTTCAGATGCCGAGAAGTTCAAGAACACCGACGAGGCTTTCAGCAAGCGATTCGAGGCTAAGCAACAATTAGAATCATATATCAGCCGCGTCGAGGAGATTATCTCTGACCCGACCCTCTCTCTGAAGCTCAAGCGTGGTCAGAAGGAGAAGATCGAGGAGACTCTCAGCGAAGCCATGGGCCAACTCGAGCTCGAGGACTCGAGTGCCGATGACTTGAAGAAGAAGGAGTTGGCTCTGAAGAGACTGGTGACCAAGGCCATGTCTTCACGATAAGCGCGTTAATGATTTTTCCGGTTTTCATCGTTGGGACATACACGGGCGCTGCTTAGACTGCGCAAAGGCGGCGTCTACACACACACACGCACACACACAGGGATACGAAGCGTTCATAAGTGTGAATGGACACATCTCGATGGCATGGGATAATGATATCAATATGCCTTGATGTGTATGGGGTAAAGATAAAAGTATTCTGGGATGATTCACGCTTTTCTTCCGAACTCTTACACACACCCTCTACCTTCTCATCACGCAACCAATCATCTGGTTCTCGGCGCACTTGCATGTAGACTAGGAAGAATGGAAATGACGAGGGGGAAACACCCTCAATGACAAATGAAATACGATCTAAAAGTAACTAATTCGTGTGCTGTTTACGTACGTTTTCATGAGATATGTAGACCTTATTTTGTCCTTCCTACATTTCCATAACTATCTCTAAATATTCCTTATAGCCTTACGATGTAGTGCTGTAGATTCACAGCCAACATAATACACGCAGCAATGAAGGGTGTAATTGGGGGTTCTTCCTCGTGATCTTTTCCTTGAGGGCGCAAGGCGTTATTAATCAGATGATTGTCGCCCCACTCGCAGTAGTCTGTTGCTGATATATCTCGGCGCAAAGAATTCTAGATTGCTTGGCTTACTACGGCTCCTTGTAAAGAATACGGAATTGAAAATTGATTGGTTTCGTTTAATAATGGTGGTGGTTGAGTCGGTATCGTGATGGTCCGAATGATACTACTGGTTTTCTCGTAAAAGTCTCCGGAAACCCCCCGACCATTGGCCCGTGGGGTGACGGGAAACGGGTTTCGAGCGAAAGACGCAACCCACGAGGACGGAGACTATTGAACTTTGGCTGTAGGTTGGCATACTAGATGAAAATGAAACGTTTGATATCGTGTTGTTCTATGCTCGTGACGTCACCATAACGCAGGCTAAGATGGGGCAACGGATAAACATAACAAATATAATGCCTAAGCAACGGATTTCATAGGATCAGGCATGTCCAACCTAGTGGACTTATAGGTATTTTTAAGGTTTACAAAGGGCAGTTTGACAATATAAAAAGGTGTTATGTTTAATTCTAAGCCTTTATCAAGCGGAGGAACAGAGACATAAAACCATCTATAACGTCAAGAAATTTCTTACAGTCCTCAGCAACGATGGCTGCCAACAAAGAAGAACAGCCCAAAGCAAACACAGATCCCAACACGATGCGCGCCTGGCAATACACCAGAGCAGGGCGGAGCCTGGCCGCCGCCATGACGCTGAACCCAAACGCCCGCCGACCCCCAACACCTCTACCAGCGGACAGGCTCCTGGTGCGCGTGACATATATGTCGCCGAACCCAGCAGACCACAAGATCCCAGAGCTCGGCCAGCTAGCTTCATTGATGGTGAAGCGTGCGTTCACCGCGACGCCGGGGATGGACTACGCCGGCGTCGTCGAAGAAGTCGGGAGCGGCGTCAGCCCTGACGCCAACTACAAAGTAGGCGACCCGGTCTTCGGACGAGCAATGGGGTCCGCATTCGGGACCCTAGGCGAATACATCCAGCCATCACCCTCAGGCTGCGTGCCCATACCGCCATCCGTCTCCCCCTCAGACGCCAGCACGCTAGGCACGGCGGCGCAGACAGCGTACCAGGGAATAGTACCATACGTACGCGCAGGCGCAGGCGACGAGGTCTTCATCAACGGCGGTAGTGGGGGCGTCGGCACATACGCCATCCAGATAGCAGCCAAGGCGCTCGGGTGCGTCGTGACGACGTCCTGTTCCGGACGGAACGTGGAGCTCTGCAAGTCGCTGGGCGCATCGACGGTGCTGGACTACACCTCCACGAACGTCTCCGAGGCCCTCCGCGCGCGCGGGCAGGTCTTCAAGCTCGTCTTCGACACCGTCGGCAATAGTCCCGCCGACCTGTATACAGCCGCCAACGATTATCTGTTACCCGATGGCAACTTCGTCCAGGTCGGAGCCCCCGCCAGCATCGAAGGGACACGCGCCTTACTGTCCCGCGCGTTGCTGCCGAGCGTCCTTGGCGGCGGCAAGCGGCCGTGGAAGTTCTTTACGGTCGCAGATCAGCATGAGGACCTCGCGGAGTTGGCGCGGTGGATGCAGGAGGGGAAGATCCGGGCTGGTGAGTATTTCTCGAATACTATGTCCCATCAGAATGACCGTAACTGACTCCGAGTGTTCTAGTCATCGATGGCGACATCGTCCCCTTTGAGGACGCGCCCAAGGTGTATGAAAAGCTAAAGACCGGGCGCACGAGGGGAAATCTGGTAGTCAAGGTCTCAGAGTAGGCAGTTCTTTCCTTCATCATGATTTCCAGTTGCATCTTTAAAGGCGTTTATGCCGGGTTGAATTGGGCGAACAGAAAAGGTCTCAAGTGGATTACTATTAACAGCACAGTAAACGCAATTTCAAGGTCTTGATTATTGGAAATATATGTATATATGCATGCATTCGTCTTCTCTATACAAGACACCGGTACCATCTTAACTTCTCGTCTAATGGTATTTTTTGAAGCTAATTGAACGGACGTGGCGTGGTAACTCATGTCTATATTCCGGATAGTGGGCCATTATTAGGATCTGATATAATTTATGCTTCGAAGATAAGGTGATCTAACGTTTGTGGTATCTGCTGGGACGCCCACCCGCTTTGCTCAGGCCCGCTAGACACCATTGGTCAAAGGTACTTTATTGCGACAATCGAATGCAAGGCATCGCAGTGCTGAATTAATTATCAAGGGGTGCCAGCCCCTTTATCTCCTGTCTGCAGGAGCAGTCATCGAGAGTCCAACTGGTGTCATTGCTGGAGCTGGCGTGGTAGAACGGGTCGGAGGCTGGGATCGATTGTGAGCCATGTGCGCCTTAACAAGATGGCCAGCAGCGAGAGCACTGCAAAGTGACAATTCGCCGGCGAGAACAGCGCCGCCAATGATTCGAGCAAGACGGCGAGCGTTGTCTCCGGGGTTTGTTGGATGAGATCCTCTGACACCTAACAGATCAAGCATGGCGCTCTGAGGCTCCAGAATTGTACCGCCACCGAGGGTACCAACCTCAATTGATGGCATAGAAACGGCAATTTGGAGAGAACCGTTCAGACTAGAAAAGAGTTAGCGAATTATGTTCTTATCAGAGTACGAAAGTCTATGACATACTTTCTCATAGTGGTAATGCAGTTTGCACTCTCAACTACCTGCGCGGGGTCTTGTCCCGTTGCAAGGAAGACAGCTGCAACAATGTTGGCAGCATGTGCGTTGAAGCCACCAACCGATGCCGCCATGGCGGATCCAATGAGGTTCTTGGCAATGTTAAGCTCGACAAGAGCGTCAACATCACTCTTCAGAATAGCCTTAACCGCGTCGCCGGGAATGATAGCTTCAGCCACGACTGACTTGCCACGGCCGTCAATCCAGTTCAACGCTGCCGGCTTCTTATCAATGCAAAAATTTCCTGATACTGAGATGATATTCATGTCGTCGAAACCCGCCTCGTTAGCCATTACACTCAAGGCATGTTCTACACCTTTCGAGATCATGTTCATACCCATCGCATCGCCAGTCGTCGTTTTGAAACGAATGTAGAGGTTAGTTCCGGCCATAGAAGTTTTCATAGTCTGTAGCCGAGCAAATCGGGACGTCGAATTGAATGCTTTCTTCATCGTGGCTTGGCCTTCTTCCGAGTCGAGCCAGAGTTTAGCAGCGCCAGCACGTTCTAGAGTTTCGAAGCTGACACAAGGCCCACGAGTCATGCCGTCACCAATCAGCACAGTCACAGCGCCGCCTCCAGCGTTGATAGCTTTCGCACCCCGACTGGTACTAGCAACCAACACGCCCTCAGTAGTGGCCATAGGGATATAGTAGCTCTGACCATCAATGACGAGAGGTCCGGCAACACCGACAGGAAGGGGCATAAAACCAATGACATTTTCGCAACAAGCGCCTAGAACCTGATCCCAGTTGTAATTTAGATAAGGTAGCTTTGACTGCTCCAGAAGACTTGTTATGCCGGAGGTTGCGGCAGTTCTTGAGATAATTGACCGTCGAACCTTGACAGCGCGCACGCAATCTTTGAGACCTTTCTCTAAAGCATAACCCGGAATTGTACCCTGCAAAGACAAAGCGATAACCTCGCTGTCACTCAATTCGTGCATACGTTTTTCTTTGAGAAGGGCAGTCAATTCTGCGGTGGGTCGCATAAGGTCAGGGGATGGTGGTGATGAAGGAGGTTCCATAGGAACCGGCGCTGGTCTAGGAGGAGCCTTTAATTGGACGCCCTCGTCGTCAGTTTCAGCAGGAGTAGCAGGTAGTGTCGATTTTCGCTTTGGCTGGATGCCACCCAGTGGAAGTGTGGCCTGATCACGAGGATCGTTGAACCTTTCGGCAGCTGCGAGCTCCTTGCGGTCGATGGGGTGATCGGGGGCATTTGGATCTTTAATTCCCCATCGTGCAACATTAAACAGATACCCGTTAAGTGCCACGCTCATGGCGAGAGCAATCACAATCCATTTAGACAATATAGGATCTTCCAGACTCTCGAAGATACTGCCTACCATGCGACCTCCTACACCATATCTTTGTAGGCGTGTGAAGCCATGGTCGGCCTCCTGACTTTCTTCTGCGCTAGCAGATGGTACTGCATAATGCACTGAAGGGTATTCCAGCTCATATTTGATAGGAGTAAGGACAGTCACCACCGTGGGTTTGGAATGACTTCTAGCATTGAATAAGATCTCGTCTAGACCGCTGGAAGCGACTTTGAAAGGGTCCAGGGGAGGCATGCTTACAACCCCTCCCAGGCCACCAGACCAAGAAGTGACGCCAGATAGCCCAGTAGTCCTGAAAGGAATCGTGAAGATGTTTAGAAGGTTGAGACCAAAGAAGCCAACAACCATCCAGAACTTAAATTTTGGGACGCTGCCACTCTTAGCGTTCTTCCCGAAGAGAGCCTCACTAGCGCGATCTCCCGTGTCTTGTCTAGGCCAGTCATTGTTGGAGGCGACATTCTCAGCAACTCGTCGACTGACACCATCGTCCTCCAGAGCTCTGCGCATTTCTAGATGGCGGCGCATGCGGTTCACTTCTAGCTTAATGCTAAGAACAGCAGTGTAAAATGTGAAAAGAAGGAGGCAATCGAAGAACAAAATCCAAGCAGCCAGGAAACAGAATTGCTGGAGACCACCCTGTACGCCAGACGCAGCTCCAGCAACTAAAATAACAATCTCGATAAGGTAATCGCGAACAATGTCAAATCCCGTGTCCTTGATAGCCCGTGAAACAGCATACTGGATAACGCCATCATTCGTGCTAGAGATCTTCGATGATTTGCCTGCCTTGCCATTCTGCTGCTCGGGTTTTCGGTATTCTAACGCATGAGATAACACAGCGCTGGTCAAAGCAATGTTTTTCTCGAAGCCAATCGTAACCACCAGGAAAGGTAGACCCTCTGATAGCAAGACAAAACTGACCGGAACTCCAAGCTTGGTGGTGACGTTGAGACCAAAGAGGAAAGCAAAAGTGGAAGAAAAAAGAACGCTGATGGCCAACCAAGCGTTCGAACCAAGCTTCTTCATAGATAGGAAGAGCGAAACAAAGGTAAGATGCATAGAGAGATAGCCGAGGATCATGATAACAATGTCAAGCGTATCCGCATTCTTGAGCAGGTCCAGGAACTCAGAGTAAGCATTCTCCACCCATCGCACAATACTGTTTCCCGAATGTCCACGAGCAACCTTCATAATCCACATCTTATGCTCGTCTTGGCCAGCCTCATTCTGGCGCACTTCCTGGTTCGGGCCATCGTTGGGGATCTCCTGGACGGCAGCGACGAATTCAGGGGCCTCGCTGTACTTAACGGCAAAAGCCAGGGCACTGTCCTGCGAATAGGCAGTAATCGAGTTCGATGTGGAGGGAAGATGGGTAACGGTGAGGTTGTCGGGAAGAGGCACGATATGCGCTCCAGGGGCCGTTTGCGCCGCATTTTCACTCGAGTCGGGGAACACGAGTGTTATCAGAGCTTGATGATCGACATCTTTGGAAATCTTTGCATCAGAGTCGGAAGCCTGCCACCGCCAGCCAGTCTCGGGGCCAGTTCTCAGGTTCCGGCTTCCTTCGGCCAGCGAGGACCATTCCGCATTCCTCACATTCCTTGTTGCATCCAACAGACTCTCTCTCATAACCCCAACATAGGCGGTACTGGCCAACAAGGCGATGAGGACGATGGTGTGGACCGGGTGCGAGCAAGAAAGTCTGGAGAAGAACTGAAGAACGGGGGTGAGTTTTTTATTCACCTGGGAAGGAGGTGCTTGGACGTCGCTGGGCTGTTGCCCGCGAAAGCGGGATGGGAGAAACGAAGAGGCAGCAATCATGTTTGCGACTATTTTGACGGCATTAGGAGGTTTCCGAAATTATAACCACTTTATAGAATCATGTTAGTTTTGTGACCAATAGCGTGTTACACTCGGGTATTAGGTGCTCTCATATAAATTTACGCCACTCGAGTAAGACATAGGCACAGTATAAGACTTGGCGCAGATAGGGAGTCAAGAGAGGGAAAGAGTATGTGCGCCGTACCTATTTAGATATTTTGTTGGGGGTGTTGAAGCCGTGCCAACTAGGAATTCGGACGGGACAAGAAGTCGGGTAGTTGTTCTGTGTCGAGTGAAAGAAATTGAACAGTTTCGTTTCGTTTGTTGTTGCCCCAGAGTTGTGCTTGTCGGCGAGTTGTCGGAGTAGTGGGCGCCTTCAGTCGGTGTGGGGGGCCGAAGCTGATTGATTGATCAAGAACACCAATTGATCAATTAGCGATTGGGGGACCACGACAAAACCAAGGACGGACGACAACAGAGGCTCGGCGAGGCAGCCGAAGAAAAAGAAAGGGCAGAAGGACGTGAGAAAAGAGAACGCAGGATAATGAAGAGAACCATGGAGGGGGGGTAAGTAGGACAATCAGAATTTAGAGGGATCCAGGATTGTGAAGAGAAATTTAGTGGGCTCGTTAGGCTTCGGGAGCTTCAAGTTAGAGAGGTCTGGTCCGTAGATCAATTACAAATATAGGCCCACATTGAAATGCTGGCGTGCGCTGTTCCATGGCTGGGTGCAGCCCGACTGTAGCCTTAATGTATCTTGGTGATTATGAGTACTTACGAATGACTTTCCATACAAATTTGATACGTCGCACTTATAACTCAGGCTATCGCGTCAGCCAAGTAGTGTCCATGTATTCGATGTGATCTATTGCCGAATTTGCTTAAAATAACAGACGATAATGCACCCCCACCTCCCCCATCTTTAGCACGTTCCCTTCTGTTGGAAACTTTGGCCGGAATCTAGTAACGGACACCCGTCCTTTTCGATAGCCTCTGTGCTTGTGGAATTTGAGAAACTACTATGCAAAGAAGTTAACGTTATAAGTAAGTTAGGTATTACGGCAGTATTGTCTGGATCTATACGCTAACTTCGTACGGTAAATAAGCAGATGAAGATAACGATATACATGAGTATGCTGTGACCAGGTCCCCAATGTAAATGCTATTATTACTTCAGCCAGAGTTCGGGGTACATACTAATTAATGCATGCCGAATGTTTGCTGCAAAATCTACGTAGATCTATGTGTGGCTGAAATGTCGCTGAAAACTCTAAATGAGACTTGCTCATAAGGCTGTCACCGACTCAGCTCCAATCTACCCTGAAGTTACCTAGGTATTAATTATATATATTCCTTCCACGCTCCACCTCAAAACTGAGAGGACAACCTTTGTTCACCCAGTGCCTTGCCAAGAACACGAACACACCCACACATAGTGTACACCGCTATCAACATTTCAAGGTCATCGACGAACAGCGCATAGACAACTATAGCACCCCACATCAGCATCTTACTTATACATAGTGAAAAGGCGGCTTACGCGCATTACTAGCATCAGCGAGTATGACGAGATAGACAATTAGTCGAGGTTGCAGTAGGTTTACCAATACACATTTTCGCCACAACAGTCTTACATGATGCTCCGGGCCGGGCCCTACCTAAAGCTCAAACGAACTCTATAGCGGTTTAGTGTGAAGAGATATAGATGACTGGATCTCGATTCTTCGCCCTCTATGAGCAGATTTACATATGCTATCACTATCTGGCCGTGCTCGTGGTTAGTCATCTATACTACCCTACTGCTTACTGCGTAGTCTAGAAGATAAAAGGTTCTCGTTTAGTTAGGTGGGCACCGGCAGTGATCCTCCTTAAGTACGGGTAATATTCCTGACCACTTATTGACCAACTATGCTATGGGGCAGTAAAAAACAGCCGAGAGACACATTAGTACAGCATTTGTGTGCAGAACTAAGAGGCTTTTGTGAGTGGCATTTTCTGCTTTGTAGATAAAACGGTATGTAGCACAAAATATACTCAGATGCGGGTGAACCCAGTATTCGGGTACGGAACCCCGGTAGGCAATCCGAATTCGAATAAGTATACGGCACAACCTCCGGAGAAACTAGAACCTGCAAGCACTGAACAGAGAGAGTCTTAGGCTTAGAGAGCCTGCATATTATCCTCCCAGTAGGGTTGAATTTGCAAGGATGTCACTAGCATGTAAAAGTATTGCCAGATCATAGGGCCTTTCACATGTAGGGACCAGTTTGCTAGATCTTAGGCGCAAGCGACCACTAGGAGGCTGTAATCCACGGACCCCCTCAATCGTCTCTCCGATCTATTGTGCAGTCATCAAGCGAAGGACTTCGGGGCCCTCCATGCTTACAATCTTAGCGCCCGATCCTTCTATAGACCTTTTGCACTCAGGCCAATTGCCCGCATCAACGGGCCTCGTTGCTTCCTCAATGAGGTAAGTCCGAAATCCTTCCTTAGCGGCATCTTCCGCGCAGCACTTAACACAGTAATCACCGGCCAGCCCCACCACGTAGACGTCGGTAACGGCGTGGTCGCGCAGCAGGCTGGCCAGGCCGCTGTCGCTCACTCGTGGCGACGTGAACGGGTCGTAGAAGGGGCTGTACATCTCGACGCGCACGTCGGTGCCCTTCTCGATGATCTTATCCAGTTTTCCGACGTCCAGCTCCGGCAGCAGCTCCGCCCCCGTCGTGCCCTGCACGCAGTGCACTGGCCACAGCCGAGACGAGTAGCTCTCCGTCACGTTGTCCGGGTTCACAATGGTCACAAAGTCGGTATACGGCTGTTTGCCGGGGTGGTTCGCCGCAAAGGAGATGTGGTCTTGCGGGTGCCAGTCCTTGGTTGCAACTTTGAGCTTGAATGGCAATTCAAGTAGCTTGTTGATTGGCTCTACAACGTCACGGCCGTTGGTGACAGCCAACGAACCATTCTTTTACTTTGTTAGTGGGTTTTCCCGGTCCGGCATTACGGGACGGGTGTACACACCGGAGGACAGAAGTCTTCCTGTAGATCCACGATGATCAATGCAGGTTTAAAGTCGTCTTCCATATTGATGAAGGATTTGACAAACGTAGTATTTCTGCTGTCCGATGCTGCCGCTCCTGTTGCCTCAATTTCGACCAGACTTGGTTGGAGGTTCAACCTTTTCGCACTGATAACGATCTGATAAGGTTAAATAAGGGGTGATGTGAATTTATTTCCTCGGTCAAGTTTGAGGATCTGAAAGTCGGCATAATACCACCTAGGTATCGACAAGATTCCCCTCTCCAACTTACACAAATCTTGGGAAATACTTTCAATCTCCGTACGTAGTACAGCAGATAAACAGGGCAGAGGTCAATGACAGGAAGACAGCAAATGAGTGGGGCCGTCTCATCTTACCACACTTACTTACAACAACCTTACCTGTGTAAGATAAGGAAGCTGGGGTTACCAATTTGCCTTACTCGCAAAATTACTATCAATCTTGAGATCAAGGGACGTAGGGCTTGCCTATAACTTCCTAGCAGTTTGATTCTGGTATGCCACTGCCTACCTGACTCTTTGCAAGTATTTTGTGCTCATAGTACATCGCGCCAATGACCTACCGTTATGACCCAACATCCAATATCTCAAGCTCACTCCTGAGCTCATGCATGATGCTTCCTAACGAATTCACCATATTTCTGCGCCACTTTTGCTGAGCTCTCCTGGAAACCGAGGACGTGGCCAACAAGCAGCGTATCATGCGGCGCGTCCGGCTCGATATAGGTCTCGAGCTCATTACCTTTGACACGTTCCATTTCCCGGATCCACTCTACACCATCGATGGCTAAGATCTCGGCTTCGCCAAACGTCACAAGCATCGGTACGGGGGTCTTGAAAGGATGACCAAGCGGTACGATGTACGGGTGCTCCGGCGGCGCATCACCAATGTATGTCTTAGCGCCCCACCGACAGAGCGCCGCACCCAGGTAGTCGCTGTTGAAGTTGGGGTTGCTTGTAATGACAATTTCGGGCCATAAGTACTTGACGGGTGCCACCCAAGGATTTAAGATAACAGCGCATTTGGGCTGCGGGATCCCGAGCTCTGGATACTCGACGAGGTACCGCAGCAGCGCGATCACGAGGTTCCCTCCCGCACTGTCACCAGAGATTGTGATGTTAGAGCCCGGAATCCCAAGCGTTCGCACGAGGTACAAGTAGCTCGTCAACGAATCCTGCAGCGCCGCGGGGAAAGGGGCAGGCGTCGGGCGACTTGACAGGCGGTACTGCGGAGCAAAGATAGGGCCGACCTTGCCATGCTTGAAGAAGAGGTCGAACGATGTGCCCATCATCTGAGTGCGACCGTCACCAACGACGAATGCGCCGCCGTGTATGTGAAGAACGATTGGCCCGGCCTCGGCGGGATCAGCGGGCTTTTGCGGGTACCACGTGCCTCCGATGATGGCGGGCTCAACGCTCTTGCTCTCCAACGGCCCGCGATACAGGTCCTTCGGGAAAGGCTCAAGCTTCTCCCATCTGTCTTTCTCTTGCCCTGGCTCAAGTGATAGCGGTATCGGCATCTCAACGTGAGACATCACGTTTATAAATTCGCCAAACACACGATTTGCGAGGGATTGTCTGAAGGTCCACTACGGTATTCAGGTTCAGTGACTGGCATCCTAAGCTAAGGCTCTCTGATGGGTGTGAAACCGTGCAGCGCTCCCCAAACATCGTCCTAGTCTAATTTGGAGCTCTCTACTCCATAAGAACAACGAGCACGAATACGGGACATATCCCGAAAATTACTCACCGTCGGAAGCGGCCTCCCTCGCTGGAAAGAGAATTTAAGGATCCATAGTGGGAGACGGGCGATGATGGTGCCATAGTAGAAGACCTTATAGAAGAGACTTAGAACCGGATACGACACAAGAGGCCGCCCGGGAAAAGTCACGGTAGGCATTTTTGAAATGTCTGCTGAGTTGTAATTGAAGTGCGAGAAAAGCGACGGTGACGTCGACTATCTATTCGTACTTGATCCAGCTTTCTGCAATTAACCAAAAAGGGGCAAACACTCAGACCCCGCGTTTTGAATCGGTACGAGTGATCTTATTGTGCCTCTCAGAGGGTGGTTCAGGACGACGCAATAGCAAGGACAGCAGGGGAGGGGAAGAGATTCTGTCAATTCAATTCAAAGCAAACGTTGGAAATACCACATTATATACGAACGAAAACGAGATAGGCATAGGTGACATGGGTTCCCCGCCATCCCGGATAAGGACCGCACACACCCTGGCCAAGGTAGATCTACAGCCATATGCAGACCCAGCTTCATTGCTGTCAAAATGTCGTCGAGTGGTGCATCCATTAAAGTGTTCTCG
The DNA here is from genome assembly GCA_022385715.1 of Xylaria cubensis. Taxonomy (NCBI): domain Eukaryota; kingdom Fungi; phylum Ascomycota; class Sordariomycetes; order Xylariales; family Xylariaceae; genus Xylaria; species Xylaria cubensis. Next base: position 106,353 of record MU279039.1, read on the forward strand.
TTGTTGAAGGCTTTGGGTGGCGTTCAATAATCCCATTCTAAGTGTAGCAAGATCTTGATCGCCAGCATCAACAGAGTTTTTAATCTAAAGATGATTTGGTGAGGTCAAGGTCTTCATGCACGCCCAGATCCACATGGCACATGGGCGGTTCTCGATTACCGAAAATCAGGGATCTGTGAACTTGACCGAGGTGCAGCTGTGATATCGCGGGCATTAGCTAAATAGCCCCAATGCAAAAAGCAATGAATATGAAAATCTATTAGAGTGGCTGAGAGGATTTCCACGGAAATAGCATGTGGTTGATCCTCACCTTCAAATTATCGTGACGTGCGTGCATTTTCTCAACTAATCAACGAAAATGACACCGAGACATACTTGATGAAATTCAGAATACAGCGTGATTCTACATGATCTATATCGTTTCTCCGCCATGACCGTCGGACTAAGTTGCGGGCGGATAATTAGATCGTGATGACCTTGGTACGAAGTATATGCTATTTGATAAGTCACCCGCGATACAGACTAAGATGCTGAGACAGATGCACGCCACAGCGGCGCCAATTTAAACCGCTGGTAACCAATGAGGCGAGGCCCATAAGCAGCCGCACGGAAGACAGCTTAGCTTCCAACAGGCACAAAGCAGTAAATGTATCCAAGGTCTGGCTAGCAAGGTAGCGATTTAGTAATAAACGGATGAGAAGACAGTTATGGATTCATAAAGGCCAAGATTTGGTCAGTATTATTCGTGAAACAAAGCGTTGAGGAACACTCATAATATTAGGGTAGCTTCGCGGATCAGTCTTTTTCCCCAGATTCTCTCCGCGCCCATTCAATGCGGAGTGGTGGATCATCCATCATCACCTTCATCTCAATCAATTGTCTGAAACCCACGTGCTAGGCATATGGAATTTCCGGCTATGGACCAAAGGTCAAAAAAGCCCGTTTCCAACCGGAAATGGGTTTATACTTCGTTCATCTATATATAATTTCCTAGATAATACAAAGGTAAAATCAGGTCTAAGACACATCCCCCATACCCATACCTTTGCATCACCCAATCCTTTCCTCAATCACACCAAAAATCACTGTCTCGCTACATTATGTCCCGAACAATCCTCCTAATCAACGGGCCCAACCTAAATCTTCTCGGGACCCGAGAGCCACATATCTACGGCAGTACAACATTAGCCGACGTAGTGTCGGAAGCCGAGTCCCAAGCCTCGAGTCTGGGCGTTTTCCTGCAGAGTTTCCAGTCAAATCATGAAGGCGCCATCATCGACAGGATCCAAGAGGCGCGCGGTAACGTCGACGCTATCGTCATCAACCCGGGAGCATTCACACACACGAGTGTGGCTATTAGAGATGCGCTACTGGGCGTCGACATCCCCTTCGTCGAGCTGCACGTTAGCAATGTGCACGCCCGCGAACCTTTTCGTCACCACAGCTACTTCCAGGACAAGGCCGTTGCTGTAATCTGTGGCTTGGGCACGTACGGGTACACAGCTGCGATTGGATTTGCGGCGAAGCACATGAAGATCAAGGGTAAGCTGTGAGGAGAAAGGGGTGCGTGACTATAAGTGGTCTATAAGTTGGGTTTGGATTATGTAGTTATTTATGATACCCCGCTACTGCAATTCAACTCGAGGATACGCGAACTCAAAACGCTTCAATACCTTGCCCTCCTGCTTAACTCGCCCCACGATCTGACAGCGTGGGCAGTTCTCATTGCTCCTTCGACTCGTCAATGCATCATCGTGTGCTCGTTCTTTCCGTTAATATGTATTTAAGGTAAATAAAGGCCGATCGTGGTGGTGATACAATGTGAGTGGAGAGAAGACCGAAAGGAGAAGCAAGTTGGGAAGCAAGCGTGGCCATGTTGTTGATATACATATGTAACTGATAATCCGGGGATGATACACGGTGATCTCAGAAGAGATAAGAAAAGAAGGGGCGTATGTTGTGAGGATAGATAGCATTTGCTGATATCGTAAGAATCTCGGCCTCTGTTTCGGCTAGGCTCTACTCCTCGGGGTAAGAATAAGAATCTAACCAAGCACCCTATTGCGTGACTAGTCAATGGTGTAAACCCTTACCCAGTCCATGCTGCTGTCCCCTCTAACACCTTTCCATCCTATGTGATTTCTTTACGTCCTGGAATTCCACCGACTATTAGCAACGCGTTAAAATCTCGATAAGATAGGAGTTGCGAACCTGGTTTCCCCATGCAAATCCACGATCCCACCATTGGTTCCAGTCAAGGTCGGGCGTTTCACTGACCATCTGATGAAAATAAGTGATGACCTTAGAGTAATAGCTGCATTTCTCATGCAAGCAGGAGAGTAGAGCGTTTACCGTTCTCTTCAATTGTCTAATCTTATCAAGGTTTTCTAAGTAGTCTAGCAGGCATGTAAGTCTGAGAGATTGTAGCAAGGTATATTTTGCAGTCTTTGAACTCACCTGAAGCTGACCACATCTCGCACGCTCGTATTCTTGCATAGTGATCAAATCGACGTTGTGCGATGGCACATGCGTTGCCAAAAGTGTAGTGACCTTCTTCCTCCTAAGGTCCTACGTCTGAACACACTGCCGCGCATTTCTTGCAAGATAGGCACGGCAGCGTTCTACCACCGCACCTATTGCTACCATATCCGTTGAGACCTTAGACTGTTTCTTAGCAGGTAGCTCAGGTACGGGGGGCTAGCGCAGGCGCCTTGAGCTTCCGAAGCGGGATGGGCATTAGATGGGAGATGGAGCCCAGTAGTAGGGAAATTCGGAGAGATATTAAGATTATGTGATCCAAAGACGATCGACGTAAGAATGCGAGAGGTGGAAAGCTGGTGCAATTGCCTTGCCCAAGCCCAGAAAAGGGGTCCGTTTCGAGTGCCCATCTGCCCACGGTAACCGCAGAAAGTTGTATCCCTCGAGGAGCCTCAATACGTGACCCGTGATCCTACGGTCCCCAAATATTTGCTATGACAATTTGATCAGCATACTCAATAATGTTGCATGGGGACGTCTGCAAGCAACGCAACTTTTCCACTCACACGGTAGCGCCGCTACCCGTAGCATCCGAGTGACATCGGGCTCAACTATCATCGGAGAAGTGAGTTTCCCCAATGGCGTAGCTGGCCGATGGGGAAGAGGCATATCGCAAACGAAGAGGAAAGCAGATTCCATCGAACGACGATGGTATGTGGTATTGTCTATAACGTCGCTTGTGGCTGCGGTTTGCTGGTAGATCTGCCCATAATGGTCGATAAAGCCCACGGTTGGTAAAACACCCTACTGGACAATGCGCAATTCTGTCTTCCTAACCATCTTGCTTATTCCAGCTGGAATTTGGATGATTCGTGACTAGTTTCCAGCGCAGCGGAAGATAACATGCTGCAGAATTTCAGTGATGAAATATTAGCAGTGTCTTCAAAGACAATGTAAACCGTGCCGTTCAGAAATATGCATGAGTTCGATCATGCGAGTTCCTGGCAGATTCTTCTTGGAAGATGATGGAGACGATTCGTGATATCGGATCGGACTCTATAGACTTCCTCACCAGCCCGCGGGAAGTTGAGCGTAATGGGTACACCACAAGCGCCGTCTCTATCGCCCCCCAGATTCTAATTTGTCACCTGCCTAACACTACTGGGGTCAGCTGAGTATGCGACTGGGGAACGTCGTGAAAAGGGGCTTTGTGGTGTTCCTTACTTAATAGGGCAAGGAGTCTGCAGAGGGTCATGTATGCACATGTTTGGTCATTGGGCTCTTCTGGGCGAAATAAGGGTATCTATGTTGATGAATCCATATCTGCTAACCGTAGCGGTGCTATCATTGCCGGCCATGTCTTCGTCCTCTTCATTCAGTAGGCCTTGCCCATGCCGAGCATCGTCTTCAATCGAATCGTCCATGTCATCTGAATCTACCGGTGGAAGTTGTGACATACCCGTGTAAAAGTATTTTAACAAATACTAGAAGCCTTGGGTAAGAGGTGACGATAGAGAATAAGTGAGAAAATCTGATGTAGAGGAGAAAAGGGGAGAGAGGGAATGGGATAAGGCGGCGGGAGCTGAGGTTTATATAGACGACTCGAAAGAAACCCAGTCATGAATAAGATTTGTTAACTCGTCATTTGGCAATCTTACTAGGAGGGAACACCCGAATAATGTGTATAGCTAGCCGCCATATGCTTTCCCGACGGTAACTCTATTTAGTTTCCACGCTCCCTCCAGCACGTCACATGAAAGCTGTAGAGAGAGGTAGGACTCATCCCAGACTGTGGGTGAATACTTGAAGTAGGTTGTGTTGTAAGTTGCCCCATTCCATGAAACTTTAGTATTTCTGCCTGGGATAGTACGGCGATCACGGAGGTTTCTCTCACCTAATATTGCTATCTCTATGTCAAACAAGACTATGGTCTATCAGATATAGTTTTGCTTAAATCTTACTCCCCAGTTGCAGTAATCAGTGATGCCATACACAAATGTGCTGATGTCCTTTACATCATCTGCCCCTGATAGCTCCTTTCACAGCACTATACCTTTATAAACTTTGACAGGTAGTCCCCTAACCCAGATGGTTCGGCAGCAACCTAAATATATGAACCTAATCAACCCTTACCCAGCTATAATTAGAAGGCAAGTCTAGTCCAACATGGTCTAGCAAGAGTTGTCCAGTCATGGGGACCAATTACTGCACGCTAAACTATTCCGAGATTTTATACTATGATATTAGACTTCAGGGTCCTACAACTCAGTTTGGTTAGAGCATCGTACTAATATTTGGTAGTGCAAAGATTGTGATCGAGCCTCGTTGGGATGCAATAATTAGGAAAGCAATTATACAATCACCGTCATATTCCTGTCTGGGAACGTTTTAGTAGGGGATAAAACTGTCACTTCTGAAACAAGGTTGATACTTGACTTTTGGCAATGAGCCGGACTCTATGGAACAGCAGCAGGTTAGGTGTTTTTCATACCCTCGGATCGACTATTCCATCAGAAAACTCGGAAGCGTGGCGGATATTCACTCGATAGCAATTCAGTACACTAAAAGGCATTTCATTTCACCTCGAGAGGATTACTCTTGATCAAAGACGAGAATCTTAGAAGGGGATTCGAGTACGCTGGCTGGTATAGTCGTTGTTCCTTCTCTCGCTCTATGGTATCTACTGTGAAACTCTTGTGTTCAAAGCCCATCAAATTTGCACACCGTGATATGTTATTACCACAAAGCAAAACCAAAGCCAACCGATGGCCAGACGACGGCCGTATAGTGATTGAGCTGTCTCTGATACCGTCATAAAGAGAGCGCTTCGCTAATTTGCCGTCTGTCAATGTCATTCCCAAACGCCGATTAAACACACTTAACAAAGCCAACACCATGTTGCGTTTGCCCTATCCTGTTTTATGCCAACAACAAATTATCTAAGAGGAGATTGAATCTTTGGACGGATGGACCGCAACGACAGGGACACAGTACTTCGGTCATACTTCTTAGTCTGGGGATCCCACCACGCGACGCAATCTACTGTCATGATAGCGCGCCGTGTATTAATCTCCACCAGGCCAGAGACGCGTATCGAGCCTCGAGGAGGGTAGGCGGGTGGTGCACGCCACTTCTTCATTAAACTTTTAATGAAAGCATCCCATGCGCCACTTGTGTGCTCCTGCGCCGTGCGAATCATATACATGTCTTTCGCTTTTGGTGCAGTCGGGAGAGCATTGTTCACGCCTGCCCCTGTGCCCATGGCCTCGGGCGTTCTCGTGGATCCCGCAGCTCTTTCGTCTACGGGAGGGAGCGGACTCGTGGTTGACCCATCACCCGTCCTACCTTGAGGAGGTAGAGGTGGTGAGACCACACTAGGTTTCCCCGGTTGCTTTTTGAGTTGTTGATGAATCTTTTCTATGGTTTGTTGCATCGTGGCCAAAGGATCCGTCTGACTCTCGTATCCGAAGAACTTCGCGATAGTCATGGCGTTCTGTGTCATTAATGCGCTCGTAAAGCTCCATAATGAAACAGAGAGTGCAGATGGCCAAAGGGCTTGCCTGGTCCAGAAGACGGCTACAGAATCGACGGGCTGTTTCGCCCACGTAATACCATCTCCGCCACCAAACGATAGCCTAGGCAAGAATTAGCATACATGACATCGTTTGTGATAAATTAGGGGGACCTTACCCTTGTCGGACAAAGGTCGGTGGTGGCTTCAACGGGTATTGCACGTCAAGCCAGTATTTAGAGATATTGACGTCGTCTCCCCATTGCCTCTTAATTACAGGATGATTGGCAATGGCACGACGAGCCATCTCAGCAAGGCCGTCTGTTCTAAAAGTCAGCAAACACGAACTATCATGTAGTATACTAGTTATATATACCAACCTCGTATTGAGTCTAGAAGCGCCATGTCCTTGCTAACTTTGATGTAGGCCTGCCATTCGGGGTCCGAACCTCGGTACGGCAGCGGCTCGACCATCTGCGTAAAACCTGGGAAGGGTATAAAGAAAGGCTCTTCCGCCGCCTCCTCGAGTTCCTGGCGCTCCTCTTCGGTCAACTCCAAGTCCTCCTCATCTATTGAGGCGATCAAGACTCTCATGAGGCCTTCGTATACCGCATAGCTCATGGCCGCTAACATGAGAAAACTCCTATGGGTAATGGGTTAGCACAAGGCAGATCCAGAGCTCGCAAGAGAGAGGGGCTATGCGCGTACGAGATCTTGGGCCTTTTCCTTCTAAACTTCACCCGATGTATCCGCACCGCCTGAGCCTGTGAATGCGAGAACCTTGGCTTTGCAGGATTGAGTCGAGCGCCGAGGGGGGGGATGATGTTTCCCCGTGAGTGAAGCCGTGAGCGAAGTATTCGTAACATGACGGGCGGATTCTGAGGCACGCCACGCGCCGGCGGCCCGAGTTGGAAGGGGACTTTCACACCTGCGAGCCAACAACGAAAAACGAAGCGATCGAATCAAATCGTCGACGATGGAAGCCGCAGCGGATTATCGCTTAATCTTGTTTGCGGGTGTTGGAATCGGTTAGGTGGGGCGACAAAACGAAAGAAAATAAAAGAGTGTCGTGTCGAGTTTCGATCTTTTATATTAAAGTAGGTAGGTAATGAGCAACTGCGCCTTGAAAGCAAGGCCGTCACGCGCTGGTTGAAGGGAAGGGTGATAAGGATAGGATAAGGCCAATAACCTTTCACTTTTGCGCATCGACTTGGAGGTGGTGGTAGATCAACTGACCATCATTTGCTTGGCAACTAACCGAATTTGTAACGCGTGTGGAGTCTGCTAAATCTCATCCGACTGAAATAATCCTTATTCCAATAAAAAGAAGCCCTTGAGTACTCATACCAAAAAAGCTAATATATTTCAAAAATAAAAAACGCATGAGTACTCACTAACTACTTAACAAAACATTTATATAGCTGCTTAAAGCAAAGCTTTGTACATATATATAAAGCTCCGTACATATATATGCTTTATATAAATCTTTTAAAATTTTAAAGGTTTTTTTATTATAAGTATTCCTTAGTTTTATTTTTTTATTATAAGTACTCCTTAGCTTTCTGCTGTGAGTACTCGTAGATTTATTTTTTATTTCAGTTAACTAAAGTATTTTAGTCGGATGAGATTTAGCAGACTCCACCTTGCCGCTGAAAGTGGTTAGTTGCCAAGCAAATGATGGTCGGTTGATCTATAGTCACACTTGGAGGGGACTTACATACGCCGAAGCAATTCGAGACGGGGGAAGAGCGGTACCGTGTAATACTGTATGAGGCCCATTTCGATTTAGAATTACGTAATCCGCACCTATCTCTATTACGTTTGTCACGGTGGCACTGGCAGTGACAGGCGAGGCAGGTGCAGGCTGTAAGGTGCTTAACCACCTTATTATACCGTTTTATACTGTGGGGATGTAGCTTCTGGAGACATCATCCTTCCGACCAACCGTAGAACTAGACCAAGGTACCAACTCACAGAGGCTGGAACAGCCTTGAATTGTCTTATTCGCCCGACTGCATCACAGAATCAAATAGAGGCCACAAAGCACTATTTCAAGATGAAGCTTAACAGCTTCTTACTTCCAGCACTAGCTGGCGTCGCCGCCGCCGACTCAGCACCACAACACGCCGAAGCATACATGCTCAGACACAGCAAGCAAACCACATCATCCAACCCTCCATCGATACCAAACTCCCTCGCCGAAGCCATCCTCCTTCAGCGCCTCAACCGGCCGTCCGTCCTGGGCCAGATCCCGCAAACACTAAACGAAGATGAGGCTGTCTCGTATATCAACGAATTCGCGACGCCCCCACGGCCCCTGTTCGACAGTACAGATGCCGACGAACCCAGGCAGCTCGTCATCGCCTTTTCAGGCGTCACCCCCGATCAACACAAACAACTGAAGGCCGCCATACCGCGCGTGCCACTTGCTTTCACCGCGCCCGGCCTCGGCCGATTACCCGTCAAGGTCAGCTCAGACTGTGCCTTCGGGCCATCCATCAATCCCAAGTCCAGCCAATGCTGGAGTGGGAAGACACAATATCTGCATTACGATGTGAAAAAGGTATAGCCATCTGTCTTCACAATCCTTCAGAGAATCATCATTGTATTACATATGCTAACATCGGTCTTTGCAGAACAGTGACATCGTCAAGCAACTCAGCGTCAACCTCGCGTCGCTGAAATCGTACGCCAACGAAGGTCTGATGGAGACGACCATCGTGTTCCTCGACGGCTCTTCATCTGACGAGGAGCTCCGCCGACGAGACCTACAGTTCCAGAAGGAGAAGGTCATGTCCGAATCATCAAGCTCAGGCAACACCTTCGTATCAAGCACTCACGGATCCTCAGGAGGCGACAAGGTCTTCGACGCTTTCGCGGGGCGCCCCACCACTGTGCCGCACTGCTTCGTGTCGCAGAACGCGTGCGAGACGACGACGAGCTCGTGCTCGGGCCACGGCGAGTGCTTCGACCGCTGGGGCAAGGATGACACGAAGAACTCATGCTTCTTCTGCCACTGCGGCTCCACTGTCGAAAAGGACGAGAAGGGCCGCGGCCACGTCTACTACTGGGGCGGCGCTACTTGCCAGAAACGCGACGTCAGCACTCCCTTCTGGCTCTTCGCTGGCGTTACTATCGCCCTCGTTGGCACCATTGCTTTCTCCATCGGTCTGCTGTTTAGCGTTGGCGAGGAGAAGCTGCCTGGTGTCATCGGGGCCGGTGTGTCGAGGTCTAAATAAGCTGAGCAGGAATAGAGAATTGACTAGGAGTTATTGCGAGATTGCTGGAATCTAGACGGTTTCCAAGAACAAGGTGTATGAGTACTGGACCAGTGACTCGACTCAAGACATGCAGTCCTTGAGAGAGATCGGGACAGTAGGAGCAGGTTTAGCTGGTCGGTGTTAGTAATTTAGGCTGTGTATCAATATGTATCGATACAAGAGAGGACTTTTACAGCATCTCATTACTGGTAATTGGCTCTCATTGTCGTCCCCGAAACACGTGGGATCATTATGGCATTTAGTTTTTCTAGTTTCATATCAAATAGAGAAAGGATCGAAACACACGACTTTTATGCTTTCATGAAGTCTCTTTTTAATTATTTAACGTATAAAGGGGGTATCATATAATGTTATAATTCCATCTGCGTCCGCTGCCTTACGGGCGTCGTCCCGAGGCTCTCTAGACCTCTCTCCCCGGGCGTCCCGGGACCACCGTCTCTAAATTGATCTAACAACGTCTTCGCCGCCGTGACCGTGCTCTCTTCATTTGCATTGTTGGTTTCGCTTTCACCGTTTGTTTGGTGAGCATTTTCGGCCCCGCCCGGTATCATTAGGGCACGATACCGCTCCCCGGCCTCGTTCAGCAGCCTTTGAACCTCTGGCTCCCTCTTGATTATGCCTTCCCGTTCCGCCTTTAGACCCGCGATGTGCGCGCGCATGCGGATCAAGTCGGCCTCTTTCTGTCGCATGCGGGCCTTGAACGCCTCGACAAGAACGCTGAGGTCGGGGAGGGGGGTGATCTTGGGCGGTACGGGGACAACGCCTTCGCGTGCGCCGAGCCGTTTCCGCTGCTGCTCGCGTTCCTCGGCCAGTCCGTCCATGCCGGCGCGCGTTTGCGCCGCCTCGAACGCGGCCTGCCGTTCGGCTTCAGAGTCGTCCGAGGCCGCCGCCTCGCCGTCTGAGCCTGCGCCCTCGGCAGCTGATATCATAGACGCCATCTCAGCACGGTGCCGCTTGCGCGCCTCGCGCTCCGCCTTCCGGCCTAGTGACAGTCCGCCATCCTCTACGAACTCGTCGAAGCCCTCTCCCAGATCCTCGTCTTCGGCGACCAGTCGGGTGTCGGCCTTGCTGCCACTATTTCGTGACAATAATGTTAAGTAAGAATCTCCCGCACGTCGCTCGTCGTTGTCGTCGTCGGACAACGAGATGAAGTCTTCCGTGTCTCGGCTGCCCTTTTGTTTTGCAAGACGCGCTCGTCTCTCTTTCTTCTCGCGAATCTCGGCTTCTGTCAAGACGGCCGTTGTCGAAGGGCCGGCAGTCAAGGATGTGGACGGTTCTGTGTCGACAATCATGGCGCCTTCCAGCTCTGATGGGTCGAGGGACATCTCGTCTTCTATATGTAGACTAGAGAGATCCTGTGGCGCGTTCGGCGTCGCGGATTGTAGCTCGGAGAGATACTCTTTGCTATATCTAGGCCGGTCATCGTCATCATCCATAGACCGCATGGGAAGCCGGCTGAGAGGTAGGTTCTTAGAGATGCCCTTCTTGTACGCACTACTGTCGGTCGCGGAGGCTGCAAGACCGGGCTTTTTAGGCGTGAAGGCTTCTTCACCTAGAACCATCGCATCATCATCATCGGCCGTTACCTCGCTCGGCCCAAAAGAAAGTCGCGAGCTGGATTGTCGCTTCTTGGACTTTGCGACTCCTGGTTTCGTGGCTGAGGGCCGTATCCGCACGGATGCACCGCCATCGTCTTGGTCCTCGGTCTCATCTGTGCTATTGGATGTCTTGGCATCTCTACTAGGATCTATGGGGGCTTCATCGTTGAAGTTGACGCTTTTGCGTAGCGAGGATTGCTTGAACGGCTTGCGATTCTTGAATGTGGGCTGCAGTGCTGGCTCCTGGGGTTCGGGCGGAGGATTTAGTGACTCGAGCGAGGGAGCCTCATCATCGTCGTCCTGAACTGTGATCTTGCGCGCCTTTCTTTTCGATCCAAACGAGCTCATTGTGGTTGCGTTCTTCCGAAGATCGCAAGTTGTTGGATTTACAACGGTTGATAGATGTTGGATGTTATTTCCGTAGCTGCTTGTTGCGCCGAGTCGAAAGGGTACCTGGGGATGGCGTTATCGATAAAGCTTTAGGCTCTTGCTTATCTTATCTCTAGCTGCAAGGTGCTGCCCGCCGCCAGCCCAATAACTCAGGTAGGCTCCGCGGCTCACCTTAGAAAGCTTCCACTGTTCCTCAAGCTTTCGTCCTCAACACTCGTTCGCAAATCAGTCACACAGATCGCTTCTCTACTATTCCTAAGATGGCTCCCGCACAGCCAGAGCTCAAGAAGGTGAGTCTCATCCTCAAACTCAATAGGCTGTTGCTGAATTACTCATCAATTCTTTCATAGTATCTCGACAAGAGACTCTTCGTTCAGTTAAACGGTAGCCGCAAGGTCATTGGCGTTCTCCGAGGCTATGATGTATGTCGTTGCAGTTCCAGCATCCCACGGGAAGACATGTACGCTAACCGTTGAGATAGGTCTTCCTGAACATTGTTCTGGACGACGCCGTGGAGGAGAAGGATGGCGGTGAGAAGGTCCGGTTAGGGATGGTTGTACGTATTGTGATAGAATTCATTTGCAGGCCAGGAATATCCTTTCTAACGCGCTTTGGTTGCAGGTCATTCGAGGCAACTCGGTCGTCATGCTAGAAGCACTCGAGAGAATCGGTGGTGGTGATCGCGACAAATGAACGAGTCTCTGTTACCGGCCCGAGAAAGTTATGACGAATGGATGTATTGATTTCTGCGCGCAACGAGGATTAGCAGGGAAATTTCTACTTGCTTCCTAGAGAATGGCTGGCAAAATGGCGTTCAGGCGAAGGATCGAAACATCTGAAGGGTTTCCTACCCTTGCGAGCATCATTATGATTGCAGCATGTGCTGTTTGCTATATGCGACTGCACATGGTCGGGACGCTGAGGACGTAATTACCACACTCTAGATACCCAAGCGAGCTCGGGAGCTACGTATGGAATGAATGTCTGTTGTGGACAATCATACCGAATGACGCAACGAGGCGACTACAAAAGCACATACGAGCCTATTATGAAATCAGCATATTAGTAAATCTATCGCTAACAAAGTTGTGTGCTATGTTGAAAATCGTCAGTCGATTGATTTATCAAACCCACGCATGTTTTCTGTATGTCAATAATTCTGCAATACTACTGTGTCTTGCCCATTTCCCCTTTGACAAGCCTAGACATCCGACAGCCCTTTTCAAACACACTCAAATACGTCAGGAGAATTCGACGCAAAGGCATCTCGGTCTATTTACTGTTTATCACGAAATCGTTGGGAGGCTAGCGTGTTTGTATGTGAATGAAGAAGATGGGTGCTGGAAGAATAAGCCAGGAGCAAATGAATGAAGACGTAGTCCCCTTCACAAGAGCCGATGTAGATTGGCGCATACGCGAGGCAAATAGTAGGCAAACGTGACAGAGAAGGCAAGGTGAAGAGCTCGGCCAGCCCAGAAGCTATATGTACACCTTCCTCTTCTACATATTGTTATTTCTGTCGTATTACTGTTTTAGCAACAAACGGCAGGTTGCTGCAAATACGTGTTCAGACGCGTTGAAGCACTTCCTAAGCCTAAACAGTTAACCGGGCACCGAACAAAGGCGGTTGTTGCCCAACAATGAGATTATTAATGTCTTTATCAGTTATTGGGCCATACAGCGTCGTACAAGTGGATAAGAATTGACCATTCACCTGTATTTGAGTGTTCGCGCAGGAAAGTAGGTCTGCTGAGGTGGCAGGAACTAAGCAAGTCCAGCATGTACCTTGTTGACATCATGAGAAGGGTTGGCGTTCGGACTGTTACAGAACTTGGAATTGGCGTTTGGCGGGATACAGCGTATAGGTAAGAGTAAATTCCCTGTGTCTTTGTCTTAACAGAGAGGTAGTGCTCTTTTTCTCAGCCATGTCGCAATTTCCCTGTTAGTAAATGCATAGAGAGAGTTATAATACGTATTGAGTTGGTTGTTTTCCTTACATTAGTTAATAGTTAATTATAGCATACCAATGGGAGACTTCTACAGGGTCTGGCGCCCTGGATGTTGGGAAAGGATCGGGCTGTTATAATGTATATGCTAGTGTTTTCAGACTAGGGGAATCCAGTCCAAGTTGAGAAGGGTTCCCGCATGTTTTTCGAATGTAGTAGAAGATGTGTGATGGGGTTTGCGATCTATATAACTCGGCATATTACGGGAGACGTCACGATTCCAAAAAACCCCAGCACAAACGTCTACATACTCTGCGAGTTATGTCATTCCCACGTGCGCGTGCCTCCTTAAAAAGAGCTTTTAAGCTTTTAAGGCCTGCCCTCCGGTTGCGCTCGGTATTGCAAGCTGGCTTCTTAGGGGTCACTGGCGTGTGACACAGCATGCCCCTATTCTAGGTACCCAGAGTATAGCTCGAAACGGTACGGACCGAAACGAGAACTACGCGATATTTCGTGAATCCATTTGACGTCGCGGTGGGTAAGGTGTCTTGTTGTCAATTAAAAACATACTAGTCTGTGTTTCATGAAATGACATGGCTATGAAACGGGTACATCTTTTGCGATCGACACATTTCTTCACCTGGCGCCCTAGAAAGTAAATCGTAAGGATTTGTCAAATTGCGATTTCCCTCAGCTAATTTCGTATACTAGTAGATTCTTCCTCCTTCGTATAGACTGCAGAGTAACCAGCTAGCAATCAGCTTTATTATATCTAGTTGTGTTTGCTAATCGATTTTCGGTTGATAATACTATGATCTCTCACTCAAGACAACGTGATTCCCTTGCACACCAACAGCACCATTATTTACACACTTCGCCACACTCATGTAACTTCTAGTGACACTAACAATAAAATGATCCGCTCGACATGAATACCTAAGGAAATATGGCACATTGGGCTATTTGGTCTGGGTTTCTACAGCTCTGGATTCACATACTCTCGGCTCAGATTTCACAGTGATAGGAGATTACCAAATTCTATGCCAAATATACAGGAAGACCTATAAAGCAAGCGAAGTTCTGCTATAAAATTCCCGACTCCTTAATATGTGCGCGTTGTTACACATATATTTTATTGAATAGCATCACATTTCATATACGAACAAACACTTGAACGATTAAGACACTCATCCCTCCTATCTTAAAGAGGAAGCAGACACATGAACTAAATCCAATTATAACTTGATACATATTCAAATGCTTTTTCTACATCAGACCACTGAAAATCGACGCGAATTCTCTTCGGCTCAGAAAAATTGGTGGGCAGGAACTGACACTAGGTTCTTCAACCCAATATTGGAGCACCGGCCCCTGATACTCGGAATAGGTACTCAATAGCAAGGATTCCCAGAATCTGTAATGACCTAGGGAGTGCGCACACTTCCACAGTGGGCAACAAGCTTATCTCCGTCGTGCTCTATCAAGCAGGAGCTCTGAAGCCAGATGCATATGCCGGTTTATCTCGTTTTCCCATTTCGTATTGATCACCAGCGTCAAAGTCAAGTGCCATCATATATGTGTCTGGTATTATCACACATTCTTCAAGGGGTCGATATTAAATAGGCAGACATACCCGGCTCTGTTCAGCCGCTACCCGCTCCAACACCGAGGTCGGCTCGGCTTCTAGGCCCGACTGGACAACTAGTTAGCCCCCCGGTCGCGGTCGGGGGTGTGGGCGCGGACACGGCGGGTATTTTGGCGACGTCGTAGTGCGCCGTTGAAACCTTCGTCCTGCATGACGTCGAGCCACGTTCCTCGGGGGTGTGCAGCGCGCCCTGCAAGTTTTTGGCAAGGGGAACCTTGAGGGTATCATTTCTTGCTCGCGTTCCAAAACCCTCGTTCGAAGAACGAACGCACATACATATACAGTGGGGGCAATGGGATGCAACCCAGTCAAAGTCGGTCAGTCTAAGTCAACTAACTGGCCAGTCGCGCTACACATCTTATCTATGGGACAGATAAATATGAATAAAACCATAAGCGCGATATGCTCGTCAAGGACATTGAGGGGTGCAGCTAACTCATGCGCCGCCATGTGTGTGATATGAGGATCTCCGTTCATGCACGATGTTACTCGGTGAGAAAGGACAAGAGACAGGGAGTATTATCTTTTCTTTCCATACTTTTTATCTTTATTTTTATTTATTTTTGCCGGTATGTCCGGCATCCGGAAGGGTGGCGTACAACGACGTCGAGTCCCGGTCTCCCGCTAGAGACCTGAGCACGTTCGCTTGGATTTCTTTCTCCACCCTTCCCGCGGGAAAATAAAAATGTGATGATGTGATATCATGATGCGAAGTGCGTTGTCGTTGTATTTTTCCCATATTCGTTAGCTGCAGCAATAGGCAATGCTACATCGCGGCATCGAGGTTTTGTCATTTTTAAAGTTCTCACATCCTGGTTCTTACATCCTGCGCGGGTATTTCTACGCCCACATACGTTACCTTACCCTACTACCTACTTACCTAGGCATCATTGCATGCATGCATACATCGGAAGGTGATTAGTATGTATGTAGGTAGGGGCATAGATGTGTTGCATATACAACCCTCGAAACTTAAGTGTGGTTGTAAGGCGTCTGGATTTATGCACTCCAACCTCGACAAGTGTTAGGCTTAAATGACAACTCGAAGGACTTTTTTTTTCTTTTTGTTCCCTTTTCTACAGAAGTACTACCGCTTAGCTTCTAACACATGCAAGATTCAGGAAGATGAAAACTGGAACGACCGTTGGTAGAAGATGCCCCCTTCATAGATGACATGGATGGCAGACGTTGTATTGAGAACCCGTCTGTAATGCACAATATGTAAGATACAGACTAGCCTCACGTGTAGTCTACGTAAGCCGGGGGGAGATCATGTAATACAAGCGGCGACAAATCATCCCGAGGCTACATGCTTCCTCGCTGCCCCGATTGAGCGTCTTACAGCAATCTATATGCCGGTTTCTGGAAGCCCCGATTCAAATACTCTACGATGATCTCGATCATCTCCCTGTAAAGTGAATTATATGAATATAGGCTGTTTCGATATGCATAATGAGAACATGAGAGCTGAGCATACCAATGAAACTTGGCCGAAGTTCGGATGGAGCATCGGCTAGCTAGGCACATATGGCGACAGTAATGTGCTTTGACGTGTGTGCGTGTGTACATGCCTCGCATCTGTTCGCATGCATGCACTTGTATGTACGTAATATACTTGGACCCAAGGAAGCAAGTTGCTGTACTTGTGTGTCCCTCCGTCAATACAGTATGGACAATGTAGGTACATAGAAAATGTGTACAGAAAGACTATCTACATTCATCATAGAGACATAGACTTAATTATGCTGTATTCGTTTGATGATCCCAACTGCATGGGTAAGTTTCCGTGCATATTGTTTTTTTTGAACTCTTTTTCTTCGTTATCTGATGATGCGATAAATGGTTCGCGATGCGAACCTGCTTTTGTATAAGTGTAAATAGACTTGACCAGTCAGTATAGCAGCTGTGTCGTAGGAAACACCACATTTGGTCAAGTTGCGTCACGAACGAGATGGTGGGATACATCGGATCGCAGGTTCTTACCATGCCCCTCAGCCCCTCTTCAAGACGGGATCTCGACGCATTGCTTGGAGAGGGGTTCCTCTGATATGGAGCCAGCCAGGTGTGGAGAAAGTAGGAGGAAGCATGTGAACTATGCGTATCTCCCTGGGTTAGCGGATTCGCATTTTGTGGTTCTCAACTTCGGTGTCTTTAATATGTAAGTATGCTGTAGATCCGGGGTTTTGCGGCTGCAAATCTTGGAACGGCGTAAAGATTTACGATTCAGTCTGGTGCATACACGACCACCCCGGTGTAGTGTAGATTGGGATCCTATGTATAGAAAAGGGCCGGGGGCTGACCTCCGAATACTCTGATCAATTCCTCAATACAGCTGAGGACCTACATACTAAGTACGATGACGCTATCCTGCTAGGCTCCTCATGGCGAAGCTCTAGTCGTATACCTGCGTATACTATTCTCTTGTCCATCTCGAGATAGTGGATTCCAGCCTCTCAGCATTCTCAAAAAGGCTAGGTGCTCGGATCCTAGCATCTAAGGCTTCGATAGTCAATGTGTGATGATGCGTAGTCCTAAAGTGGAAACCATAAGAGCTCAACAAGCCACTTATCTGAAAGGAGAATACGGAAAGAGAAAGTACAGTAGGATTCTGCCTCCAATTTGGTATCGTCGCGATGCGATACCTGTCCTTTACTGTGTCCTCTCTCGAACAGCCTGCATTCGAGCATTGCTGTTTCGTGTTAGAGGATTGGCCGTGCTCATGAGGTGGTTGCGTCGAGGTGTTCTGGGAAAGTCTTGGCGCAGTCGAGACGCCCACCACGACGGAGTTCGCTAAGTAGTCATCGGCGTTGCATGTTCATATCTAACTTGTATGTCGTTCGATGAGTCTGCTACCCAGTTATGTGGGTACGCAGTGATGCGACTCCGTGGCATTTTATAAGACTATATCGGCAGCGTTGGGAGATACTGTATATGTATGTACTTCGCTGCGAAGTGGTGCCATGGCCAATCGGTGACTGATCGATCGATCCATGCGGTGCAAACTCGGAATGTGTTATATGGTTATTTTTATTCCGCTGAACATGTTGCGCAGCGAACCAGGAACATGAGATTATGGTGCTGACATCAAGCCACAATATACTGCTGTCCAATCGGTAAAATTAGGTTGCTTCTAATACGAGACGCTTGTATTGACGTCTGAAGCGGAACAACCATTCTGGCGAAGCGGTACGACCCCTGAAGATCTCTTGTGCGCCCTCGATTTGCCACAGTTCAATGATCCCTGGAGCGCATCCCATCGTCTGTGCAACCATAACCTGCCGTTGCATTTAATGGGCGTCGGGACCACTACTGTACCTACTAGCCGACCTTATCTGGCTGTGAAATCTGGAGATAGGTATCTGGTATTACATACTTTCTGTAAGTACGCAGATACACAGAGATTTTTGTTTGCCATTGGCTGCGTTTAGAGGGACGTGGTACTGACAAAGACCATGCTTCTATTTTGCCGTATGGTAGCCTACTTATATGCTATAGCAAATGATATACCGAACTTTGTCTGGGTTCGAACGCAGTTGCATCGCCGCGGGAATAAGCTACCTATCGCGGAAAAAATTCCATGTCAACGTCGCATATATAACGGATTTGAATACGTGCTCTTTTGCGTACCGAGTACTGAACAGAGATGTAGTACAAGTTGCGACCGGCTGTTATATCTCATCTTCTAGTCGTAGGCATACTGCTGATATTGGTTTCGATTTATATTCATGACTTCTATGGTGCTCCTTTTCCTTGCAAAGAAAGCTACGTAAAAATTACCTACCTCTGTCAAGCCACTGCTACAGGGTGGCACAAATATTATAGAGTTCGCAGTAAGGACACCTTTGACGGATTTTGATCTTTAAAGTATTGCAAACTCTCCAGACATGAATTTCGTGGCGATATAAATTGCTGTCATTGACTTGAGATCTTAAATCTCTGGTCAATTAGCCTCACTGTGTTTTGATATTGTGACCGCACTGTATGTAGATCTTCCAGTGTTACACAGCGATAGCCTATCCCAAACCATCCTGTGCCACCACCTAACATTGAGCAGTTTCAAAACGGCGTCTTTTATCTTGCATGATGCATAGATGTTTACAGACGACCAGGATCTTGATAGGCTTGCACCTCGGAGACGTGCAACATTCAATAGTAGTCTCTTTCCACCAAATCAAATCAGTCTCCTGAGGAAAAGGATTAAATATTTATGGTCCTAAGTAGACTTTGGTAAGTTATTCGTGCGAGGTATGAGGCATACATAAGTTAGACCCGTCCGTGTATTAGTCGACCCCACCAAAGCAACCACATTCATCGACTTACATGGTCAAGGAAGGCTTGCTGGGAACAAGGGAAGAGAGGTAGTTTCAGGTCCGGTTGACATATGAAGTACCGTACAGACTCGAACAGCGAGGGCTATCTTAGATGGTAAAGTTGTAGTGTAAAAACCTAGTATTTTTATTACTATGCTACCACATCACGACAACAGCTGGGAAAAATATCGTGTAAGTGACGTGACCAGAGATGCAGACACCATGGGCACAGGTGTGGGGTTAAGCTAACAGACGCAGGTCCAAGAGAATGTGGCTAGTGCGGGTTGGAGTCTGCAGTATGCTGTGCCAGGGGTCCTCGGAGTGGGGTGAGGGGGGGTGGGACGAAGATGCCAAGCCCTGCATAATTAGTGGGATATATATTATAATCAAGGTTCTGCCAGGTTTGGTCCGATGGATGGATCTAGAGTTCCCTCTATCGCGGTATGAATGAGGCTTGGTGTGGGAACTTTGAAGCGAGATTCTATAATCGGGAACGTGAAAATACTGCACCATTTAACACCCTAGCTTAAATCTATAAATGCGCCTCAAAGAGGTGTATTCTAAACAGCACCTAAACGATCTATGTATGTCCTCTATCTAGATTCTCGCTCTAGCGTCATCTTGTCATTATGAGTTTGCGTAGAATCTGAATTGTACCAGTAATATCTCTCACCATTTGTCACTGCATCAGAAAAGGTGAAAGTTATCTGTGTATACTGTACACCTGCAGCATTGGAGATAGATTCCCACTGTACAGTAGGTACTGTACGCTACAGTATCAGTATTGAGTCGGAATGAGTGGGGGCGTGGGGAAATGCACCGAACTGCAGTTGTGGGACGCTCCCCACGAAGATGTTATAGGTCTAGCTTTATGTTTTCATGCTGCGATATGTAGTGAAATTCCATTTCCTAGAATCGGGGCCGCTTCATTACTGTGACAAAAATGGTGCAACAATTGGATAGTGTAGCCGAGAGCACTTTGTTAATTTCTCACTTAAAGTGGAGTGTTGTGTGTTCAGCGTTGACGAAGCTGTTGCTATTACGTGTGTTGTTAGTGGCGCTAAGGTTCCGATGGATAGATACTTACAGACTAGGACTTAAGCCCGTCCCGAGGTCTACCGAAGATACGAGCTGTCAAAAAAACATTGTATGTAGCTGCATGCGATATGCTGTATGCTCGATAGATAGATCATCAGCCACCCAAAAGAGAACTGCATTATTTCTCGTGATAAATAGCTGCTGCGTAAACCCAAGCTCACGTTGTAATGCACCCCACGAACCCTATCCGCTTTTGACATCATTGGGGAAGCATCAAGAGGATAGAGCGAATAGACTAATCCGTGATTAGAATCGGAATTTTGGAAACAGGGATTGGCTATTCCAGAAGAAGTGTGGAGGAAGTCGAAACGAGGTTGAAAGATGAATTGGCCAATCCAGTTAAAGTTAACTTGTCTTGTCAGCAATTCTCTCCTCCACTGACCACCATCACGAGTGTGATAGGAAGAGCCTCAGCTACGAAATAGCATTGGCTTATTATTCACCTAGGTAGGCAAACCTCGCACTGCGCATGACTATAAGAAACCGCCCGCGTGATGTTGAATTGGATCATCCTCGTCTCGTAATAGAGCTCTTAAATCCTTTGCACGAGATGTCTTCTTCGCACGTCAGACAGACTAATGAGAAGTGTACGAGTCATATGCTGCTATCGTTTCCACAAGAAGATTATCTTGGAGTGGCCCTGTAAGTCCATGTCACGCTTAACGGGAATTTCTCGATTCTGGGGTTACGCATGGTATGGCCTTACGAAACTAGACCTAAGAGGAACGTACCGGCATCCTTTCGCTGCGTCCGCTGATACAGTTAGTTAGTCCAGATGAGGGAAACCCATCAGCCCAGCTTTTTCCCCACACACAAGGAAAGGAAGGCATCGCCGTCTAAGTCTCCCCCTCGGCCTCATCGGACGCCAACCTAGGTACATACCTAATAATCCCATCCTTCGCTCGTCACCCCGCATTGGTGGCTTGTCGACGCCCTCGACGCTAGCCAGAGGTGTCAACGGTAGCGCCAACCATCAAAGAAACAGCGTTGGTTGATAAGTTTGATACGAACTTGTGGCGTCTGATCAATCAATTAATTCAATGGGACATGACATGTGTTTTTGGGGTAAAGTACGTCATGCACGAAGAGGCTGTGGCTAGCTATGGCCGTCGGAAGTGCTTGCGTATTATACAGTACATGGTTTAATAGAGAGTAAGGATACAACATATGATGACTACGAAACACTGAGGCTGCAAGGATTGCAGAAGGTCCGGTATTTGGTCCTGGTCATGCAAGTGATCTTGCGTTGGCGTCAGAGTTAACCTCGTCTTACGACAAGGCCTGCTATCGCTTCGTGCCTTTGATGGGTAAAGGCATACAATGCCACACCGTGATAGGCTGGTTCGAGGAGGGTGGTGTGTACCGTTGGGCGTAGCCCGTTGGACTATGCTTATGTTGGAACACATCTTGATATGCCAAGAATGCAGGCGGCTTCTCTGGGGTAGGTCTCTACATAAGACTATTTAAGGGCCGGGTTCTCAACGATACCCTACCTGACTTGTCTCATGTCTTTAAATAATTGCTAGCACTAGCTCTCACCAGGGATCTAGTTCTGCTAGGTAAAATATCAGAATTGTCTCTGTCATGGTGTGCTGCGACGATACATAACGAGGTAAGTAGACATGTTGTGTTGAAATGGGTATACCAAAAACGAGAATGAGGGGATCGACCCCAACAATCGAGTTAGATGACATCTCGTTAAGCCACCCGACTGGGTCGGAAGATTCGCGTAGCCAGGACGCCGCAGTTGCATCGGCTCCCTTGCACCCGTATGTGCATTGCAATTGTTATCTGCCAATACATGCAGATATTGGCTTCGACGCGGTCTAGAAGTTCTTGCTCAGCTGGATGTAATATGATCAAATGCACTGGATGAAGCCACCAACTTGGCTGATACCCGAAGTCAATTAATTCTGACCAACAGTGAACTTGTATATTCTCTCTTTCTCTCTAAGTCTATGGGAGTTCGAGGGCACGTTCGCCGAATCTCAATCTATTGGCCCAGTCCCGTCTCTTTCCCACCCCTCTTTCATTCGCTGGGAGAAAACGGTGTATTTCCCTCTACTCTTCTCTGGAAAGCGACACAAATCCGTTATTACCTGGAACACAATTGCTGGACCGACTGGGTCGAACCGAGATGGTGCTGAACTCCGAAATCCCCCTTTGAATCCCAATAAAAATTTCATATTTTCCACTAGTCCAAATCCGTGGAAGGAAAATGCTTTTGTTTGCAAAGAAAAATACCACGCCATTCCCTATGTCATATTAAACCTCAAAACATCCAGAGGCCCCTGGGGACCGGAAAGTAGCAACATCATTTTTCCCCGGGAAGGTACTGTTGAATCCTTTCCCGGTAATTTTTGATATGAAAGGATTAAGTTATGTATCAGAGTGGCAAGATAATCGTGAATCATAACTTCGTGTTCTCGTCGCACTCACATGCCATTATGGAAAACGAAGAGAATTAGAGCTGTGCGCGAATGGACCAGCAACCATTGTAATCGACGGCAGGCTCGCCTCCGACTCAGGAAGCGGTTTTTTCTCGGATAGTGGGCGCTGTGCATTGCGCAATCTGGGATTAATGAAGCATTCTAAATCGTCGTGTCTTGGTAACGGAGTGGCAATGCTATCACTCCTGCGTGGGCGTGGAGCCATGCGGAGAGCATCGTTGGCGTCACCGTCTGGTCGACTACCCCAGGAAGTCTGATGCAGAGTCAGCAATCTGCATTCGCCCATGTAGAAGGAAACTGCATCGTCATACCATGTTTAGTGTAAAAAGAGCGTAAAGTTTGATAAGACCATGCAAATAGCCAAAGACAATAGATATGGGCAGGAATAAAATGTCAGATGGTTGTCGTCGGAAGAGGCCAATCAGCTTGACAACCTTGGTGTAGGCGAAGATGAAGATGAACTGTGCCCAGAACAGCCGTTGGCGGGTGTCTTGATCCCATCCTTCTGTTCCCCACCAAAGAGAAAGCAGCAGGAGGGGGTCGACAACAAAAGCGAGGGACGTGAAGGTAGCAATGTGCAGGGCGTAGGTACACCACGGCTGTTGTCTAGTATTTGATACCGGTCAGTTGCTGCTAGGGAGTGGCCAGCTTGGCATGGGGCGCTACATGGGAACTTGAAAACTTACGTGAGAACATATCGCTCGCGCACCAAGCTTGTCCAGTTACTGCGCCAATTACTGCGCGACCATCTGGAGCACTGGTAGAGGAACTTGCAGCCGTTCTCCAGCGTTGTCTCGATCTCACACTCGGACTCGTATTGGATCCAGGTCTTCCACTGGTTATTGACGAGCCAGCGAGTGACAAAATTGTCATCGTCAGCATTCAGAATATAGTGACGCCAGCGCTCCGTCTTGAAGCCCTCGAGAAAGTCATGGCTCGACAGGATCTCGGACCGGTAAGCGCCGGTCCGACCAGACATGCAGGAGGTGCCGCCATCGATATTGTGCGTTGCCGAGATCTCGAAGTTGCGGCGCTCGATGTAAGCGGCGCCTAGCCAGTTCCAGACCTGGGTGGACCACGATGCATCCGGCTCCCTCCGCACGCGTTGGCAGGTGCCGACGCCTCCCATCTTGGGGTCCTCGAAGGGGGCCAAGATCCAGGGCAGCAGCGTCTGTGGCCATGTGACGTCGTCATCGGCCATGACGGTGATGGCCGTGTTGACATTGGGCAAGGCTTCGCAGACCTGCAGCCGCTTGTTGGCGATGGGGGTGAACAGCACGCGGACGCTCTGGGAGCTAGTGGATCTTTTTAGACTGGCGCCAAGCTTCTCGAGCCCCGCATGCTTGTCGACCGTTGTAACCAGAATTAGCTCAGCGGGCCCACATGCGAGGATGCTCTCGAGCGACGGGCGCAGATCCTCGAAGACGTTGTGGATAGTCGGGATGATGACTGTGACATCGTCGGGCGTGAAAGTCGGTTTCTCGGGTATGGGCTTCGACTTGTAGGTCCAGTGACTTACAGTGTGCACGATGAGGCGCAAGTAGCGATGGACCCTGGTCGGCAGCAAGCTAGTCAGACAATCACCGTTCTGGGGTATCGGGCCAATGAGAGGCGCCAATTCAAGCAGCTTAAGGCAAGTTAAGGCACAGTACTTACCACAAGATCCAGAACGCGAACCACCAAAACTTGGCCGATGACAGAAACTCGAATTTCGACAACAAAAATCCCTCAAAACTGCCAATTAATTCCATCTTGAATGCGCTTCAGATCGGAACGGCTAAGTGGGGGCGGAAGAGGGGGGGATAGGATATAGATGGTCCAGGGTGGGTCGTGAGGAAGAGGTACCAGCCAGTATAACGGGATCAGGATCAGGTGCGTGCGCGTGGTAGGTAAGGTTATCCGGCACGCTGCTATGCAGGGACGACAGGATCTGAGACGTTCGATTGATATTTTTGGGTGTGCTAGATACGGCCGCCAATGGAATGCGACCCGGCGAAGTGCGTGGGTAGGCGTTTTATTAATGAAGCTTGCTGATTCCAGTCACAGACCAGGAGAGCTCAAGAACTGTTACGTGTGGGGGAGAGGAGGAGGATTGTCGAGGGAGGAAAGCTGATTCCTAATAGAAGCTTCGTGTTGAGATAAGTAGGTGACGGGCCCGAGGATATTGCAGACCAAGCAAACCACAGGTGTTATTGATTAGGTGAAGGGATGAGTATTGTGTGATGATGATGATGATAGTGGGCGAATGTAGATGATAAATATCGATTAGGCGAACGCTCTCAGCGAACAGTGATGCAAGTGTGCAACGAATAGCACCCCAAAAGGAAGATATTAACGAGATGATAGGCAATTCTCTCGTAGCAATAGAGAAATGAGTATTGTGTTATCGTGACTCAAACTTCCTGCCATCCACCTGGGTAAAGACCACAAGCGAGGGTTGAAGACAGCGTGCGGGAGAGGAATCGCAAACTATATTACACAATGCGCCGCCGGCCCAGAAGGTTTAAAAGAGTGAAGTCATTTACTAATCGACAACTAGCAACGGATGACCCGACAGGAGACAGGAGACAAGAGACGATCGTGGGAGAATGCAGAAGCAACCATCGACTGGCTGTAACGAAGGAGGTCGTCGAGGCACCTAGATATATGGCCTAGGCCCGTGGAGAGGAGGCAAGGATATATAGGCGGATGGATCCCTATGACTCCATCGAGCCAACTCTCGATATCATCTACCCAAGCTACTTCATCCGTACACTACCTCAAGACTGCCTAGGTGGGTAGACGATACACGATACACGATACATTGGAACGCACCCTAAGTGATTTATGGGGAAGGCTGTGTAAGGCGGCTAGAATAAGCTGCCTACCTGAGTAGGTAATTCTTAGAGATCAACTAGGATCAAGTGGTGGTACTAAAGTATCTACCCATATACACATGCGCGGGACACATATGTGTGCGCTGCATACAACAGATGTACGTCCATGTATGTCCAATGTATGCATGTGGGTTTAGATGCAGCTTGAATGTAGCTATAATAACAGGGACAGGGCTAGTGCTCGGTGCGAAGCATATATGTACTACCAAGTGTAGCAAAATCAAATATGAAGTGACAACTCTCGGACCAATTTCGACATGAGAGAGATTGTACATGGTATTTTGGCCAACATAACTAACTTATGTACGTGCTACCTTAGTTGGGATAGTCATTCGCCTGCATATATATCCGAGTAAACCTAGGCGCCGTTGCGTGTACTTGCGGAAGATTCGTTCAATATCGCATACGACATACCTAAATAGTCGTAGGTAGCTTATCTTCGCCACGGAAAGCATGGCTTGCTTTGGTCACCCTGTTCACGCAGTACGCATAGCCATTGGATCTGGGTTGTTTCGAGGAGCGCGCGGTCTAACGACAGGCACCACGGCTAGCATGAGCCATCGAACGATCAATTGGAGGGGGACTCTTACCTATCCTACTCTCAAACCAAGATACTGTAAGACCGACCGAAAGCTCTAGACTGTAGATAGTTACCAGATTAGTTGCTACAAGAATGCGCCACTAGAGGTTAGTTACAGTAGTGGTTTGTTTTGCAGCACTATCGGCGTAGTGTAGTCCCTAGCCCGTAGAGAGGGGTGTCCCTCGGCCCTACGCTAGATACTTGGAGTAGTGCTGCACTAGACCAGAGGTAGGTAGTGTATAGCAAGCCTGCGTACTAGTAGACGGGGTGAACGGGGTAGCGAGGAGGAGACGAGGCGACGGCGTATAGTATGTGTGGGGTTTTTGGTTGCAGGGCTAGGGGCGTTAACGGAGCGGCATCTCTCCTCTCTGCTAATCACGTCCGTCTCCGTGTTGATGCTACGTGACGAGCATTACTATAGGTTGGGGGACGTGTAATCCGTAAAAAGTACCTGAGGAGTAAGTCGACGACAGAAAGGACGAAAACCAAACAAAAACAGCACTGTGCGGCTGTCACACCACGCGCCGTGAAAGCTGCTTCGTCTAATTGTTAGGGGGTGCTGAGGTCTGCGTCTGTTACCCAATGGTAACCGCCGTTGCGTTTCTCAGGGTCTTTTGCCTTGCTCTTTTTCCGCGTTGCCGCTATATTTTCTGGTGACGACGATGTCACCTGGATAGCGTGGAGAGCTAGGTTTGTAGAGGGTCGGACTACAGGCATCAAGTGGCTAGAGAGTCTTCCAATTGCCATGTCTGTTGTGTTCTGGGAATTCAAATTTTGCCACGGGCTGAATGAACAGCCAACAAGCAGTAACAGATACAGTAGTAGTACCAGGCTTGCGGCGATCACGCGAGCAGCCGTCGTCTAATAGTCTAGGACGGGAAGATCCGATATTGCCACGAATCAGAGTCAGTCAATACCGAACAAATACAAACAACGGATATGATCAGCCACAATCGACGCTTTGCTCCTAACTTGCCTATGGTATATTCATCGACTCTTGAGTGGTCTCTCCAACAACAGATGTAACTAAGCTTGTGGGAAGTGCTAATTTGGCCGCGAATAAGGGTCCCATTGAAATGCAACTTAGTGGAGCCGGGTCGGTTAGTGTTCAAGATATAATAATGTTAAAAGAACATCAGCGAAACTTGCGGGAGCCTAGTCCGGGTTATTCGGACCATTTTACGTTGATTCTATGGTTCACTAACAGCTCGTGGCTTTGTGAAAGTCCCTGCACCATATTGAAAACCAACAGTGGCATATGTGAGCAAGAGATGGCCCCTGCTTCTTTGCCTGTGTGTATTACCTAGTCCAGATAGGTACTGATCAGTATTTTGTTCAGTTTATAAGAAACAAGCAGATTAGGTTAGCTATTCGTGGTTGAGTACCTAGCAGAGGTCAAGCCAATGTCGATTATAGTAACTCCACACCGAGAGTCAATTACAAGTGTTTCAAGCGAGAGTTGGCAAGAGAACACCTTTGTCAACAAGTTTCGGCCTTGGCCTTGGACCGTTGTCCCAAGCCCATGGCACAGCTGACCAGGGGGGAAGGTGAGACGGAGGAGCTGCCCGTTTTCGAAGCCCTAATCCTAAGCACCGCGCGGAAACAGTGGGCTCATCTCGGAATGCATGCTCACCATAGTAGTGTATCAGACAAATAAATTACTAGGCGATGTGCTCACCGTGATCGGACTACTGTATGCTGGCATGCACAGTCTTTTCCCTCGGTAAAGGAAAAGCTTCAGGAGGAGCAGAACACGAGCTGAAGACTACAGACTCACTGCAACAGGGGCGTACACGAATATGAGATTTCTATGACCGATTTGAAGAGCAAAGAAGATATGCTCCCCTCATATTGGGATAGATAATGTTGGGTGCTATCAGGGGTTTGGACAGGCTGTTTCTGCAGAGCAGGTATCGGTGTCACCGATGACGGCATCGAGGAAAATCCTATACAGGGACAAACACGCAAGAGCGCATACAGATACTAAAAGGGATTGCATGCCTCGCTTTCGTGGAAAATGTGTTGCTTGACGAGCCAGGGTCAGTGTAGATTCCCTGTCCGTCGAGCCGCCGTTCTAGCATCGTGGAACACACGCACGTCCCTTGCCTATTTCCTATATCGTATACTCATTACTGAGACAAGATGTGGGAAACATGCGTCCACGTTCAGGCACCACGCCGTCACGGCACCGCTTCGTAGCCGAGTGAAACAGTGGCTGTGAGGGGTAATGAGATCAATGGTGATGGACACAAACGATGATAACGAGAAGTTCGATCGCTCCATCGCGGATATTAGTTAGGACTATTTTCCAACCGTATATACGATGATTCCCAGCGGCCCGGTGTAGCGTCGCAGTCAGACCCTAGCAATATTCCTAATCCAGACGTATGGTCGGCCACGATAGTCTGCATGCCTTTAAGGGAAAACGGTGGACTCGGCACAATATCATTTCATCCTAAGAAGCGGCATTGGCAGTCGTGTTATCCTCGTCAGATTTTTGTGAACAATTAGCTGGTTTCTTGTGAATCCCCAGAGGGAACTTTCAGGCTCTCCCACGTCCATGGCCGTTGTTGTATGTTACCGGATGATACTGTATGTACAGCTTCCAATACCATGTTGGCTATTGGAAGCAAATAAAACCCCTGCGGCTGTAACTTAGGGGCCGGCTAAAATCAACTTTGTAGGTAGCTGCCTGCGCTGCACATTGAAGGCCTAGGACATCCAAAATGGCAACGAGGAAAGAGAGGAATCTTTACATCCGATGAGATGCATCACCGATGCAGATAGATATGTTTGAAGAAAAGAAAATGAAATTAGCGGTGATCGACACCGTTGCGATTGTATCTAGTCTAAAATAGGTATTCACTATGATGGGGGGTTTTGGGGTAACCTTGGCCGATCTTAAAGCCATTGGCCAATGACCTATTATACCGCGCCGGCGCCTTTCGGTCAATGTTTCTGCTGATGAGGTCCGAAAACATTGACCGAAAATCTTAACTGTTACCGAACATGCCCGTACCCTTCCTAGCACACTCCGTCTCTGTAGCTTGTATCATCTGGATGTCATCTTGGACCCCTGGCAGCGGAACCAGATATCGATCTGACCCCAATATATCCGGCATTAGTTGCCCTCAGCAGGAGGAACACGAAAAAAGTATGACGATGCTTCTTAGTCTGTAATGACTACTGTTCCTCCGATATCGACTGCTGCACATAGAAACAACGACGCAACGTTCAAGTATCCACTGACAGAAAGCCGGAATGGAGTGGCCTAATTGCCGTGCCGCATGTTCAAGGGAGGCCGGCCGTTGTCTACCTAGTAAGTACCTTACGTGACCTAGACCTTCATTGAATCCACAAGTCCTCGTCCTATCCTGTACCTGTCAAAGGGACTGTAGTCGCTTGAACAGGTATGTGGGATGATTTCCGTTACTGCAGTAGTAATGCATTTGAAGTCACATTCCAAATCGAATCGGACACAGGGGAATCTGCTCAATCAATCATACGTTGTAGGTAATAGAGGCGAAATGAATTATGTGCGACCTCGCAGTGGGTTGTGAACAATGTTACCAAATCCAGTTTTATACCCACAATGCCTCCATTGTAAAGTACCTGGTTTAGGGATACTCCAAATCTTTTCGTCTCAGTTACCGAGAAACATATAAACTAGTTGTGCCTATAATATCTCTTGGCTTCGCGCATATGAATTTAGTCTAAAGGGCCGCCCCGTGCTTGGTTTGCTTGAACAGAAAGGCCAAGCAATTACTCGAAGGCTCGAGGCCATGTTCTACTTTGTTAATGTCGAATATAGCACGATACCAAGACCCGAGTCATAATTGGTTCCAAGGTACACAGTAGCTAGATATTAGTTACTACCATAGCTACCGATTCCTATGCGCGTATCTACCCAGCTATCCTAGCTATGTATTTACGGAAATATCGTAACTCGTTAGGTGCTGAAGCAATATGTTTGTCTCGTGTGTCGAATTTTATATCAAAGCTTGTGGGACAACCTGATGCCATAAATGGAATGCCGGTAACAGGGGAATGAACTGCCTAGTTAGGTTGCGAGTTCATAAGCTGTCAAGTTAAAGCAGACCTAATCCTACGAGGGTAGTCAGCCAGAGCGTTTCACATGCGAGAACTTACCCCAGTGTGGTGTAGCTATAATTCGGCACCGTGGTGTTCCCCTGGTGTTCTTGAGAGCTTATGCCGAACCAATCGTTTGCAATTCATGGAATCCTAACCTAGGCAGGTACTCACAGTTCCCAGTTCTATCCCGAGGTTCTTTTTGCAGTTCCCAGAACAAGCCTTCGTGTGACCAGTTACTAGAAAATCCGATTGTCTACTTGACACGAATTTGCAACTAGCAGTCCTCTTATTTATTACTATTCCTAAAGTTCTTTTTTTTTGTTTTCTCTCGGTGAGTTTTCGGTTCCTTGATATCTTTAGTGCGGCAAGGGTTTGCGGAGAACGCGCGCGCTTATCCACCATTGGTCTGGGATTAGAGTTATTATTACTTGATAAAGATTTTGGGACATCTTCAGCACTAGTAACGTCCATATATGGAAATTCTAATCGCGTAGGCACGGTGAACGTTGTGGCAACTTTCAAATTCAATCAGCAACAAGCCCTACAGCATGCACACCTACGAAGACGAAAGAAGCAGGTCCCTGAAACTTGTTACGGGGCCGCACGTACAGAACCCACCGGAGGCATTCGGCAAGTTGTGAATTCGCGCTCACTAGATGCAAGGATATCCGTGCCGCTAACTTAGTGACCCTGGGGAACTGATAGTTCCTAACATGGAGAGGCAACGAGAAGGTAAACAAACGACTTCGACAATAAGATGGAAAGGAATACATAGTAACTATTCAGATACTAGTCCCGTTAGGAATGCTCCGGTCACTACTATTTCCCGGTGTAGCATAACGAATGATTCTTCTGCGGAGGTGCATGCATAGTACCTTAGGTACTGTACAATACAACAGGACATTCACACGAATGCAGGGACCAGGTCCACTTCAAGACCTCCCCTACTAGTCATGATATGTTGTACAGCATACCGTGGAAAGATTCTGGAAGGTCATAAAGCAGGAAAACTCATGTGCTGCAACGACGAAAGGATATTGGCTGGGGCTGTTGTCAACGCCTGCGTCACGACTTACTACTATCCAGGTGGCTATCTTACCGACATTTTCCATCCCTCAGGGAGGTATATGCATTGATTGATAAAGCCAACTGATTGTATTTCTTATGAATAAAGAAAAAGTTCCGGAGGCTGCCCCCCACAACCAAAGCATATTCGTTTGAGTCGATTAGGTAGGTGGCAGGGGCCCGTGGGATGGACTTGAAGTCTCTGCAGACATGGCGTTTTTCTTCGTTATCGTTAACCATGTCCTCATTGGCTCAGATGGACGTAGTGAGTACTTCAAGTATGGTACCGATTGTTGCTCGACTTTCGCGAACGGGACAAAACAAGCCACATATCTCGTCTCGTCCTTAGGTACTGCTATCTCGTTTGGATGCTGGACTACCTTCGGATCGCTTCTCATCCAGAATTTGAGAGTACATCCCGTCCTTCCGTCTTCGTGGACGAATTGGCTTCTTATTAATGACAACATCGGCACATCCACTTGCAGTCGGCACCTCTTATGTCCCCTCTTACAATGGAACCTTAAGTTAGATCCAAGATAACCTTACACGGCCCACAGCGGGAGGACCGCGGAAGCAATCAGATGCATCCGGTTAGAGAGAGAGACAAAATGATGTGCGTCTGCAGAACTTTTGCGGCGAAACAACTGCACTTACTAGAGGTGTTTACACATTATACCCGTCGCTGCACTACGCAATTTGACTTTCCCCAAATCTGGCTAACTAGAAGTACGCTGCAGGAGTTATAATAGCAACAGGTACCTCGTCATTCTATACCTGGTCTATATGACGCACGATGACTTTGCCCAGGTGCATATGCAGCAGTGCCAGGTATGAGTGAATTACGTCTACGTGCGGATGCAAGCGCCTTGTGAGAGGAGGCTTGCTGCAGCGTTTCGTTTCCAACGCGGAGTTACAAGGCAAGCCGGGGGAGAAGCAGGGAAGGTCAATCAGAGAAAATTTTTCAAATAGTTTCTCTCCTTTCAGTTATTATTCCAACCGAGTATCTTCCAAGGAAAAGATACGGCCGAGTCTGTCACGCATTCAGGATTATGTTGTGAAATCCTTTGCGGGATGAGTTTCGAAAATTTCCCTGATCGTAACAGCACATTGACCTCAAAGTCCTATGACATATGGCGGTCAAGCCATACTCTGTACCCGCTCGCCACATCTGTCGGTGACCATTTGCTTGGAAACATTGCTAATGCTCAAATAGGCGTTGTGACTAAGCCCAATCAACTCGGTATTGATGTTATGCATAACCAATTCACCCCAACGTTGTTATAAAACCCTTTGATGTCAGCGTGGTGACGATGACAATTCTCAATGGAACGGGTGGCTGTCATGTGGCGAACATGGCAAGCATAAAAGCGTCACTTAACGTCAGACCATCAAGTGTATCTTCCAATAGGCAACACTTGCTCGATGTTGAGTGCCAATCAAGGATAATTAGAGCTGAGGCTTGACCGATTCGGTGGCGATTCACTCCGTTCCATTGCGTGAATTCCAGACAACCACCTGAACTATCCCATGGTAATTGGCTACCGAACAGCGATGAAAAGCTCACAGCAAAGACGACAACGACAAGGTCGCCTCATTGGTAATGGGAAATGAAGTATCACGGAAGTACATCCTGGGTAACCAACAACTGCTTGGTTAGTTCACCAAGTGTATTCCGTGGCTTCCTCCAGAGTCACCTATACTCATTGCTCATTGCTTATTACTCGTTGCCACCTCTTGCCCCTCTCCTCATTGTCATGTGAGCAGGTCATTTGCTCCTCGTCCCCGCTAGATAAACAGAGATCTTCGCCGCTTTCGTCGCTACGGAGGGGCATCAGGAATGGCAGATGACCATTGACGAGAATCGATATTTCCCTTCAAGAAGCGATCTCCGCGGGACTTAGCATATGCAATTCGCGTGGGCTCCAATCAACGTATGGCAGCACTGGCTTGAGGAGTTGATAGGTTCACTTACTGAAATAGGCATGAAACCAAGTCGGTTTTGAGGAACAGATGATCCCGTGATTCAGGCGCATTATTCGAGTCATCTGATGCTCTACAAGCCGAATCAGCTTCCTTGAGATGGACGAGATGCAGGCTGGAGATATCTCATGAATAGATGGAGTTTAACGTGGTACAAAGTATCACATTGCCTTCAGACAGTACAGATCTCAAATTCGCTTAGGCCAGAGTTAGCGTTGGCGGTTGTGACAGTTAGTACGTAGAGTAAGTAGCCATATGAACACCGCTGACGACAAAAGAGAAAACCATAAACATGGCCGCAGGAATTAGTCTAAGTAAGATAACCTAAAACTGGTTCAATCTTGTTGTGACACTCGCTACGATTGGATGACAAGAATGGTGATTGAACCTCCTACTTGACTAGCTACGTGAACGAAGCAAACTGCTCCTTTCCCTGCAATCATAGACAATTTTGATAGTTAAGAGGATTACACGAACACTACACAGAGTCAAGTATTAGGTGCGTAGATGCTCGCAGATTTCATATAGGAAGTTGAACAACTTGATTGACATCGAGATGTATCAGTGAAGTAAGACTATTTACTGCTTTCCCTTTTTCATTTAATTATTTCTAAGAGAGGCCCTACAATCTATCTAATGGATACTGTAGAACGTATGCAGCCAGAAACTGCCGTCCTCGCAAAAGGATAGCTTTCCTCCACAAGTAGTCGAACTGCCCTGGTCTGTCTACAAAAGCGTGCCGCAGAAAGTACGCCTCATAGAAATCCACTGGCGGCCGCTGACGATGACGATCTAGCTAGGACATTTTGTTCTTTTTTGAATGAGTGTCAATCTAGTTTATTTGGATGTGTGGCCGTCGGTTATCTAAGTTTGCTCGAGATCAATCACAGTCACCATCGTATCGCAGTGCAGGGCAAGGCCCCAAACAGATCTTGGCCTCACTCCATCTATTCCCTATCCTTCATCCAGAAACTTTGCTAGGAAACAAGACATCTAGAGTCCGCGGCGGCGGGTATGGCACGGGAACACCAGTTTCACAGAGAGATACTGCAGCTTGATGGTAATTCCAACGCTGATATGCCTCACTCTCTTCCTTGCTACCTTGAACATTGTTGCTATCGAACGGGACGTGATACGTGAGTGATCGCTTGTTACCCCAGCACGAGGCGAGGCAAAAATCCTGGCCGCTCAATAGTCTCCGAAAAAGTTTATTCTTTGGTTCAACAAGGCGCATATTTCACACCGGCCTCTCCACTATGTGGTTTTCTGGAAACCGGTGAGGCGCGTTTAAGACAATGAATACATGTCTATTGGACAAACGAAGATGTTTCACTGATATATGCCTAGGGTACATATATATCATTTGTTTCATGCGGTGCCGGGGCCGCGCGGCTGCAGCGTGCGTCTGCGCGAGGCCCCTCAGAGACGCCGCTCGTCGGTGTGCGCATCGGGAGTCACGCCAAGAAAATTGACACCTGCCATAACAATACCTACATGTTACGCCATGTTGCGCGACGGACCGGGATTCGCATTTATATTTCGTCACTGCAGAGCCGGATGCAACCGAAAAGCCGTTGGTCGGTGATACTTCGAGGCCAAATTATGCGATACGGCTCGCACCCTGCTGCGTCTATCGACGCGGTAGCCAGCCAGTCACCAAGTGACGAGAATATCGTGGCTATTCTTTGTCTGAGACCGGCGAAGTGACCGATTATCGTTCTATAGCCCAGGACTAGGGCTGCTCCCAAGAGCAAATCGACAGATGCAACGTTCCTACGGTGTCGACGATTCGTGAGATAGGCATACCCATGAGCGACAAAGGGCATGCGTCACTGCCTTAACATAGTTGACCATCAGCCTATGGAAGATGTTGATTAGAATGTGCTCATAGGGCCGACATACATGCATATTCAAGTACGAACACTGTCTTAATGACTTCATGTCTAGAAAGTTCTGTTAACACTATTTTATCAGTAGGCGGCATACTCCGTATAACTAGCTGGGGAGAAAGTTTTTTTCTTTTTTTCCTTCGCTTATGTAAAAGACTGGAGTGCCAATCCAGAGGCATGGGGGCGGTAACCCCGTGGCTGGGAGGTTGGGAGGTTGGGGACAATACTGATAGAAATCTTTCATTGTCCCCCCTTTCTGCTTTCTGCCCCTTTCTCTGCACCCCAGCCTCCTTTACCTAATTGCGTAGGTACGTACGTCCGTAGATGCTATGGGATCTCGACCACTAAAAAGGGGTCCTCGGCAGCATTCAATCCAATGCCAATCCCAAAGCCCACTAAACTCTTTCAGGTCTCGGCCACTAAATAAGACCCGCCTGCCGGGTCCCGGCCTGGCCGATGTGCCCACCAAAAGTCTATCTTTCCCCTCTTTTCAGGACACGGTCAGGTCACCATTCCACGTGCAAAGCTGCTCGCTGAGGTGAGGGCCGAATGATGATCTCTGGAACTGGATTCGGAGACGCGCAGCGAATAACAACCGGCCAGACTCCAGATTAGATGGAATGAGGCTGAGAACGATCGTCCTGTTCTACCCCCTCCAATGAATTCGTTTGTTCTTGTTTACTCGCTGTATCCCACCACTCCGGATCGCAGGGCTGCTTTCTTTGTCGTCGTCCTTTGGTCTGTCGCTATTTATCGCATTTCTCTCACCAACGCCAAAACGCCGCAGGCCAACCCGGCTCCCCCCCCCCTCTTCCAAAACAGCGGTCGGCCAAGTTCGGTCGGTCGGTCGGTCAACCACTACCACTTCCAGTCCAACAACACTATCAACCCGGCAATCCTAGCTCATCCCCAGCATCCCCAGCAAGCCCGTCAACCTAATACAGAAACGTTGATTTCGTTTCCCCTCTTTCTCTCCGCCTTCTCCTTGACCTTCCTGGCCTTCTCCCATCACCGTCCCGTCCCATCTTAGTCTACCAAACTATCAATCCATCTTCTAGCGTAAGTAGGTAACAATATGCCTCCTTTTCAATTCATGACTCAGTCCACTTTAATCTTTCGCGTGTTCCCAAGACCCTCCTCCAATTAGCATACTGTACGACGCCGCGAAGATAAGCTACCTGGGTAACCTGGTTATCTATCTAACGTAGGTACTTAAAGGTATCGGCTTCGCCTTGATGAGTGTTGTCTGCGTGATCATCGCGTCAGCCACCATTTGAAACGCAATCGATTAGCCAAGCAACGTTCTTCTTACTTTATTGCCCTCATTCTGAATTCTGTGCCATATCATTCCATTTAAAGTAGTCGCTGTCCATGTGTTTCTTCGGGTATCGGTAAACCTAAAGTCGCGCCCGCTAACACTCTAAAAGTAGTGGTTCCTATACTTTGGCACTCGAACCGTCTGCTAGCTACTTCGTGCCTACATCCTGAGGAGTCTCGGCTGTTACTATCGCGGTTTTTTTGAGCTTACGTCTGCTCAATGTATACCATCCGGTGATTCCGCCGAGCGCTTGTCGCAAGCTTTAGAGAAATCGCCGGTCTTGTCTGCGGCTCACTCTTTAAGCGAAGGACAAATACATACAGCCCAAATTAGCTTTTGGGTAACCGGCTTTCTCGAAGCTTCATTGTTGTGATGGCGTCGTTCCAATCCATATCCAGCTTCGGACCTCATGGCACCAAATACAAGATAGGTAAAACGAAACCTAAATCGGCAGTGAAACCGATTCTCAAGAAATGGTCTCAGTCGGAAAAGGATAAAAAAA
Source organism: Xylaria cubensis (assembly GCA_022385715.1). Taxonomy (NCBI): domain Eukaryota; kingdom Fungi; phylum Ascomycota; class Sordariomycetes; order Xylariales; family Xylariaceae; genus Xylaria; species Xylaria cubensis. The sequence continues at coordinate 143,362 of MU279039.1, forward strand.
GCTTGGACTTGGACCAAGGCTGGGATGAGCAAGATGTACAGCACCGCAGTGCACAAGGTTGGGGCAGGTCCTCGGCACTCTCTTTCTACGACCAAGTAGCAGGCAGTTCCGACGCTGCCACTACTGTTGCTAAAGGAACGCCGGGAACAGGAGGAGTAGGACTGGGAGTACTTGGGAGTACGACGGCCACACGACGGTTCGATCACTCGAGATCGATCAGTGCTACAAGTCATGCCTCTGGCACAACCAACAGCAGTAATGGCATTCCTGCTCCTCGACAGGCTGGTGCAACATTTGTGCACCCCTTCCAACAGACGCCGCGAACATCAACCCCACCATTGTTGTCGTATGCAAATTCTTTGGCCTCAATCGCTGATACGCGTGACTACTCTCCCACTACTATTACTGAAGATGACGATAACGACAACGGGGCCCTTGCTAGTGGCATAGAAACTCAAACTAATCAACACCACTACCTTAACGGCACCAGTCATAGTGGTAACGGTTTTTATGGCCATCATGCAAACCTTTTCGGCAACTCAAATTCGCATTCTCAGCCAACGTTAATGTTACAGTCTCTGGGGAGTCAGTGCGCGTCCTCTACAGATATCTCCGATACAAACTCACCAAGGCCGCCGCCTCAACCGCCGCTTCGGATCAGCACCTCGCGTACATCAAGCATTCCCACCCATTCTTCCCGGTTAGCCAATGTTTCCAGTCGATCGGATCTCCGCCTCGACCGCATTGTGGATTCCCCTATATCTCCAAACAAAGCACCTACCAGCGTCGGATCTCCATCCAGTTCGATAGCACCCATGTCTCCACTATTACGTACGTCCCTGGACGGTGCTTTTCCGCGGTTGCGCGCTAAATCGGACCTTGATACTGCTACTCGTGCGGAGCACCTCCGTGCAGCGCGCCGAAAATTTGAGATAAAGGAGCGGGCAAAGGATGAAAAGTATGCACGCGAAGAGATCAAGCGTCGCGAACGCGCTGATAATAAACGTGCTCTCGAAATTGAGAAGGCACTGGCAGCGCACCACAAGGAACAGTTGGCGGCAAGAGCTCGAGAAGAGGTTGCAGAGCTGGAAGAAGCCCTCCAACGTGGGAAACACAATAGAAAAGTGAGCGCCGCAAGCAGTGGCCGTCCGAGTCTATCTATACCCCGACCAAGCCTGTCTCTCGGCCGGCCCAGTATGTCGCGGAAGAATACATCGACTCAAATGAGTGAATCGGAAAAGTTCATGAGCAGTGCTTACGACAACACGGACCCTCGTAGTCCGCCTATTTATGGTATCGAAGCTGGGGCTGCTCATTCTGTTCGATTCGCTTCCCCTAAGCGCAAAAACAAGGCGAAGAAGAAAACGCAAGGTGCCTGGACTGCGTTTATACTATGGCTTAGAACGAGGCTGCTGCGCATGGGCAAGAACTGATTCCGCTTAGCCAATTCAAACTGCACCTAGTGTCGTTTGAAGTATGAGCACTAGATTCTTTCCCTTCTTTTCCTATTCCTGCGGATGAAGCAAAGGACACGGACCCACACATCCCGCATTGTTGCGCATTTCACACGATACGAAAGAATTTACGACGCAATTACGAATTTATGGGCCAAGGCGTTGAAGTATAGCACTGGTTATGAATTTCCTTCTGACATTTTGGCGTCTTGTGGTATGATCCTCGTTGAGTTCAAAATCTACATAGAGAATGGGGTTGGACTTCAAATTGCTTTGGCCGGTTGGTTCATTTCTCAATTGAAATTCAGGTTTGGGATGCATATGCAGACCCGAAGAGTTAGACACAAGGTCTGGTCGGCATGTTGCCTTATTGGTCGGTCTTATTTTCAGCATCATCAGTCCATAACAACCAGGTATTACATTACGTAACCTTAAAATACAAGCAGATATCGATATATGACCAGTGCCGAGATGAAATGGTGTTTTTGTTGTGTCACATGTCTGCATCATTCTATTTATTTTCGAGTCTTTTCTCTCGCTGCATTGCGGCATACCTAGGTCAGTCGGACATGCAGCTAGTCTGTCTGTCTGTTGCGGACTATTATCATTGTCTATAGACCTGTATTGCTTTATACGCTTTATTTTCTGAAACAACCTGTAGATGAAACTAAAGAGTGCTCAGTACCTACCAAGAGTATAAAGATGTTGATAGTTATCATTATATTTGTTTCAGCTCGGAGCTAAAGATGGGAAGATGCCAGATGGTGATGCGTTGCGGCAGCTAACCATTTCCGGACTAAGCGGCAAGATTGGTTTCCTTCTCCGGAGATGTTCAGGGATGCCAACACTTTAGAGGAGGTGGGTGGGTGGCATTGCAAAATCTCCTGTGCCGAGTAAGTATTCCATTTGTTCATGGCGGATTACTCCTACTAAATCCACGAGAAAGAGAAATGAAATTAGAGGTTGGACCGTTCCCCCTTCTTTCTATTGTACACACTCTTGGTCGTACCTGGGTGGCCTTCAATATGAGGTGAGGTCATGGTGCAGACGGTCTACACGCTATAAAAAGTAGCCAATGTACACTGCATCTCGCGGGCGCAGAATTAAATTTAAGTACGCATCTGCCAGCACTGCAGCCGCTTCCCTAGTCTCCGGTACTGAGTATATAAAGTAAGCTTGCTCGGCTTTGCTGGGCAATGAGGCTGTGCAGGGCAACCATCGTGTGTAAAGAATGTCAGGCGCAACAATGCAGCCAATAGCAGGCGGCGAGCTGGGCAGCAAGCCCCTATTATGCAACCAGGCTTGTGGATTCATTCTTTGCCGTAAATCTGTAACATAACAAATTGTAATTTTCGGATACGCGATCTCCACCCTCCACCGTAGCCGTCCACTAAAGCATGCCGTACAGGGCGTCTACCGTAGGACTATCTACCTACCTAACCATAGTACAGCACAGTTAGAAGCATCTCTCCTTTACAATTAACCATCCTTCTGCGCTACACCAATAGTCCTCCTCACCTGAGTCGTTCATTCATCCAGTCGGGCTTGGCGATCGCCACTCTCTCCTAACCAGTCTCGCCAGTTTTCCCTGTTTGTTTGCACTCAACTGTCCTTGACGTCGACGGTCGGCACACACACGCGATCACCACCGCTCATCGATCCGAAACGACAGACACCGCCTCGATTCATCCAATTTAACGAACCGACTACTTTTTTGTCTGGCCTTCGTTACCTCGCCCGCTCCCGTTCCCGCTCCCGCTCCCCTTTCGCCCATATCGATGACAACCACATCTGCGTAAAGGGTCGTCCGTTCTTTGTCTGCTTTCCCAAGTCGAAAGCGCTCCCTCGCTCCCAGATCGCGTCGTTGTTTTAAATCGGATTAGACGAACCGGCTTGCCGACACCATGGTGAGGCTACCAAACACGCTGCTGGCCGCGTGCGGTCTCCTTGTCCGGGGAGCCCTCGGTGCTCTCGAAGTTGATTTGGACGACCAAGGTTCGTGTGTATCTCACAATTCCCCATGCGACCATATGCACTACCGCTTCTTATCGTCATGGCATCTCTAATGACTCTTCGCCTTTCAGCGTCCATCAAGGCTGCTGCCGCTCTCGTTGCCGAAGACCTCCTCACCTTCTACCACGGTGATGAACCCGGCTGGGTCCCGGGTATCCTGCCCGGTCCTCCCCCGGATGGCGATTACTACTGGTGGCAGGGCGGTGCTATGTGGGGTGCGTTGTTAGACTATCGACATACCATGGGCGACAAGCAGTTCGACGACATCATATCTACGGCCTTGCTTTTCCAGGTTGGCCCGAACAACGACTTCATGCCGCCCAACTGGACCGCCTCCATGGGTAACGATGATCAAGCTTTCTGGGCCTATTCTGGCCTCCTCGCTGCAGAAACGGGGTTCACCGACCCCCCAGCGGATCAGCCACAATGGCTAGCACTGGCTCAGGCCGTCTTCAACGAGCAGACTAATATCGACAGGCGTGTGGAGGGTGGAAATTGCGACTGGGGCCTACGGTGGCAGGTATACAGAACTAATAACGGGTTTGATTACATCAATAGTACGCATCATCCCATTCAATTCCCATGACTAGTCTCTGAAGTTAACTGAAATAAACTAGCTGTCGCCAATGCCTGCTACTTCAACATGGGTGCCCGACTTCACCGTTATACAGGCAACCAGACCTACGCTGACCTGGCTGAGAAGACCTGGGATTTGATAGACAGACTGGGTTACGTCAGCGATAAATTTGATGTTTATGATGGCGCCCATCTGCCAGACTGCACGGAAATCAATAGAGCTCAGTTCTCCTACAATGCTGCTATGTTGCTGCAGGGCGCTTCTTTCATGTTCAACACGGTACGTCTTAATCTTCGATCCCTATTTGTTTTGATGTGTCATTCTCTATGGAGATATAGATTACACCTGTTAAAATCTAAATGAGAATATACTGACCAGTATGGCCAAACAGACCAATGGTAACTCAACATGGAAGGCCCGCGTACAAGGCATGGCCGATGGTATAAAACGCGTCTTCTTTGCTCAGAATGGGATCGCATTTGAGCCTTCTTGTGAACCCCCGCCAGGAAAATGCAATTCGGACATGCAGTCGTACAGAGGCTTCATGCACCGCTGGATGGCTAACTCGATCCAAATGGCGCCATTCCTATATGATGAATTGATGCCTACGCTCAAGACTTCTGCAGCGGCTGGTGTCAAACAATGTACGGGCGGTGCCAACGGACGCATGTGTGGCTTTCACTGGACGAGTGGTGTGTATGATGGTTTAACGGGCGCCGGTTTACAAATGAACGTACTCGGTGCATTGACGGCCTTGGTCATGCCCACCGTGGATCCTCCATTGACCAATACAACGGGTGGTACGTCGAAAGGTAATCCCGATGCTGGTCAGGATAAGACACAATTGCCGACCTTTGCTCCTATTACGACGGGTGATAAGGCAGGTGCAAGTATCCTGACAATTCTAATTATCACGGGTGCCCTATCAGCATTTGCTTGGATGAGTCTAGATTAAGCTATTAAGGTAGTCAACAGTTGGAATCAAAACAAGTCGAAAGCATGGTACATGTACCTGATTAAGTTTTGATGTTTCAAGCAGGCAAGCGGTTGAGTCACATCGTGGCTTGCATATACAGACCGGTTTCCTTAGTTGAGAACTGGAGGAAAGCTAACAACCACATTTGCATGCATGCACATTTGAATTCTCATCTGCAGCCGGTCAACAACCGGAAATAGGGAAATGATGGAGCATATGGCGTTATTCTTTTCTTTTTTATGAAACAGTGTCTCGGTACGTGCAAGTTGGTACATCCGAGACCATGGCGAAATCATATAGATGGCTGGATAATACGGGAATGTACATGTCGCCGTAACCGACTTCACTACAGAATCTTGTAGTGTATCTGCTCGTGTGCTATTATGTTTCGATTGCCCCAAAAGAGAAAGTCTGCTGTTGCATGCCGGCACATATTTCAATATAGAATGAAGAGAGACAATGAGCCTGCATATGTGTTTGATGCTCTTCGCACTATAAGGATGATTATTATTCATCCCACGGGTAACCGTCAATGAGAACTCGAAAATAGGTGCTTTGGGTAAGTAATTTGCTAGAAATGATACTTAGATATTTTCACGAAACGCAGTATTTTAAGCTGTTGTTGAGAATATGCCCAACTCATGATTGAGCTGTCCTGCTAGATACCCGTATAATCTTAAATAGTTGACCTGTCACCTAAATCCTGATCTTTTTTTAAGGGCATTGAATTAGGCGCAGACGTAGATGTATATATACTATTCTAGGTTGTACGATCGGGTTTAATAAGTCTCATTATATGTTCACGTTTAGCTTGAAGAATGAATCGTGTTAGTGTCTACTCAACCGTTCTCTCTTGCGGAACTATGAGTGTTGATTGAGTTAGGTCAGTTAACGCTGTATCTTTCTTCCGGGACCCGAGCACATGGATGAACGTATAGGAATATATAGTTGTTTACCTTCCCACGTGTTAACATACCTAAGGCACTGCTCATAAGGCACAATCAGTAAATAGTATATCATTTCTTCTTGTTATATATCATTGTCTTAATACGGATTGATGGTGAACTCCTATGCAGTAGTAATACCGCATCAGGTAGATGGTGAGGATGGGGGAATCATGACTTTCCAGCCAACTCGCATGGTTTGTGGTTATAGACATTTCTTTTGAGAGATACCAGTGGTATGTGCAATATGAACTGGGCGACTGAGCGAATCTATTACTATAACACGTATCTCAGTGCCAATGATCTGTCAATCGGCTCATATATTCTCATGAGTTCGATCTCCCCCAAAACAATGCTATGGCAGTTCACTCCGAATATTCAGGCGACATAGTTAAGGGGAACCTTAGACGTTATTTCCAGTATCATTATGCAGAGTGTTCTTTTTGAGTGTTCTGCTAGGTTCTTCATGAGAAGGTGACATGTACCCTCTTGAAAGTTTTTCTCTTAAAGTTTTGATATCAATCTCAGCTCTCTGCAGCTATTGCTGGCATGGTAGTCTAGCTGTATTGTGCCGAAGAATACAATATGATTCGCTCGCCTTGAGCACACCGCTCCTTCAGTCCTTGGCAGCTACAAGCTTGCTGGACATCAGCAATCCGTCTAGTAAGTTCTTGACTTTAGTAGCAAACAATCATTGCTGGATCACAATCCTCCAGCCTCTAAGAAGATAATATTCTAAGGTTGGACTTGAAGCCGCCTTGCTTTATGCTTGAGCCTTACTACCGGCTACGGACTTCACAGCATTTACGACATGAGCAGCATCACCATACATCTGAGAAGAACGGAAGGCGTTGTCTCCCTATACAGGCTAATAAGACAAAGTCTTGACGTCAGTATTCTCAAATAAGAAAAGGTTGCGTTTATCTGCATTGGTGCCTTGGCATACCACTTGTTCTAAGACAGAGAGCCCCTTGTTATAAAGGGAGAAATAGTCGTATATAAAAACAAATACGAAGAATAAGAAATACAGGCGTAGGTATACACCCTCCGTATCATTCTCTCGCCTAACGTTCCGCGGGCTGCTCCCTTGCCTAATGTAGGCAAGCCTAGCAATGCTGCTTTTAATACGAGAAGTGGTCTATGTTTTCTCAATTAAGAGAACGTATATTCACACCCAGAGGATCACGTTAGCGGCTTATCTTCGTACAACAACAACAAGGATCTCTGACGAATAGGCTATTTATGAGTAGAGATTATAGGAGTTTTGGCTTACGTAGATACTTAGGCTAATGCTTCTTAGTTAACACCCTTTATTCGTCGATACCATTAGTAAACAATGGCAACAGAAAAGGAAGTTGATTCAGTTGAGGAACAGCGAATCGCTCTCGATCCCGCAGAAGTCGTCCCATTCTCAATATTCACAACCCTACAGAAGCGATGGATTCTCTTCATCACAGGGTTCGCGGGCTTCTTCTCGCCTCTGAGCAGTTTCATATTCTATCCGGCCATTGTACCGATAGCGACGGGGCTGGGGGTGACGATTGGACGTATAAACCTAGCTATCACGACATATTTAGTCGTATCAGGTATCGTACCGGCTATTCTAGGAAATGCAGCGGATAAGATTGGAAGAAGGCCAGTTTATATACTGGCACTTTTCATATACTTCGTTGCCAACGTTGGCTTGGCTTTGCAGAACAGTTATCCTGCTCTGCTTGTTCTGAGAATGGTACAGAGTGCGGGAATAGCTGGTAGGTGAGCCATACTCGAGGCCGAGGGCTGCCAGTTTTAATATTGTGATATATAGGTACGGTATCGCTTGGCTATGGCGTTATATCAGATATCGCGACTCCTTCAGAACGTGGTTCCTGCGTTGGAATATTCTCCTTGGGGTCAGCTCATCCAATGCCTTTTGCAAGAGACGAGAAGTGCTGACCATGCTTATAGACTTAATCTAGGGCCACCGGTTGGACCAGTCCTAGGCGGTATTATAGCTGCTAAACTTGGATGGAGATGGATATTCTGGTTCCTTGTAATCGCTGGAGGCATTTGCCTATTCATGGCCTTGCTGGCGTTGCCTGAGACGGCGCGGGCTATCGTAGGAGACGGCAGCATTCCTACCACGGGCATAAGCCGAACGCTGATTCCCGTATCATGTTCTAGTTCTAGAACACAAGAAGTCGGGGACAAACCCGCCCGGAACATGACTATGAAAGATCGTCTCGCGTTATTTCCTAACCCACTAGTCTCCTTGAAGCTTTTGCTAGAACTGGACTTACTTATTCTCTTGTTCTGTAACGCGATCTACTACACGACAGGCGCCTGTGCTCAAACATCCCTCTCTTCGCTGTTTATGCAGGTGTATGGGTATCAGGAATTGCAAGCAGGGCTAGCCTACATCCCTTTTGGGTTGGGTGCCCTTGCAAGCGTGTATATCTGGGGTGCGTATTGTGACTATACCCCTCGGCTTTTGGGACTAATAAAATTTTAGGGAAATTCCTTGATTTTGAATATGCAAGGATCTCAAGGAGCCTCGGATACGATCCTGATGAGGTTAAGGAAAAACTGATCGATGACTTTCCGATCGAGTTCACTAGGCTGCGTAGTATATCATATCTCACCACCCTGACGGCGGCAGCAACGGTGGGATACGGTTGGACGGTCCAAAAACAAGTGGTAAGTTTACGACAGGTATTGAGATCTTCGAAGCACATTCGCTCATCGTACGCTCAGCATGTAGCGGTGCCACTACTTATACAAGCGGTCTTGGGGTTTACTGTAGCGGCGGGATTCGTGGTAAGTCCCCTTCCTAGTCCAGCGGGATATCGTTTAAACTGAATCAATATAGACCTTCGGGACTCTGACCACAGATTTAAACCCGGGAAGGTCGTCTACCGCGGCTGCATCGGCCAATATACTTCGAGCCTTACTCGCAGCAGGCGGGACTGCGGCCTTGCAACCTATCATCGACGCCGTCGGAGCTGGTTGGTGCTTCACGATATTCGGGTTCCTGGTCGCTGCCTGCGGGCCCCTTCTGCTGCTTGAGATTAGAATTGGACCCAAATGGAGGGAGTCGAGGAAGAGCAGACAAGCAGAAAGTGACAATGCTTCTAGCTAAGAAGACGAGTAAGTTGATCGAGTAGATGACACTGGTTAGACTTCTGACCCAGCGACGATGTACTGGACCATCATCCCTCAATATCTTAGATTGAGAGTTGGGGTGCACTTACAACTACGGGGTAGGTTGCGGGGTATAGGGGTCGATGCTCTCCTATACAACATGATATGCCGGGCTCGGGTTATTAACCCCCGTACAGTACAATGATACAATATCCTTTGAGGCGAGAAGAATATTTGGATGAATTGTTGAGAACATTGCCGATGTTAAATGAAATGTGCTATATTCGAAGACTAAGCTACAATGAAAATATCCTATGTCTACATGCAGTGCTCTCCTTACTACATCGTCACCGATGGACATATCTCGAGAGGTACGATCAACCGGGAACAATCGTTTGGAAGACCCCAACCATCGATGCGGGGATGGAATTGGAGAATAGCATTGAGAACAGGGGTAGGATATCCATAAGATTGAATCGAGCACTTATTTGAGTCTCCTCAGGCATAATCTTTATCCTTAGGAATGTGTGAAAGGAGGAAGCAGAATAAATTCATGCAAGATTTTGAATACTCGCCGGTAACTTTAAATGGCACCTCCGTTTAGAAATGACCACATTGGGTCTCTCTTGAGACCCAAGGAGCTCCTTGAAGCCCGCACAAGTCTGACATCTCCGTCCGAAATGTACTCGCTTGAAATCCCGGAATCTATTAAGGCGGCCGAACGTGATGCTATCCGAAAAGTCGTCCAAATTCAAATTCAGAACGGGATCCGGCCAATTACAGACGGCGAATTTGCGAGGCACATTTATTACGGAGGCTTTTTTGAGAAGCTTGCTGGGTTTGAGGCGCGCCCAATGCTACCGATCCCTGATGCGTTCCGTACAGACTTCCCCACGACGTCGAGACTCGCACAAATGGGTGCCAAGACCCGCGCAGCCGTCGTCTGCACAGGCAAGATAAGCTACAAGGAGTCGCCGTACTTGTCCGAGTGGTTATCATTGCGTGAGAACTTGCCGCAGGATCTCTGGAGCGCTGCCAAGATCACAATTCCGGCACCATCGTATCAACACATCCAGCTGAAGCCAGGAACAGCGTGGACGGCCGATTCTGGGTATATTTCGGACGAAGAGTACTTCGAAGATATAGCGAAATGCTACGCAGCAGAACTTCAAACCCTATATGATGCCGGCTTACGCAATATTCAGGTCGATGACCCCCACCTCACGTACTTCGCCTCGTCTGCATTCCTCGGGGGCTGCCGGAAGGACGGCACAGACACGGACAAGCTCTTAGATCTATATACCCGCACACACAACAAGTTGCTCGCTCGGAAACCTAGTGGATTGCATGTTGGAATGCACTTATGCCGCGGTAATATGTCTGGGTCTGTGAACTGGGTGGAGGGCTCGTACGAGGTCATTGCCAAGAAGCTGTTCAACGAGACGGACTATGAGACGTATTATCTGGAGTTCGACGACCTTGAGCGTGCTGGCGGATTCGAACCCCTGAGATTCTTGCCCCGGGGCAAGAATATCGTGTTAGGGCTGATATCCACCAAGAAAGCCGAGCTTGAAGACCCCAAGTTGATAAAAGAGAGGGTACATATGGCGGCGAAAGTCATTGCTGATGCCCAGGGAGTTAGTACTTCTGAGGCTTTGGACTGCCTTGCTGTGAGTCCACAATGTGGTTTCAGTAGCAGCAGCTTGGCCGGTGGGAAGGGAATGACTGAGGAAATCATGTGGGAGAAGCTGAGGCTTGTCAAGCAAGTTACCGATGAGATATGGTGTTAATCATGTCTTCAATATGTTCATTATTGAAGTACAGCAGTGGATTACTGCTTCCTATCTATTACTGAACTAGTATCTGGAATGTCTCCCAACTACTTAGGCGGTTAGGTAGTTAAGCGCAATAACATATTGGGACACTGTTGATCTTAGGTGCCCTTTGGAATAGCTTATGACGTGAAACCCCGATAGAACGTGACCATCTTCTTGTAAACATATATAATGTTCACATATTCCTTCTTCGGGTGCCTGCCATCTGTGATAGAAACAGCGCGTATTAGAGAAAGCCGCCAGGGCCCAAGCACTACCAGACCATTAGAAGAGAGTAATTGAACGATGTCTAGCTGCGGAACTAGGCGCCGGAAACTTCTCTTAAGATCGTGTGCTGTCTTGCTAGTTCACTGTGACTGTAGCCAGGGTTTACCGATGATTTGTGAACTCAGCTGGTCGATATCCGGGCTCGCTTCATTCGGGTATTATCTGAAGAGGTGGTTCTCTTGTATCGTGGATGTGGCTAATATACATAATTCTTTGGCTAGTACCTGATTGGTGACGGTATTTCGACTGGATGGTAATAAGTCGAGAGCGAGCCAGCATGATGTACACGTCTTTAGTCGTATTGCCACTACTTCGAAGTGGTACTGTTCATTATCTTTCTGCATAGCAACAGTATGTGTTCCTACATGCAGGGATGGTGGGTATGAATCTGAGCTCGTAAGCCAGGCTCTGATATTGATTCACTTCACAAGCTTTTTGTTCTGCGATGCTGCTGGTTTTAAATGTTGTTATAATTCCATATTACTGTGCCCTGGCCCAATTGCTCAGATAGGCGAAAACAGTGAGCATGGCTCAATTCACGCACGAATGGTATGAGCTTCGACGTGTACCAGCGAGTAATACATCTTAAGCCTGACAGCCAACGGCCAGATTACCATTAATTACCGGTTCTCGTGTATAGTGCGATATACGGATGGGGGCGTCGGGCCATGCAAGATTGATTAATTAATCCTTAAACCAGTCAGCTGCGTCATTATCACGACGTCTTCCGAGATTTATATGCAACGGGCGGCCGTGTCCGGATCCTTTTTGCATCTTCTGTGTATACCTACGCGATCTGACACGGTCACGCCACATCGGACCGGATGAGATATCCCTGGGATCCGAGGCGCAGTGTAACGCATCTAGAATGACGGGAGCTGAGATATGAGAAGCTATAAGGGCCTCGTCCGGTGCCGCAAGGGCCGAGACCTGCGTGATGGGTGTGAGATAGAGATAGATTGTCGATGCCTGATTCGGTGTGTGTGAATGCTTTTATACAAGGCGATAAACGTTGCCTACCAATACAAAATCGCAGAAAATTGTGTCATGCGTCACAGACTCTACCTAACACCACGTTTATCATGATGCATTGTGTTTCTGAGAGCAAGTGGACTCTATGATGGAGGACACTGACTGAATACTCTAGTTGAACGCAAATGTGTCAAAAAGCAGTCTGGAGATATAAGTGCTTCTAAATAGCTTAATCCACTCACTACCTTGCGTGTACACCCGGCGATTAGGAAAGCAGCATTGATCGTATGATGAAATCTATAGATATGGATCATTAAACCGAGGTACGAAGAGCTAAACAATACCTGTAATATTCTAGATGAACTTGTGATTGACATCATCATCATCGTGATATAGAAATTATTGAGACCAATTGGGTTAGTACGCCTGCTTTCTTCAAGCTGGCCCATAAAATCAGATTGGCCTCGGCTTTCACCCGTAAGCCTCATTTCCGACTTCGTGCAGCGACCATATGAGTGAGCTGAGAGTTGCAGAGCCAAGCAAGTACCTAAGACTCATGATTAGGCCATGCTGAGCTTAAATCTGGGCCAAGTGTACGTATAGTTTGGGGATCATAGTGACAACACATTAGCTGGCTCCGAATGTGGTAATGTTCTCGCATCAAACTACTAGACTAAGTTAAATGCTTGGATATATGGTGTGGTGGCTGACGTAATACGTTCAATGACATTGTAGTTCATCAACAATGGCATCAGGAACGAAAGGAGTTGCGCGCCAGGAGGAGCGTCAGATCCGTCCTGTTCCATTCCTTAACACGACATACAGACAAACGCCAGCTGCGGAGGCTGAACCAGTAGGAACTGCGGGAGATGCAGAAACTGCGACATTGCCCAACTGGATATGGCGTCGATATCGGTCCCGGGACAATCGCAAGGGCCGCCATACTATAGTAATCTCACTACAGAGCGCAGCCAATAATGGAGTTTCACATCCACGCGCCACTGACACGTTCAGGGCAGCCTTACCAGGGCTTTGGAGGATGGCGTCGATGTTTCCAGTGTTCGATGTCAGCTACGACGTTGCTATCATATTCACACTTGGTGAGCCGCTTACTTTTCTTACCCCTCTAGTTATTCAACCTTCCGGCTGATGGACTTACAAGAGACATGCAGGTTCCGTGATCTGGGTCATCAATGGCTTCTTTGCATGGCTTCCGGTCCAGTGGCCTTCCACTGAATTTGACGGCGAAGCCACTGCGGGAACTGGCATTACGGCGTTCGTTGGTGCTACGATTTTCGAGCTGGGGTCCGTGCTTCTGATGTTCGAGGCTGTCAATGAAAAGCGGACAGATTGCTTTGGCTGGGCACTCGAGGAAGCGATCGAGGATCAATATCACTTACTTCGCCCGGATCCCAAGGGATGCGCACACCACCATTCAGTTCGACACGGCCTTCTTTCGACGGGAGAGTCTGAAGCTGGTAAAGAAGACAGAAGATGGGAGTGGTGGCCAACATGGTATGAATTAAAGACACACTACTTTCGAGAAATCGGGTTCCTGGCGTCACTTTCTCAGTTCATCGGAGCCTCGGTGTTTTGGATTTCTGGGTTCACGGCTTTACCGTCCATCTACAGCCATCTCTCTATACCCGTATCTAACGGTGTGTATTGGTTGCCCCAGGTATGTATTCAAGCCACATATGTCACATAAATGATGCTAATACTATCAAGGTGGTGGGTGGCGTTGGCTTTATTGTTTCAAGCTGGTTATTCATGCTAGAGACGCAGAAGACGTGGTATACTCCTGCCTTTAACGTTTTGGGTTGGCATATAGGATTTTGGAATTTAATAGGAGCACTTGGCTTCACAGCGTGCGGTGCGCTCGGCTTCGCTAACAGCAGCGACGCTGCCGCTTATGCCTCTGACTTGTCAACCTTTATTGGCTCTTTGGCATTCTTAGTAAGCTCTTTCTGTGCCTAACTCCCAATCCTCCGTTATAAGTTCAGCGTCACAGGACTAATGGGTATTTCGACAATAGATTGGTAGTGCGATTCAATGGTATGAAAGTTTGGATAAGTACCCGGTCCGCTTAGTGGATGAAACATAACGAGAACGAGCAGGTTTTACTTGCGGTACTATTCCCACGTTAGTTGAGATCATCCGCGATTGCAGTGGTTAATTGTAGCTAAATGAATAATTGCACTATATGGTGTAACTCACAACCTCCGTAGTCGTTTCTTATTGTGTCAGGCAATCGTGGTAGCCTGACCGAAGTCTCACTCGTTTCCGCGGAAAAGATCGATATGTCTGAGAATCTTAAACCCACATTGCAGTTCAAGTCACTCAGTCAAGATAAGTAATCATAACCATACCAAGGCGACATCAAGCATATAAAGGCAAATATACGATGCGGCATGAGCATATAATAACTACTGTTCAAACGAGCCGCGAATACAACGTGTAGGATGTTAACATGCGAGACCTCTGGTGTTATGAAGTTGAAGCTTTAAGTACCGGCGTCGCCCAGCAAGAAGATCACGTCACTGTGTTTTACAAATGTCTTTCCTGATAGAAAGTCCGGCTGTAAGCAAAGTTTCATTTAGAAATTACATCTTGTGGGTGGCTATATCTAGTGAGAAGGGCTATATCCAGTGAGAAGAAGCTGAGGATTGGCATTTCCTCTTACTGGCGTAATCATATTTCTTGCCTCTCCCTATACATAACTAGCCGTTGAAGACGTGGCCGCCACTAGGCCTTTAGTTCGAGTGGCGGTTCTTAATTTGAGGCCAAGTACCTCCTAACGTAGAAGATGTAACGAGGAACAATCAGGGTACGAGAGTACTCTGTCGGTGCCTGCATTTTGCGTATTGGAGGCTTGTTTGGCACACCGGCTGAACCCATGTGCTCACTATACTACTAACCTGGGTGCCTGGTCAGCCCACATTGTAAATGCACGTAGCCGCGAGACTAGGAGCCATGTCAAGGAAACATATTGAAATCTCCGACAGGCGTGTCTCAGTTGAATGAGGTCTGTCTTACAAAGTACCCGCCGTGAAGAAAGAAGAAAACACTTCGGAGGTGATAGGAGATCACAATAAATCATTACAGTAAATATCGAATGCGAGATAATCTACAAGGGGGCATAACCTTAACTTTTATAGGGATTGAGCTGCTCGAGGACGGTTACTTGGTAACGTTGAGTGGCTATCGTCGAGCGTCATCGGTCGTGGTTTGGTCGAAGAAGCTCCCTTATTTATATTCGGTGTGACCCGTTTGAGAAATGGTCAACTGATGTCTACATTCGGATCGTCTCGGCCATTGAGGTCGGACGGAGACAGAGAGTCATACATGTGGCGTCATACACTTGGCTCAAGTAGGACCATTGTGTTCTCGATCTTGTTGACGGGCGGCAAATAAGAAACGACGAGTTAAACAAAGCGTCAGCCTTGCACCGTCCGTGTCCTGAATAAGAATTTCTTAGAATACACGACGTCTTTGTCATTCTAATTTACACCGCTTGGACGAGTTATAGGGATGCTCTGCGTTGGGTGGGTGGACTTGGAACTTTAGACCCTGGATCCCTGTAATTTTTAGATTCCGGTAGTTGCTGTCAAGAGTTCCAGGCCAACTATTCGAAAATCACCTAACGGTCATGCATTTCAATACACTAGCAATAGTAACATTGATGCTTCATGCAACATACTATGATACTAACTGGTAGCGATAACGTAAGATATGTGCTCTCCTTGTGGGGACCTACTGCATATAATGTGGTAGTGAGGTGGCCCAAATGAATTCTATGGTACAGCGCGTTCTGGAATATGTATATGTATTGCGGTATAAGATTTTAGGTGATACTTACTGTAATATTAGAACGTGTTCATGGATCTCATGCTGGTCAATCGGCACCTGGGTAAGTCGTCATAGTCGTGTGTCTGTGCGATAGATAGGATGAGAGCAAGGACGTGACATAAATCATACCATATCTAATTCAATGTTGCCGAGTTGCTATAAATAATCCGTCGTTCGTGATCTGATTCGGAGCTATGAATACCTATTTTAGAATTGAAGATGAGAAACTAAAGTGCCTCTTAAATACCAACTTTGTTATCACCAAGTTGGCTATTGCTATAGCTTTTTATACAGTAGTGTGTTGTAGGTCCCTGAGCTGATGCATGCTGCAGCTACTTGCCTAGATAGGTGGGAAATGATCACGTACCTGCGTTCAAATGCTGTATCGGGTGATTCTAATTGGACATCTGCCCATTTACTGCAGCGTCGGACCTGAAGAGGGTTAGATTGGGTAGCCAAATTAGTGCATGAAGAAATACATATAAAGATCTCTGGCGCGGCTCATGCTGCTCATGCTGGCAGCATTTATCCAATTCCACACTACCTAAGTGGAGCTCTGGCACCCGACAAGAACTTGGAAACGAGGGGTCCTGCTTGCTCTGCAATTTCCCACAATGGTGCTCTTTCCCCCAAGGGAAATGAGTATTTAATGGGAGAAACAAACTAATTTTTTTGAATAACCCAAGTTCACTGGAATACAGCATGATATAATATATTGGCTCAAACAATTATTGAAAGGCTAAAGTAGGCTTGGTCCAGAAACATATTACAATTGACCTGATAATCTAAGTTGCACACTTGCTCGTACTGTATCAAACATATTGTGCGCGACTTGATGGTACTGTTCTTTTGGCAACATGATACGTAGTAATTTCCATTTTGCACTAACCCATATTGTACCTTGGATGAAACGTGCCAGTGCTATAACTAAATAGGCATATTGTTTATGGCGTTTTTAGCGTATCAATCGAGCTAATGTGCCTCATACGGCCGTGATAAATGCTTATACCTCGGGCGATCTACACACTGGTCTAGGCTACGATAGGTAGGCGATCCTCTGTCAATTGATTATCACGGGCTGGCGTGGGAGCCACAATAGGCTGGTAGGCCAGGGAGGAAGTAAATACTGTACTGTAGCGACGGTTAGCCGACCCAGCCTTAGGCACATACAGTTCTGTACGACGACGCTAGCAAATCGGTACGCGCTGAACACGTACATACATACTGTTTTATAGGTACTGTACCAAGCAACGCCCTGTCATGCAGTCTCGGGGCAAGATATTCTCTTTCTCTGCCCTTTTCCTTCCCTCCTCTCCGGTGCGCCAGTGCGATTCCTCTCTGGTCAGCGAACACAGCGGCCAGGGAAAGAGAGAGTGCCCGAGTGGTTAACCGTTGTCGCACCTTAACTGTGCAGTAGCGTCGCTGCTTGTTGTTATTGTTGTTGTAGTAATTGTTGCATGTGCATCATTTTCTCTCCCTACATTTGCCCGTCTACATGCATTGTCCCCCTATCCACGCTATCCACAACCAACGAGCGTTGAGAATCAACAGATACACCACCCTGCTGGGGATCCCACCAACTGTGCGGTACGGCGGATAATCCAGATTCACCACCGGCCGACCGAATGACCTTGCCCCCCTCCGACGCGACCGTGCAATTAAATTCAAAGCAGTAGATATCGTCCTAAACAGCAGAACGTGGGGGATCACTTCGTCTAACCAGCATTATCCTACATTATCCCGCGTATTTTTTTTCTTCGCAATCGTCACCAGGTAGCCCACTCGGTCTATTCACACCGCGCCTATCAGAGTAATCGAAATCAGGCCCATTCAAGGTCAGGCCGCCTCGAGCGAACGCGACGGAACGCGGCAACCTGGGATCTCAACTTGACTGACCTGACCTGACCTGCTTAGCTGCACCTCATACGTTGCTTGCGAACGAACATTCTTGCGTAATCGATTGTCAAACGAGACGAGAACAGGTAGAGCGATTGCCAACACACAACGGAAAGAAAGTCAGCCTATTGGACAAGTAGGCGGTCAGATCGCTCTCGAGATTCCTTGCAACGATCCGGCGCGCGTTCAGCTTTGTATGCAATCTCACTGAACACTGGCCTGATTATTTCCTGCCTTGCCCTGCCTCGTTATTCGCTGTAGTATACGTGCATCGTCGATTGCATCGCATATCAGCCGATTATTCCTGGCCAGCCTGGAGATTTGTTTCAACGATATCGAAACAGTGGCGTTCAACACCAGGTTTTGCTAATTGTTCTACGCGTTGGGCGTAGAAAATGTCTTCTGCTGCACTGCAATCTGCGCCTCACCAGCCGACCTCGCTTTCTGCGTTAAACGCTCATTCGCCGTCAGCCTCTCCGTCCAACCGCCAATATACCCCAGCCCAGTCTCCGGCCCGCGAAGGACGCTATGCAAACAGAGATCATCCACCCTCTTCACCTGGTGCCTCATCAAAACGGAGACCAAGTGGAAGTAGCGCTAACGTTACGAGCCCTGCTATCTACCAGGAGCAGCCACAATCAACCATGACCTCGCGCACTGCACTGGCATCGCCGGCCCCGTTGGTGGCTACCGCCGCGGAATACGAAAAACCTACTTCGAGCCGCCGGCGGCACGATCCCCCGGTAGCTCCGCCTCGAACCTCGTCAACACAGTATGGCAATTCAGGGTCAGGGACGCGCAGGGCTGCACGTTCCGAAGGTCGCGCAGCGGATTCCCCCGAAGGGACGTCCGGAGAGAATGGTGGAGTGAGTCTTAATGGCTACTCAGATACTGGCCTTTCTGCATACAACGAGACCAGCTCGCGCACGAAAAATGGCGGGTCTCAGCGTGTACCACAGGAGACCATGCATGCATCGGAAGGCCCAAGAGACAATCGTCAAACTGTATCAACAACAATTCCCGTCCGCTCTCGGGAACAACATGGAACCTCCGCATCATCGAAACAACCGTCTCGCGAAGCCAGTGAAGTGCTTACTCGTGTCATAGTCTCACAGCCTGAAGTTGACTTGGAGAGGGAAAGAGAGCGTCAAACAGAGGCTCAGCCGCATTCCACACCAACGCGTCACCGTGAACACGATGACGATGCTGCTGCTGCACCGCCTCCAGTTGTCCATATGCATGAAGCTCAAGACGAGAGCCGGCGTAGTGGTCGCAGCCGGCATGATCATTCTAAACGAGAGAAGTCATCTCGATTTGGTGATTACTATCTAGGCAATACCATTGGCGAAGGTGAGTTCGGAAAGGTCAAACTAGGTTGGAAACAAGATGGTGGTGTCCAGGTAAGACATTAAGCAATAGACTGTTTACACTAACGGACAACTGATACATGCTGTAGGTTGCTATCAAACTCATTCGTCGTGATAGTGTGGGCAACAACCCGTCCCGCTTAGCCAAGATCTATCGCGAAGTCCACATCTTACAAAAACTCTCCCATCCGAATATTGTTAGATTACACGAAATGTCTGAAACGGAACGCCATATTGGCATTGTCCTTGAATACGCGTCTGGTGGCGAACTTTTCGACTACATCTTGAATCATCGATACCTTAAAGATCATGCAGCAAGGAGGCTTTTCGCCCAGCTGATATCGGGTGTGGGCTACTTGCACAAAAAAGGCATCGTCCATCGGGATCTTAAGCTGGAGAACTTGCTTCTCGATCGGAATCGAAATATTATCATTACCGACTTTGGGTTTGCTAACACATTCGATGCATCCGACGAGTTGACAGAAGAAGAAGAGCTGAATTTGTCCGACCGCGACTTTGTCAAACGAACGGGTCTTGACAAGACCAACGAACACGGCCTGCGTAGAGGTGACTTGATGCAGACAAGCTGTGGAAGCCCATGCTATGCCGCACCAGAGTTGGTTGTCAGTGATTCACTGTACACTGGTCGTAAAGTCGATGTCTGGAGTTGCGGTGTTATTCTGGTATGTGAATCCAAGATGCGTGACGATATTGAAACTTACATTACTTCTTAGTACGCGATGCTAGCAGGATATTTGCCTTTTGATGACGACCCTGACAACCCAGAAGGCGATAACATCAACTTGTTGTATAAGTATATTGTTAACACCCCTCTCACGTTTCCTGAGTATGTCACTCCGCATGCTCGAGACCTGCTTCGGCGGATCCTGGTTCCAAGTCCACGAAAACGAGCAGATCTGTTTGAAGTAGCTCGGCATAGCTGGCTCAGTGAATATGCACATGTAGTGGAACTCATTACTAGTACCACGACAACATCTAGCGAAATACAGAATACTACGGTGCCTTCTGACGAGGTTGAAACCGGGGGCTTGGCGAGAAGCGCCTCTGTTAGGGAACCGACCAAGGCGAAGGCAACCACTGCAGCGGCGGTGGGCGATTTGGCACGAAAGCAGGGCAAGGTTGATACCGATGAAGCAACACACACGAAACAGCAGAGAGATAATAAACGGCGGACCGTGCAAGTGGAATATGTCGCTCCTACAACGCAGACCCAACGGGGGGCGGAACAGTCCGATGCCAATACGTCTCAGCGTGGAAAGACTAAATCTAAATCTTCTCACCAAGGCCCCGTTGAAATTCATACTTCGTCCCACGACAAGCCGTTGCCTAAAGATCCTCCGGTTGCTAAAGAACCATACACAGGATCATCCCGGGACACGAGAAAACCGCCCAGTGCGCACCGACGGGATATTCCTCCCCCAAGAGTCAGCCAGGTCCGGTCCACGTCTGATCATCCTTATATGACCACCGCGACCGGACCATCTGTATCACGACCTGCTACTGGTGGATCGATGCAATCTTCTGGTTCTAGAGGACTAGTTCCATCATCACGAGCATCGTACGGCATACCTTTACCCCCTGCCGTCGCCGGTACTAACGCACAAGGAAGCATACAACAACCGAAAGGTTCGAAGAATTACGTCATATCAAACCCGATCCCACAAGAGACTCCTGATCTAGGATTTGGGCGACCCAGTATCAGCATGCCTCCTAAATTTGCTGAAGTATCGGGATTTCATAACCAACCACAGCCGTCTTCAGGCGAGGCCAAGGGCCACAGAAGGTCGAATACTATTGGCGAGATTGGAGGTAAACTTTTTGGCCGTAGCGGATCGATTTTCGGCGCTCGCAAGAAACGAGCAGACCAGGGAGAGAAACCATCCAAGAAGTACCCGCCTGTCAGTATGTCCAATACCATGCCGGGTGAGTCTCGAACGTCAATGGAATCTCGTACTTCCCGCAGATCATTTTCTTTGGCTCTTGGAAAGAAACGCAGCGGTAGCATGATGGGACCCCAAATACCAGCCGAGAGGCCGCCTAATGCAAGGCGTTTCTCTCTAATGAAGGCTATGGGCTTCAACAAAGATTCCCCATCACCACCACCACCCGATGGATCCCAGTCCGATTTGCCGATTCAGGATCCACCGGAGGTAGACAATTATGGTCGATACATCAACCAACCTCAGAACCGTGGCGATTCTGGACAACAGAATACGGACAGCATGTACGAACAGCCCCAGGAACCACAATTAGGACCACCATCTCATTCTAGCCGCGGCCCGAACCCCGCTCATCGTCGTTATCCCTCAGAAGCACAGGCTTCTGCTATTCCACCATACTTACAGCAGGGCGCAATGTTAAACTCTGAATCAGAGTCCTCTATTGATCATTCATCCCGAAGACCACCCAACTCAGCTACGTATCAACCTGGCTACGACTCAGATCAGTACGACAATCGTCGGCCGGGTAGCCGGCAAGGCGGACACGTGCTTCAAAAGAACAAGCGATTCGTAGATGCGTACGACGAAGAGGAGTACGGGAGACCTCGTGATCACGCCGGAAGTAGCGGTGCGGCTAAGAGGGTTATGGACTTCTTTAGACGTAGAGGGCGAGCACGGGGCGGTGAGGTCTAGGCAGGCGAGCCAAAACGACTTTTCCCCCACTAGGTCACTGCATCTGGGTTGCTCTGGTCAACTCGGGAACGTGCTGGATTAGTTGCATACATTCTGCAACTGGCACCTGGTTGGCTGTATCCTGATCTTATGCTACTGTGTCAGCATTCATAAGCCAGTGAACGCCAGTTCAGAGCGCCGAGAGGTCGTGTTACATATGCAGACGGAGAGCCGGCTTTCTTACATGTACTGCTTGGCCTTCGGTCTAATGACGTGACACGACCGTAGCGAACGACTGAGAATTATATTCCTCGATTTCCACGATGGGCATCCGGTTTGGAGTTTGACTGGCGGTTTAGATTATCCCCGTGGTCTTCTTTTCTTTTCTTTTTTTACACTTTCTTAGTTTGTCATCTCATAGCATCTCCCAATCATTCCAACGATTTTTTTCTCCGATTTGAAGACGTTCCAAAAGGCTGTCGCGACTAGCCCAATGGGTTCCAAAATATGGAAAGACGTACTCAACAAATGATGGGCGGACACACGTACTACAAACCAGACGTTGTTTTTTGCAAGAAGGACAACATGCTGATAATTGACAGGCGAGCATTAGCGATCATGTAGTGTTAATAGATTCCGCTGACGATAGTCAGTGGCAGGAGGGGTTGTGTTATAAGTGTGGATAGTAATATACCATAAAACCCCCAACTTGACACGATGGTCAACTCTTACGAAGCTTACAATAGTTTTCGATAGGTTATCGATATAGAAAACGCAAGTTCAGGCTGATACATATCGTGACTATGCTATGAGGTAATGTGCCTTTCTCGTTGAGGTCACTACAATAAATTCATCACGCACACTGTCAAAACTGTAAAAATTGAGAAGCACTATACAGTTAGTACAAGCGTATTGACCTCTTTTGATTTTTTGTGTACTATCTGCGCCTTGAATCCTCCTAGATTCACTTCGTGATCCTTTGAAAACCAACTCTTTTTCTCATGACTCCTTTAAAAGATGCTACCTACTCATAGCATATCTATGCCTCGGTTTTTTCTCCCTCGAATCATTTCTTGCGCGAACTCTAGCCTGTCAGTCCCTGCAGCATAAACTGAGAAGATATATTCAGACACGCTCCTATTTCTTTCCAAGCTTTTGTTTAAAACCACACAAATTACAGAGCCCTCTCCTTCCGATAACTATCAGCGATAAGGAACGCCAGCTCGAGAGCCTGCCGCTCGTTGAGACGCGGGTCACAGAAGCTCGTGTAATTCGTCGACAGGTCGTCCTCATCCAGCCCCTCGCTACCGCCCAGGCACTCGGTGACGGCGTCGCCCGTGAGCTCGAGGTGCACGCCGCCCAGGTAGCTGCCTTCTTCCTTATGGATGCGCAGCGTCTCCTGTAGCTCTGAGAAGACGTCGTCGAAGCGCCGTGTCTTGATGCCCGTGCCGGTCGACCGCGTGTTGCCGTGCATCGGGTCGCATTGCCAGATGACCGTGCCCTTGTACTCGCTCCCCTCTACGGCGCGGATATGGGACGGCAGCAGGTCCCGCACTTTAGACGCGCCGTACCGCGTGATAAGCGTGATCTTGCCTACCTCGAGATCCGGGTTGAGCGTTCGTAGGAGCTCCAGCAAGTCTGATGTCGGCGTTGTCGGGCCTACCTTGACGCCGATCGGATTCGCTATGCCCCGGAAGAACTCGACGTGCGCGCCGTCGATCTGCCGCGTGCGGTCGCCTATCCAGAGGAAATGGGCCGATGTGTTGTAGTACTGTTTCCGCGGTTCGCCGCCCTCGCTAGGTTGCTGTTGCTTCTGACTGTTTAGGTCTACCGTGGGGGGCACATCCATCAGGCGTGTCAGGTTCTCCTCATACTCAAGGAGCAGGCCCTCGTGACTCGTGAATAAGTCGATGGTATCGAGCTTTGAGCTTTTGTCCGCACCGATCGTGTGCATGAAGCGCAGCATATCCTGCAGGAATTGGACAGCGGCCGTGTACTTAGCTTTTAATTCTGGGTCCTTGACGTGTCCTAGACTCCAGTTCAATGGCCGGTGCAGGTCTGCTATACCTGCTGAGATGGCCGCTCGTACGTAATTAAGCGTTGCCGCGGAGTGATTGTATGCCCTGTGTCCCATTAGCTACCGTGACATCTATAGATACACTGGTAAGGAGAAGGGGCAAACTCACTTGACCAATCTCTGCGGATCCAACTCCCTGTCCTCAAGATGATAGCCGTTCAAGATGTCGCCGCGGAACGAGGGCACCTCTTTCCCGTCCACGATCTCGGTCGGACTAGAGCGCGGCTTGGCGTACTGGCCGGCCATACGACCGATGCGCACGACGCGCTTGTCGGCGCCCCAGATCAGCACCAGACTCATCTGCAGCAGGAGCTTGATCTTGGACTCGATGGCATCCTGGCGGCAGTAGTCGAACAACTCGGCGCAGTCGCCGCCCTGCAGCAGGAAGGCCTCTCCGCGGGCGACGTCACGCAGCGACTGCTTCAGCTTCTCGATCTCATGCGGGTGCACGATGGGCGGCAGACGGCTGAGCTCTCCAGTGGCCTTGTGAAGCGCCGAGATGTCCGGGTATTCGGGACATTGCTTGATGGGCTTTGTGCGCCAGGACGAGGGCGTCCAGTCTGCGTTGGCTTTTGGGCCATTTGTGTGTTCTGAGGACGACATGTTGGCCGTCTTAATGGATTAATCGTCTTGCCCCTCCTTGCCTTGCCTTGTATAACTGACTACTTAATTCGAAGCTGGAAATCGCTAATGCCTCAACAACCATGAGCAGGGCTTGGCCGCAGTCGAATTATGACCAGTTTTTATAGATATAAAAAAACCAAGAAATTAATTGGTGAAATTTATTCAAGAGTTGAAAGAATTTCTTTTACTTGAGAGGTGACTCAGCTAAAAGTCCAAGTGAAGCCACTTTTTACAATACACGCCAGAGTTTCCGTATTCGGACAGCTTGTGACGATGTCCGCTGTACCTCCCCCGCTTAGCCCCCCACTACTAGCTTAAGCTTTCCTAAAGTCTTTTGCAGAAGCACCCAAACATTTATTTGTAGCTTCACCACGACATCGACTCAACCTACCACCAGAAGAGAAAACAACCCTTGGCACCTCTCTAGGCACTCATTGACTAAGGTTTTCTTCCTGTTGTACCACTACCCCGTTTTCCCGAACAACGAATGATAATCAATCGCGATGGCCGAGCCGCAACCCAGCAACGTTAACGAAGGCGCCACGGGCGGCGATATCGAGGAGGAGGTAACTAAGGCCAAGTCGGCCGAGGACCGCAAGGCTGCCGCTGCGCTTGCGAGCATGGATGCAAATGGCGATGGTGGCGAGGCAGCTGAGGTCGATGCCGCTGCTGTCAGCAAGCTAGGCACTACTGCGCCCGCGTCTGCCGAGAAGAAGGAGGTTAAGAAGGTTAAGGTTGATGCTGCAGATGTCGCATTACTTGTAAGATTCCATCTTCCATGCAATCTTTCTGGTCTGTTTTACAGTATGAGTTCAAACGAGATGGCGTGACATGAATTGGGGGATTCGGAGACAAGGC
Source organism: Xylaria cubensis (assembly GCA_022385715.1). NCBI lineage: Eukaryota > Fungi > Ascomycota > Sordariomycetes > Xylariales > Xylariaceae > Xylaria > Xylaria cubensis. The sequence goes on from MU279039.1 coordinate 168,824, forward strand.
GTGAGCTACGTGGGCAACAAGAAGTCAAGGGTATAGCTACGCTTGCAACTGGAAGTAGTAGCTGACGTTGTGTACCATTCTCACAGGTCGACGAGCTCGAGTTAACGAAAGCGAAAGCTACCGAGTTGCTTAAGGCGCACGATGGAGACGCGGTGCGCGCTATGAAGGCCTTTATTGCGGTATGAAGCGATGAAAGGCGCGCAAAAAGAGATAGAGATATATCTCTCGGCGCAGAAATGCATAATAGGCGTCCAAGGTTGCTTTTGAAAGAAAAGGATGCAAGTGTGGATGGATAACGGTTCCGAATACACGTATCCCTCGACATGAAGTAGACGAACATGGACATGAGTCTGCGGAGCCTACAGGATTTTTATTTCTCATCAGGGCCCTGTTACACCTTTTTTTCTTGCATTGCATTCATTGAATCATCGAAGCATATCAAATTTCAAGTATCGACAAAAGGAAGATTGGCGGAGTACCGAAATATCCTTTGGCTTTTGAAGACGAAGAGGTGATAACTGGGATAATGCATAGATCTTCTTAACGGGACACTTACCAATGGCCAGCAAAACAGCAGCACTTGGTTCTAGTGATTGGTGCAGGTGAGAAGCCACGAGATGTCGTCCCATGAGCATGACAGATAGCTCGTTACTATCGGAGGTCAAATCGCAAATGTATATCTTCTCAGCTTATCGGCATTATGAGGCGCAGAACTCGCAAGGTCGTACAAATTGTCTCATATGCTAAAATAAACTTGATAACGCCCGTAAGCCTAGGATGACGCCTCAACCGTAGGCTCCAGAGGTGCGCATATTTATCCTGTAAACGTTTGAGAGAATTCACTTAGATTGCCTGCGAATTGAACTGCCAGCAGACTAAACTTCGGGTATGCTATGTAACCCGCTCGCTACCAGCTTAGTCTCCCAGGTTGCACTGATCGGACTGTTATTGTAGATTTCTTAGCTTCCCTAACCTACCTACCTTATCATTGTTGCTTATTGGCGGCACAGGGTAGTTCCTGGCATGTGTTGGTGTTGTGCGTGCACAGAAAAAGGTAGCCACAATACTACCGAGCAATGGTACCCCCTTGCAGAATATCAAATTGCCCAAGTTACTCACCAACAACTTTGAATATGGGGGTACACTCTGGGTTGTCTAATAAGAGCCTCGGCTGAAGTGTTTTAATAAATGACTAGATGTATCAATAGTAATGAATTATGGTCAGGTGTCTTAAGGCTCTTTCAAAAGCAATTACTGTTGGCGTTCAAACGTACAGATGTTGAGGAACGCTGATTTGATTGGAGAGCCAAAGAGTATGTTGCACATGTCACATCGCATGATAAAGTACGAAAACTGTTATTCTATCTACTACGTAGACAACCACCTTCTGTATTTGTAATACTCACAATGAACGCCATTCTACCAAGCACCATCGATGCCAGACGAGCAGAACCAACTTCATCCAAGTTTAATATCGCCGGCGCACCTAAGTTCGCCAGTAATTGCCTGTATCAACGGTTGAAAATCAATCGTAGGAAAGTCTAAGCGAGGATGGTTGACCATGTGGTAGGTAGCCGCATGTTCGCTTACACACATTATTATCACGCTACTGAAATTCAATAGCAGCCCTAAAGACGCTTGAGGGCATCAGTTCATCGTATCAACCTATCAGAGGCCGTCAATTCCTCGAAACAGCAAATGAGGGACTGGCCCCCGCCTCGACTGTAACAAGGGCCCTGCCGGGACCAAGTCGATCCGAGACTGATCGGTTACAGTCGAAGCGTAATGCCAGAGATGCCAAATACTAGACTAACGTTGGTAAGCCCAGGTTGTCCCGCACCAGGTGGGAAGGTCGCGCCGAAACATGACCGACAGACAAATGGCATGTGCCTAGCCTTACGAGAGACCTCGCTTCTCTGCGGCCTTCCAACTTTGTTTGTTTCTTTTCTTCCCGCTCGTTTTAAAAATATAACGAGAACCGGCTGGCCGACTCGATTCTCCGTGTCCAGTCCCAAAGGTCTAACCTGCTGCTGATCTATCCTAATGGTAGTGCGCAATCGAGGTGCCAGCGCTTGCGACCCATAAGTCTACATCGAATTATCAGTGACGCCCTCAACGACTCGAGCGAGATAAACGGCAAATAAAAGCTGCCGGTAAAATGCTATCATCAATACTCCTAGTCACTGGCGCATTCGTCGCATGGGCAACGTTTAAATACGTAATAGGCCTCCGTCGCAATATTGCTCTTGCGAAAGCTACTGGGCTTCGTTACTATGTTGTTCGTAGGTAGCGACTATATACCGGCGACTGTACTCGAGGCTTACCACTGCCCAGCTATAAACCCGATCCATAACGTAACTCAAGCTTTCCGCTTCATCTGGTTGCCGTTATGGAAGTTCTTCGTTCCCAAGAGACATTGGGAAGAAGTGGTGGAGTAAGTGCACTTGTTTACCTTCAGCAGATGCTCCGACGAGGCTAATAGGGATGGTGAACAAGAGTTTGTGAGCACAATTGGCAGTTTAGGAAGAATTTTGCGCCGTTTGCTAAAATGGGCGAAAATATCCTTATCGCGTCACCGACTACACTAATGATGCATACGGCCAATCCAGAGGTCATTCATGATATAACATCGAGACGGGAAGACTTCCCCAAACCGACTGAGTACTACAAGATTCTCTCTATGTTTGGCCACAATGTCGTAACTACAGAAGGAGCTATATGGCGCATGCACAGAAAAGTCACTTCTCCATCGTTTAACGAGAAGAACTCGGCTTTGGTGTTCAGAGCCGCCATTGATCAAGCGCAAGGAATGACTGACTATTGGCTAAAGACCCAGAAGGACGGCGGTTTCCACACCGTCGAGCATGACACGATGTCGTTGGCGCTAAACATCATCAGTTATGCTGGCTTTGGTTTGCGTCTCGTTTGGCCAGGTCAGCCCTTGCCAGCTGATGCAGATTCAAAAATGGCCAAGTATGCCAGTTTCGAACCTCCAAAGGGGCATACCTTGACCTTTAGCGAGTCCATTGGCGGCATCCTGAAACATTTGTTGCCACTTTTACTGACACCTCGTCTTGTTTTGGGTACGTATTTACATATCTAATGACGGCATACTTGCAAAGCTTATTTTGGTTTCAGATCACGTTCCATTTCGCGTGTTCAAAGAGGCGAAGGAGGCCAGAGAGAACTACGAGCTGTACATGCAAGAATTCTTACAAGAAAAAGTGAAGGATGTTCGTCGGGGAGACAGAGACATAGGCATGGATATCATGGGGTCACTAGTCGCAACCTCTTACCAGGACAAGCAGGACGGAAAAGGAGGCATTCAGCTAAACGACTCAGAGATTATTGGCAACGCGTTCATCATGTTCCTAGCGGGCCATGAAACTACAGCTAACGTTATGCACTTTACGATGCTACAGCTTGCGGATAATCCGGCAGCGCAGCGACGTCTACAGCAGGATATTGATACAATCCTGGGTCGCGACACAGACCCGGCGACGTGGAACTACGAAGAAAAAGTCGGCGCCATGCAGGCATCAATGCTTGGCGCCGTCATGAATGAGACGTTACGTGTGTTACCGCCTGTCTTGGAGGTACCTAAGAAGACCCTGAAGCCACAGACGATAACTGTAGATGGTATTAAGCGCACATTGCCCGCTAATACTTACCTTGGTCTGTGTGTGTCATCCAGCCAACACAACCCAGGCTATTGGCCCTCGCGACCCAGCAAAATCACCGGAGCCCCAAGCGACCTCGAAGACTGGGTGCCAGAGCGCTGGTTCCGGCCCAGCCTCAAGCAGGACGAGAAAAATGAATCACCCGAAGAGGAAGATTTCGGAGGGTATGCCGGACCGGACACGAGCGCGTCCATGTTTCGGCCCGCGCGGGGGTCGTATATTCCCTTCTCCGATGGCGCGCGATCTTGTCTCGGCCGACGCATCGCCATCGTCGAAGTGCTCGCAGCTCTTGCCTTCATCTTCCAGAAGTACAGCATCGAGAACGACGTTGAGGAGTGGGCATCCAATGAGGAGGTCGCGCGCATGAACCAAGACCAGAAACGCGGACTATATAAGAAGGCTGTCCAGCGCTCTAGAGATGTCATAGCCTCGTGTGAAGCGCGTGTTACGCTCAAGATATACAACGGACAGCATGTTCCTCTCAGGCTTGTAAGGCGAGGCGAGGAGCGGTTTGTGAGCTGGTATGAAGAGTCTTGATGGTAGTTAGTTGGACTAAACATTTATGCATGATATATAAAGTGCTAAAGTTTAGAGCTTACCTACATACCTAGCATGACCAAATGGTCATTCTACCTTAAGTAGCTATTTGACGAAACACTGTTTTATATTCGTCAAGTCTGTCATCTCTGCATCCTAGCTGCTCAGCTGCTCGTAAGTACGCATAATACCCGATTGATTGAAACAGGCTATCCGAGAGCGAGCGCGAAAGCGATTCTTGGCATGCCTGTAATGTGGTTATTCCTACGATGTTTACATAGGAGCCCTGATTCATATTAGGTATCACGTAAATAAACAACTATGCAATACTTGGATAATTCGACGAAAGGGTCAGAGTGTATTACGTCATCCCATCTGTGTTAAGCGAACGGAACTCGGCACGGAGCCAGGGCTGTGGGTAAGAAGTGAGGCGGGAATGCAATTGCTTGTTTCAGACCGTGTGAGACATACTGTATTATTCCCTGTTATGCTTGTTTAACTGGCGGTATGATGGCATATGACGGAAAGGCAAAATAAACAGTTCCCTGTTGCTTTATATACACGGAGCGACTATAAACTCAACCAAACTTCAATATTTTGATGTGCAGCATGACGATAGAGATTCTCGAATTTCTCGGAGTCTAATATTCCATTACTCTCGTTTCTTCGCGAAAGATACCCCGAAAAAGTAATATTGATACAGCGTCTTCATTTATATCCCTTACCCTCAAAAGCAAGTCTTACGAATTAGTTCACTCACTATCGGAGTCATATCACAGCGCAATTGTACCATAAATACAGCCCAATCGATTACTTATCTCATTGTAAGTTCTATACCGAAGCAGAATTGATCTGTCTGATCGTCAATTAATCATAAGTTACGTTAGGTCTATCTCACAATTTCTATTCGGTAGTAGAGAATTGTGGGACAGGGTATACTGCTTTGTTGTTGTCGTTGGTACGCCCATCTCCAACGCCAATATATGAAGAGGAAGCACTGATATCATCCTGCAGGGTAACGCTCCGTGGAGTGGTGCATCGGGTTGTTACTGTACCTCGTCCAACCGCACGCTACCCACGAGGAATTCCCGCTTGTTGCTGCGTTAGCGTAGCGGCAAACCACAGCATAGAAACTGGCGCAGCATACTATTCGCTGCTGGTAGGATGCGTAGGTTATCTCCTCTCATCTCATTATTTATTCGTTGTTTAGACCATCTACTGTACGAGTCTAGTATACTCCACATCGTCTCCAAGCCCCAATTTCGTCCTCCACAAGAATGACGAATCGCTGAGCCCTCCGCCTTCACTAGCCAGCTTCTAAGCCTCTTCTCCTACAAAGCGCTTTGTCGTTGAGATCCCAGATACAGATTCGTCCACTCTTTGGTCTTAGTCGTTCTCTTATCTGAAAGGGCAAGCTTAAGCAAACAAGCTACCGGCAATCGGTATATGTACTTAAGATGAGGCGAGCGCTGATTCTTAGTGGGACCAAGCGGCCCCTTGCTACTGCCTTTAAGTAGGTATTGCATTCACGCATTCACACAGTATCTGTACACGTGTACAGCAATAACCATCCCGGGAAATAACAATCAATCGGAGCTACATATCTAGCCTCCAACCCCTGTCACTTGGTCATTGCCAATTCAAGGGTCGTCCCCGGACATCCTGACAGGTTGACAAGATCCCCGTCATACATCTGCTTATCTTCCTTTTCCGTCCAATGCCTATTTAGGCCTCGTCACATCTTCGCCTGTGAATATTCGTTCCTGTTCCTCTTCTCTCTTGTTATCATTCCGTTTCTCAATTCGGAACACCAGGACCTTGGCGTCAACGTTGCCAATACACCATACATCGATGAAGGAAACCTCTTCTGATCAGCCGCCTTATCTAGATCGCATACGCTCTTGGGCACGAACTCACGCGTATGGAGGCACTAAACGGTCCACTGGTTCCAGTAGCAACCCTACGCTTCCCTTGAGTAACCCAACTCAGAAACCGCCACAGCAGCGACAACCTTCAAATAGCCAACATGGCGATCACGGCCCGCTTAGCCAGCCCGCAGATGGTAGCACAAACCTCAGATCGGATAGCGATACTGCCGATAAGTCAACTACGTCGGCATCTAAAGCGGAAGAGTCGGGGCTTGTCGTGAACCCTGGGGATTCAGAAGAAAAGAAACCCAATGTTGTCGTCCGATTCTTCCTGACGACTAAGAAGATCCTATTCCATAGTTGGATCAACGTAGGCTTAGTCTTCGTGCCTGTCGGTATCGTCATCGCCAACATCCCAAACGCGAATCCAGGAGCCATTTTCGGAATAAACGCGGTGGCAATCATTCCGCTTGCCGCATTACTCAGCTATGCCACTGAGTCCGTGGCTCGTAAGATGGGTGACACCATCGGAGCACTGCTAAACGTGACCTTTGGTAACGCTGTCGAACTGATCATTTTTATCATTGCACTGGTTAAGGGTGAAATCCGCGTTGTGCAAGCATCACTTCTGGGCTCTATCCTCGCGAACCTACTGCTCATTCTAGGCGGAGCCTTCTTCCTGGGTGGGCTACGTTTCCGCGAACAGGTATACAACAGCACTGTGACGCAGATGAGTGCTTGCTTGCTCAGTTTGAGCGTTATCAGTCTTGTTTTGCCTACCGCTTTTCATGCCTCCTTTAAAGATACGGCATTGGCCGATGAACAGTCTCTCAAGATTAGTCGCGGCACAAGTGTTATTCTACTTCTGATCTACGTGGTGTACCTTCTGTTCCAGCTGAAGTCGCATGCGTATATGTATGAATCTACGCCACAGCACATTATCGATGAGGAATCAACTCCTGGTCCCGCCGCTGCTTGGTTGGATACCTCGAGTTCCGATTCGAGCTCTTCGTCCGATTCGGATTCAGATTCGTCAACTCAGTCAAGGAATACCATGTCACGGCGTGTCAAGCGAGTCATTCGTGCCCGTCGTCGCAGAAAGTCCAGTGTTGCTTCAATCGATACTGAAGATGAGAGAGTTCGTACCCGAACTTCTTCGTTCAACGTAAGCCCGGCCGCGGATGAATCTAAATCCGGAGAGTCATCAAACGGTCTCGGTTTCTTCCCTCGCACGCACTCGGCGTTGAGTGAAGAAACCGTCGAAGAGGAGAAACCCAGGAAAGACCGCCGCAAGCATCGTCACAAGTACTCGCGTAGGCATCGACGTCATCGCCAAAACTCAACTCCTCTAGACGCTGAGGGGGTACCCAAACCTGCCGAAGAGAATGTTGTGGGCTTAGTCCCCGGAGCCGTTCAAACGGAATTGGCTGTAGGAGAACCTCGACGTGTTGATTTCGCGGATACTGTTGGGCCTCTGGATGGTACCGCTGAACCAACACCCGGCGGTGCCAAGCGACCTTTCAACAATCTGCGCGGACTATCGTTTCGACCAGTCGCCAAGAGTCTGGCTCCACCAGTATTTACCCAACCGTCGCAAGCTGGAGGTATCCCTATTGTCCCCGTTACCATCGGCCCCGTACCTCGCATCAAGATGGGTATTCGCCGAACCAATTCACTTCCAGACAGGCTGAATCAGCAACATACATCTCGTCCTCCTGGAGCATTGTATCCCGCCAAAATTCCACCCTCAGCCCTGGAGGTCGACACTGGCGAACCCGCTGAAGCCCATGAGGATGATCTTTCACGACCGGCTGCCATCATCATGCTCTTGATTACAACGGCCCTCGTCGCCGTGTGTGCTGAGTTCCTGGTCGATTCGATTCAGGACGTGGTGGCAAGCAGCTCCATAAAGGAAATCTTCATTGGTCTGATCATTCTTCCCATCGTTGGTAATGCGGCGGAACACGTGACAGCTGTCACAGTTGCCATGAAGAACAAGATGGATCTGGCGATTGGCGTGGCGATTGGCAGTTCAATACAGATCGCTCTATTCGTCACCCCGTTGGTTGTCATTCTCGGATGGATCATCAACCAGCCCATGACACTCTACTTTACCCTTTTCGAGACGGTGTCCCTATTTGTTTCGGCCTTCATCATCAACTTCTTGATTCTCGATGGCCGAAGCAATTATCTGGAAGGAGCACTGCTCGTAGCTACGTATGTCATTATTGGCATAATCGCATTCTTCTACCCAGAAGGTAGTGAGGCAAACGAATGGAGCTCATAGGGTGGGTCCCGTTAACCTCATTGTGCCAATATTGGGTCAGATTCATGTTACTCTCCATCTTAACAGAGTGGGGAGTGACGGAGGCAGCAAACTTATCAGATAGACAACCAGGTCTATTCGGTACTCGGGGTGAGCAGATAGTTAAGTCATGTGTGGTATGGATCAGAGTTTATATCAAGTCTCATGAAACTACGGGAGATCAAGATGAGTAGATGTATGCAGGCGTTGTGTTGAAAGGGGTTATGAGCTCGGGAATACCCAGCCAACTTGGGCCCTGACATATAAGTAGGTTATACATTAAAATACCTAGCACGGAAGTGCACCAAGAATACACTCGTTTGATTCTATAAAAAATCAGTGTTCCTGAGTAGCTGTAGCTGATTTGTATTTGACTTGTTGTCAACTAGAATGAATATTTAGACTGCGTGATTCACTTACGTTGTTTGTTGGGGTAGGTAGTGTGCGGGGCACAATGGAGGTACGCTAGCACAAGCATAATCAGGCTAACCAGATTAGTATCAGCCAGGTACAATGACGACAACTTATTTTTGGGATCAATGTCTATGAAGGCTCATGAAGTTGGTCGCACAATTGATAATAAGGTATTAATGGATTACGACATTGTAAAGGGAGAAGAGATTATCCAGCTACGCAGGTCTTGTATGACTCGAATACTGTTTACCGACAGTGCAGAAAAAGACAATCAGAGGGAGCGTATAAATACCCCGTACTACGGCATCCCGTTTTGAGATTCTTCTGGGCGGCCTCCCATTTCAAATCTCAGGTAGCTTCACACTGCCACAACGTGAACTTTAATAGAGCAACGTCATTTGCCATTTGTCTTCCACAGCCCCCTTCTGTGCCCCTCGTATGCTTTTGTCGTCGTCCGCAGTCTTCATCACAAAAGCCATATAACAATGTGTTTTACCACCTCAGATCGCACCGACGATCCACCTCCCAGGCCCGCACAACTACCACAGCAGCAGCAACAATCCGCCAGCGTGCCACCACCGAAAGCCAGTATGCCGCACAACTACGCGCCTCCCGCCGGACCGCCGCCCTCGCAACGACTACAGCATCAGGCCCAGGGCGCCGACTACGCACCGCCGTCTGGCCCGCCTCCCTCCTCCCGCCGGTACGGTGGCCAGGAGTCTACAGACTTCGCGCCTCCTTCAGGACCACCACCTTCTCGTCGACCTGGCGACGAGTATGCACCTCCATCCGGCCCTCCTCCTTCACAAGACTTCGCACCGCCCTCGGGGCCACCACCCTCCCGCCGAGCCGCCGAGGACTATGCGCCTCCCACGGGACCTCCACCTTCTAAGAACAATCCTTTCTACGAAGACGTCGCGCCGCCCTCGGGCCCGCCTCCCTCCCATCGGTATGGAGGTCAGGCATCTTCTGACTTCGCTCCTCCTCCAGGATCACCGCCCTCGCAGGACTTCGCACCCCCACCAGGCCCCCCACCACGAGATAACCAAACCAAGAAGCATGACTGGGAGACCGCCGTTCCTGATACATCACTCCTCCCTCCACCGCCCAGCTTCTTCAGCGGATTCGACCGATCACCTGCCAACAATGCGACAGAGGAGGAGGCAGAAGCCGGTGAGCGATGGTGCAGAGACTTCCCCTTGTCCAATCCACTCCAATTCGCTACGCTCGAGTTGAGCGCCATGAACACGGGCAACATCAACATGTTCGCGCCGCCATTCTACAGGGGAACCTTGAACCGGGAGGCCGTGGGCGTCTGGCGTGGCCAATCCCAGCCCGGGGCCACTGATACCTGTCTGGCAACCTACCCGCCGCTATACAGTGTGTCGGCTCATAGCCCCCTCGCCACGGGCCGTCGCAAGACCATCTACTACGAGGTCCGCATTCTCCAGGATTCGCGCCACGAGATCTCGCTCGCCCTCGGCTTTACCGCCCCGCCGTATCCGCCATTCCGCCTGCCGGGTTGGCATCGCGCTAGTTTAGGCGTGCACGGCGACGATGGCAACAAGTACATCAATGACAGATGGGGTGGCAAGTCCTTCACGCATCCCTTCCGCCGCGGCGAGACGCTGGGTCTGGGCATGGACTTGATCCCCGCCCGCGGCGGTGGTATCGGAGTCGAGATCTTCCTCACCCGCGACGGCTCCGAGAGCGGGCGCTGGAATCTCCACGAGGAAACGGACAAGCAGCAAGACTTGCCTGTCACCGGCCTGGAAGGATTCCATGATTTGTGCGCTGCTGTGGGTCTCTTTGACAAGGTCAGCTTCGAGATCATCTTCGTGCCCGAGAGATGGCGATGGCAAGGCTGGAGATCGCATTAGGAGTAGACCAATGCAGCTTTTATGAAGCATTTGTATAACAGTTTCATTTACGGGACGAATTTAGAATTTCGTTCCCCGGAAAAGGCTTCAAGAATGGAGGCCATTTTGAATTGTTAAATGGCAAGCCTGCGATAGGTGTTTTCTCCTTGATTTGCTAGTAATACGATGACTTTCAAGTGTTTTATTTGCGATGTAAAAATAATCCGATGTAAGGATCTGTGAGCTTTGGATTGACAAAGCCTGAGTGGATGCTAAAGGTTTCGTTTCGACTCGAACGGTCGTAGAACTCTATAATTTCACGTGAAGTAGCCATGTTGATGTTTATTGCCTCCGATGCGTCCCTTAATGTTAGTCCAAAAGAAGATCGGGAGAGATCTTGCTGCGGCGGTTGTTGGTTTTCAATGAGAGGTGACGCTACTTAACAGCCTGGAAGCTAACGAAGCTGTTTTATGACATCTAGGTTAGCAGAAGTTGTGTGTTACACATCTACCGGCATGATTCAGTAAGCCACCATTTAAGGTTATTAAATATGGTCTCCGTTTTGATTGCTATGAACGTGAAAAGATAATAGAGGCCCTAAAGCTCCAGACAGAACGATAAACATACTCTACACTAGCAGAGGTTCTTTGATGCATTGCCTGAGATAGACCAGCTGATATTAGTGCCGCAAGGAGATTCGCGGACCGAATTGTTGTTCACGGTTAGCTTGATGGTGAGATCCTTGGACACCGGGAACTCATCGCGCGAGGAGACGCGGACCTCGCCGCCGCCGCTGACGGTGCCGCTATTGATTGCAACGTTATAGCAATTCTCGAGGAGAATGGCATTATTGCCGTTATTGGCGAGGTCGACCTGGGTAATAACGGCACCACCACTCTGAGATACGCAGAAGACACCACGCCCACCGCCGCGCGAGACCACCTTGTCGATGAAGACGTTGGGCGTGTAGGCGCCGTTGGATAGCTGTCCGTTGTTGTTGGCCATGCGGAAGGTTGCATATCCTGTGCCTGTCGCAACATTGTCGCCGTCGACAAGTCCGACTTTTGCGTTAGTCGTCTTCTGCAGGAGAAGACCGCACTCGCCAACGTCGCGCGCTACTACTTTGTCGATCGTGAGGCCATCGATGTTCCACGTCTCAACGGCATGACTACCGGCGCCGTGGACGGTGATCGTGCCCATTTTCACGTTCGAGTTGGCTGCCGCATCGCGGTCGAAGCGAATGCCGAGACCACCGCTGAGATTCATTGTGATAGAACCCAGCTCGAGGTCTTTGGTGCCATAGAAGCGCAGCCCGAAGTATGGGTTACCCGCTACCGAAGGATTATGTTAGCATTCGCATCGCAAGCCTTTTAGCCTCAAGAAAGGCACGTCATCAAATAGTTAAAATAGGGTAAATGCGTACTCATTGTTAGGTACGGTATCTTGACGCCCGTCGTGCCTAGAGACTCGATGGCACCGTGACCAGCTCGGTTAGCTGTGTCAATTGTACCACAACCCTCGAAGATCTTGCCGCTGCTGATCGTGATGGTATTAGCGCCAATAGATCCCGAGGCCATGACTGCAACACGCTGTCCACTCCCGATCGAGTCGACAGCCGCCTGGATCGCCGCCCGATAGTCGGACCCGGAATACACGGAAGTCGAGCCCTTAGACGCCTTGAAAGAGCTGCCAGAGCCCGTCACGGTAGCATCGGGCGAGCCGGAGCCGCATTGAGCGCGGGCATATGAGGCGATTGCCAACAAAACTGCTATAGAATTGAAGAATCGGGTCATGATTGCTATATCGTATGTGGTAACTGGGAGCGGAACGAAACGACGGCTGAATCGCCGACACCTTGTCCTCCGGAACGACGTATTATATAATAATCACCATCGCATGAGGGCTTCGTTCTTGGGGCAACACGACGAACAAAGATGCCTCCGAGCGGTTGATGCCAAGTAACAACGGCCCTTGGCCGAGACGGCTAACACCTGTTAATGCACCAATCCAGTACAATACCGGGCTCAGCAACCCAGCCAGAATCTCAGGTAAATGACGATCCCCTTACTACCAGACACCCTTGCCGTAGTAAATCGGACGCTGCATACTCCGCGGCCATTTTAAGCTCCGGTGTACCTTGCGCTTGGCTGGTAGGTAGTATAATAGGGGAAGGAAGAATATCCAGGTGCTTCCCCGGTTACCCCAGGTTTACTCGGCAATTTCGTGCGTCGCCAAGACCTCGCAATGGAGCGCTTCTTTCAAGATGTTGCTTGAGCTATTCCGCTGCTCGTTGCATTCTTTGTCCGCCCGGTAGCGTCGTTTCCCGCGGTATTGGAGCGGATGTTTTGATTATACGGAGAGTGATAGCGACACCGGCCATGGAAACGTCTGTCCGGATAGATTAAGCATTCTAACCTTGATGGGGGAATAAATATTGAATCCGAAGAAGCACCCTGTCAAGATTGATTAAGCCTGAGCAGGTGCCTCTCAGCCTCTGAGAGTCAAGACCGCATTCCAACGTACGTTAGGTACATTTGCATCCTTGTTGAGTAATAGCCTAGCGGGTTTTTAAACAGAGATTCCACATACAAAGTAATAATAACCTCATCGCGAAACTTGTCTGTAGAAGTTTCGTTAGTTGTAGTAGGAGTATCTGACGATGGCGAACATCGTTCCCGCGTCGAACATACTTGGGTAATTCATATAACGTTTATTCATAGAGCAATTGACGTGGCTCGATCGAGTACTTCTCAGGTTCTCGGTTCCCCGACCTTGATTTACTCCTATCCAAAGGTTTATAGTGCTAGTTCCTGCATATCTAATCATTATAGCATCTCAAATGATGGCATAAAACTGCGTCTGGCTATGCCCACTACCTAGGGTACAGACAGTATACTTTGCGGCGGTAATGAAGCAATTTTGTACAGCAATATATATTTTTACGTTCGAGCTCCGATATTTACAGATATGTAGAGAAACATTTGAGCCGTGTGACAAGTTAAAGCAGGTGAATTCTATGTGGAATATGGCGGACCAAACTTCAACTTTCTAAGTCTTAAATATGTCTTATGTCTAAAAACTGGACATTTTCGCATACGCTGTTGCGGACAGAGTGCTTGACGGACAAGACTAGTATGGATGGAACCACACTTCGTTTCGCTATCGTTTCCCCCCACGAGTACAACTAGGAATCGTCTCTTATTTGATTTCTTGAATCCCAGAGCCTTCCCCGGTGTCAACTCGGCCGACGCAAATATGTATCAGACGGTGATATGTCTCTTATCAGCCGCCGGCCGTCGAGGTACTGACCGGGCGCTAGAGCGACGTCGGCTACTGAAAACGCCCTTGTCTGTAATCTCAAGTCCGCGACGGATGACAGCCAATTCTGTTCGCTTGGTGAAGATAATCTCTCCTGACTGTTGTACGTCCACTAATATTTTGTTCACCAAACTAACCCAATCATCAGGTATGAAGAAGTGGCGAACAACATTCGATACGACTGATGACGGTACAGCTGATAGTCCACTTGGTATTGACCAAGGAACAATAATGTCAGCTGAACAGACCCAGTTGTCCGTATCTAAGAGAATCGCTCGATCGTTGGCAACTCCGATAACAGTCTCGACTTTAGTGTCCAACCGCCCGAAGTCCAGCACAGAATTTACCTTGTCTGATTCCTCTTCTGAGGTTGATGCTGGTCCAACCTTAGATAGGAAATCTCGAAGATCCCATAAATGGTACACGTGAGAAGCTGATGTCGGTTGATCTGGGGTTGGTTTTTCAAACGTGGCAAAGTACTGGGGGTGTTGTAAAGTTATAATAGACTCGATGTTCAACGGTGCGTTTCCGGGAAGACAAAGTTCTACCGAGCGAATCGGGGTAAGAGTTTCCCACGCATAGAATGTCGCAGTGGCATTGTCAACCCGAACCAGGAGGTCTTCGCTCATAGGGGATGCAAGCCAGCGTGGCTTGGCACTGCCCTCTAAACAAGCGAGATAGTCGACAGCGCTGGTACCTACTAGGCTCCAAAGCGCATCCAACTGAGGGGTGGATATAAGGAGTCGATCGTGCTTAATGGAGGCGACGATTTGTGTGATCGAAGATTGGTATCGTTTGTCGAACAAGATTTCGCCTGGAACCCAGTTCCCCTGAGCGTCTCGGGCCAACCGCCTGCTGGTAACCCTGCCTGAAGCATCACCACTCGTAAGAGTATTGGTTTCCTCGTCGAATTGAAGAAGTGTGATGGCACAATTGCGGGTCTGTGTGAATAGCTCTTGGCGATGAGGTTCGGCGGCAATGTTATAAATGTCTACTACCCCATCTTCTCTACCACATATTACTCTTGGCGCGTCTCTCATGTATGTCATCGCAGTGATGGGGACACCTTCCTCGGTGTCGGCCTCCACGTCTTGTGCAATTGTAGAGATAGAAATTGTATCGCTGTTTTCGTCTTCGAACTCCTGTCTAAGAAGAACTGTCGGGTCCCATACGCTAAACTGCCTGCCTCGTATGTCAAGAAGGCGTAGGTTATCCGACGTGAAAGCTAGTTTCTTCGACCTAACAGTCTCGACGCTAAAGCGTAATCGATAAATAAATTTAAGAGTCCTAAGGTCGAATAAGCTGATGTTTCCTTGCGAATCTGCAGTGGCTAATGTCCGCCCATCCGGCGAGCAAGCCAAGGTCTGTGCATTAACGCCCTCTAGGGAACCTTGAGGTTCGCCAGAATCAGTATCATATATAACGACGTCTCCATCTGAGTAAGCTGCTACCAAGAGGTTGCTTTCTAATGTTGAACTGAAGGCAACAGCCCACACTGTTGTTGAGCCGTCGGCCAGTTTGGTTGATTCGTATCGACATGACCCGGTGTCCTTTTCGTACATGTCATAAATTTGTTCGCCGTCGAGAGTCCATAGGAGGATATCTTCTCCTCTGTATATTATAGCAAGGAGATTCTGTTCCGCGCTGAAGGCTGCAAATGTCGCTCTCCGCGCGTGGAGCTGCGGGTCATTCTCAAGAAGATCTTTTGTCCAATCAATAGGCTCGCCACGAACGACATTATTTGCTATATCCCAATAAATAATCGAATTGTTCTTGGCTGCGATTAGAAGCATCTCATCGTCTTCTAAGAAGGCTATGGACATGCACACGGCTGAAACACGGAAGGATAGTACCTGTTCTGAGGAGTTGAGGTTCCATACTCTAACAGTCTTTGCTCCTCCCGAGGCGAAGAGGTTCCCATTTTCGCTAAATGAAATACTCCATACAGGTTCTTGATGTATTAGCATATTCGTCTCCAACAACGTCGTATTGTCATATATAACAACAGTCCTAGACAAGATCAGCAGCTGAGCACACACACCTTCTCACTTCTCGTACGGCAATCGCAACAGACAAGTTACGCATTCTCGTGTTAAGCAGAAGTACTAACCCATTTGCTAATGCCAAAGCTGTTCTATTCCCTGATGATACGATGTCCATCGGTTTAGAAAGACGAGGATAGTTGATCGTGCAAAGACAATCATCCCAGTTATCCGAGACACCACCCTGTATATGAAGTCCGCGATATGCATTGACGAACTGTTTTCGAAGTGCGGACTCAGATGGACAGAACGGAGGTATCAAGTAGTGAATGGAGGACGGAGACTGATTGAGTCGCTTGCCAAACTTGTTGACAAGTCTGACTAGATCAGTGCCCCATCGGTCGACCAATGACAGTTGCTTTTGTATGCCTATTGGTGGTGTCTGATGTGCTCGACGGGTAACCAAGCTCGTGCAGTTCTTGCCGGCCTGATATAGCCGTTGCAGGTCAGACTGTCTGGCCAGGCGTTCAATCCAGACCAAGACCTCACGGGAACTGAGAAAGTTTGCTAGCTCAATGAAGATTTCATTATCGGTAGATTTCACTTGAAGAATGTGCTGGAAAAGATAAGTAGAGGCATAATCATAGAGTACCGAGTCAGTGTTGTTGGTAATGTCACTTCCTAAACGGCGGTGTCTAGAACCTTTTCTAACGTTCCCTTGCCCTCCGGATAAGGTCCGAATGCAAACAAGCGCTAGTCTCTTATGTGCGATGGATCTGTCAATGATGAATTCTGAGCCAACATCCTTTCGCATCAAGAATTCTCTTGCAGTCAGGTGTATAAGTTGGACCTTTTTAGTGTTATCGATGAAAACCAGGTTACTGCAAGTGCTAATAGATTTCTCGATGTCGTCAATCGAGTCCCGAATATCCTTTTCGATAGCAAAGTGTATCTCGTCGACAGACAATGGGCGAAACGCGCAGGTTGCCCACGTAAGGATGGCTTTTGCTAGTTCCTTGCCGAATTTGGCATGAGACATCTCATCAAGTATTCTCGCATAGAGTGTATCCATATCAGAAGGGTTGCTATCCAGCACTTGACTGATTTCGGCAGCTGTATGGACCTGTCGTAGTTCTTTAAGGACAAGGTTTACCCATAGAAAACAACCTCTCGAATTCCGCAGAATACGGTCTGAGATATCCTGCTGGGCACTGGTTGTCGCACCTGGAAGATAATGGAGATTCGCATTCAAGAAGGAGGCAATATCTGACTTATTATCTTCAGACATGGTCTCCGAAATGACTTCCATTGAGAGATTTGTAGTATTGAGATATGTATCGACACCAGTTCTCGACGTGACAAGGATACAAACTGGCCACATCTCTTGGATTTTTCTAAGAAAGGTCATAAGCTCCAGACCATTCTTACACTCGTCCAAAGCATCAATAATCCAATACTGAGGCTTTTTCAATCTGACTTTCGAAATAGCAGTGGCAAACACGCGGCTCCAAACTGGGATATGATCGACTTTATCTATCGGGGGGTCTTTCCATGAATTGGCGACGCTCGATGTTGTCTTGAAAATCTCGGGATGCATAACAGCCATTTGCCATGCCATCGATCGCAAAAGGGCATTTATTGTAGCCTTACCTTTATCGCCATCAGTGAAAAAAAAGTAGCAGCAGTCAAGGTCCAATGCACGCAGATGATTGATAACATGCGAGGCAAGAATACTCTTGCCGGCTCCGGGTCGACCCCGAAGCCAAAAGACCTTTGATGTTAGAGCGTCACGCCACTGTTGAAAGGAATCCATCTGGATTAGCCATTGGCATGAGCCGGGTAACTTATGTGATTCGTTGGTGATGAGATCATCCTCAGGGGCACCAGAAACACCGAGGAACTTGCTGAGAGCATCTAACTCGACATGTTCATGCCCTTTCTCTTGTGGTTTCAACATGGCTCTCTGACTGTCTATGGTGGTGGCCAGTGCATTGCGCACTAAAATATAGGACGGTTCTCCTGGAGAAGAGAACCTCGCTACGTCTCGGTGGTTCGCATCAAGGTAAGTACGTCTTTCATTCGGGTAATTCATGACTGCGCAATGTTTCTCCACGATAAGACCCTTGCCCACCCCGTAGTACATAGGTTGAGTCTCGTAAAATGAGAAAAGCTGCAAATCCTGGCAGTAGCGAGGAAACTCTTCGTTGATTGACTGCAACATGCCCGACTGAGGTGACAGGTCGTTCACAAAAGGTCGTGACCCTGGTGCTAAAGCCAGGACGCGGCTCAGCATTTGAGCAATTCCAGCACCTTGGTGAGGTGTTGCTAAGAAGAAAATAGCCCGTATCCTGTCGGCCAAGACGTTGTACTCGGGTAGTTGCCGTGCAAGTATATATGCCTTCTTAATCACCAACCCGCCCATGCTGTGGCCGACGAATAGGATTGGGCCCTTAAACAGGTAAGTATCTTGTTTGTATGGGTATTCATAGACCACTCACCGATGGGCTTGATGCCACAGCAGGACTGTGATGAATGCAAGCCAACAGATTGCTCGCGAAATCATGTATGTTCAGTACTGATTCGCGGTTGAGGCCAGAGGAATATCCAAATGTATGTATACGAACATCATGGAATCCATCATCGCAGGAGAGCCAATCTTGTGGCCAAAATGTGCCATCACTCGCTTTGGACCACGTACTCCGTGAGCCCCCATTAAGACCATGTACAAAAAAAAGATCAGTAATAACCTGGCCATCAGGCGCAGACAATGTCGTGAGCCCTAGCGGACCCTTTGGGGCTTCTTGTTCATTTTTACTGTTATCTCCTGTGTCTCTCCTATTCAGAGATCTGCCCAAGAACGATCGATTTGAGAGAGAGGCTGTGCCTGTGAATATCCGCGACACTGAATCGGAAGACGCAGCCATTTCTTCGGCGATATGGCATTTTGCGATGAAAAGCCTAGGCTTCTATCCGCACTCCAACTAGACCAATTTTGGTTTGTAAGGAACTGAACTTATCAAGCAGGAGTAGTTTACTTAATGGGATCCCTGTCCATCCAGACTGTCAGATAACTAGATAGACACAGTAATGGAGTAGGTAGTAGAAAGAACGGCCGTCATGTGACAGAAAGTCTCGCAGAGGCGAAACTGTGATGAGTAACCGAGAACGGGTCTCATCTCGCTGACCGTAGGATCGGTCGTAGGATCGGTCAACGGCGGCTATTCCTAAGCTCTCGAGCAAAAAGCAATGCCTTTCTCGACAGCCTGGAGCCCTGTAGTGGATGAGTGCCAAAGTAGTGACAGCAAGACAGGGGTCCTTCGCATGCGCCACCATGTCAATTATTGGTCCTTTGAGGTGAAAATGCATTAGCTATGGTCTAGCGTCGCCCGGAGCGTTAGCCTACCTGGAGATGCCACTTCTTAGTTAGTTGGGTGAAACCCCTCCCGCTCGATTCGACAACGGGTCTTCCCGCTACTATTTTAACAATAGAGTGGTAGTGGTAGTAGACCAAGGACTCAAAGCCAGGAATGTTACCATCAAATGCTTAGATATTCTTAGTCTCACCCATATATCGTGTGATTATGTGTATACTTATATGACTAGATTTTATGACTGTGGTGATGGCTAGTAATATAAAAGGTGACTACTTGTAACAATCCTCCGAAAAATCGAAGTACCCGTTTTATAGTGAAAAATACCGCAAACCCAGTTGTACTTAGCTATGCTGTAGCTCTGCAAAATGACCAAATTAGTGTTAGATACGGGGTAAATATGAGGGGTTCGACAACCCTTACGGAGGGGTGTTATCTCCCACTAGCCATGAGAGGTGGTATTTCTAGGCAGGCTGTGAAGTGTGATTGTTGGTTGTCTTGCATATTATGGCGCATCTCTATGTTGTCACGATGTACCGTCTCTATAGGACATCCTGTTTTGCCCCTCAAAGTAAGTATAAATGTTGACCTCTCGCAAGACTCTTCCAATGGCCATAAGTTTATCTGCATAGCTAACCGAACAATCATGGCACCTAGCACGGATCCTAGTATCTGGAACCAGGAGATCGCGGTTCCCAGCGAGGTCATCTCATATGTCGATGATGCCGTGAAGAAAAGTACGTGTACTATCTAACACGCCACTTTACTCAGCACGCTGATCATTGATGCCGTAGAGATGCCCGAGGGCACTCAAGTGCTGTCTATTGTGCCTTCTGGCTCGTCTTATTGGGCACGTACTGCCAAGATTGAGACGATTGGCCCAGATGGAAGCGAAGTGCCCTATTTCATCAAGGTGAAGAAAAGCTAGGTATGGCTAAAACAATTAGGCCTCGAACTGACTTGCGTCTATGTAGGTTCACCAGGGAGAGACTGGCCAGAATATAGTTCTCGGAGAATACCACTCCATGAAAACTTTGTGGTCCGTCATGCCTGAGATCGTTGCTCAGCCCTATGGATACGGGACCTACGAGAAGATGGACGATATCCACTTCTTTCTATGCTCTTTTCACGAGTTGACTGACGATATCCCTGATGTGGACAACTTTCCTTCTCTTATTGCACAGTTGCATAAGCGACAGACTTCTCCAGATGGAACGTTTGGGTTCCCATACCAAGTGTTCGGTGGTCGGCTTCCACAATTCTTCCCCGTAACAAATAGCTGGGAAGAGACATTCAAGGCCGGCCTGGAGCGCACATTTGACAGCGAAGAAAGCACACATGGGTATGACGAGGATATGGCTCAGCTAAGAAAGGGCATCATAGAGAAAGTCATCCCACGTCTCATTCGCCCTCTAGAAACAGGTCCCGAAAAGATCCAACCGCGGCTCGTCCACGGTGATCTGTGGGATGGCAACTGCTCCGTCGACGTCAACACAAACCAACCTGTTATCTTCGACGCCACTTGTCTATGGGCTCACAATGAATGTAGGTATATCCTACAGTGTTCTGGAGGGCATCGAAGCTAGAAAACAGACTGACAGTTGCAGATGACTTGGGGCCCTGGCAACCATCAAGACACAAAATGAGCGGCCCGTATATCAAAGAGTACACCAATCACTTCGCTATCTCCGTTCCCGTAGAAGACTTTGAAGATCGTGTGCTGTTATACTCAATGTGAGACCTCTTCCGTTATGCTTCTTTCTAAGATTGCGTTAACTTTCGACCTTTAGGAGATTCAATCTACATGCTTCATCTCTATATCTCGGGAATACTAGATTTAGGGACATGTCAGTTATTCTATCCGACGCTTACTCACATCATTATTAACCAATCGCAGAGTTCGAGAGGATATGAGGAAACTTGTAGAGAAGTACCCTGGGGGCTACGAGGCCTGGCTCAACGAGAGGCAATTTGCTAAGAACAGGATCGATGTTGGGTCGGTTCATCCCGACACCCTGGCTAGTCCGGAGGTTCCAAACGCGGCCGTACTACAAGATGTCAATAAAGCTGAAACAAACGTATAGATAGCGACTACATAGAGCTTTCTGATTTATCCACATCCTGCATCAATACCTGGTTGCAGGCGAATTGGACGTAAATGGTGGGAACCCGGATTGTACATTTACTGCCCCCACCATAGCAGTTGCTACTTTACTCGGGCATCATCCTTTCTATCAAATACTATATGTTGTCATTCAATTAAGGGCTATCTTCGAGGAAGGATGTTAGGAGTGTGCTCTTCGTCAAGGCACGCCGAAAACGGCGTCACATCTCTCTCATTCTATTTGCATATAATACCTTTTCCAATCGTTTCTTTCTCCATTCCAACCCTCGTTTCCTCAGCGTCCATACAGCAGCCATACCGCTCAGACCCTCTATTAGAGCGAGAATAGTAAACAACCAGGAATAGCCAATAGAGTTAACGACAGGTTGGAGGATGGCGACAATGACAGCAGACAATGTACAACGGCATATGTTGTTACTGGCACCTGCTGTCCCTGGGCTAGATGGGAAGATGTCAACAATCAGCGCACTGTATATCTGGTGTAGAACAGTGCATTTTGCGCCAATGTAGAATTGGAGAATCAGCGGGATGGCTGGGTGAACGCGAGTGTGGACAGCCCAACCATAGCCGCCAACGGCAAACATAGATATGAGCATGATCGGTATGCTTGCAGTTGAACGTGCTTTCTCGATAGGAAAGGTTGAGATGTCGATTCCTTTCTTCTTATCGGGCGAAAATCCCGCCTCTATTGCAGTCTTCCTGAAGCTCCAGTCCATCAATCTGCCAGCTATCACACCTCCGGCGATCACACCGCCGCCACCTGCTAGAAAAGACAATCCCACTTCCAGATCGTTGAATCCGTATCCAGGGCCGTATATCAATGGGATTGAGGCCTGAATGCAGTACCACACAGCATAGGGTGTTGCGCACAACCAGAGAATGAGAGCTGTATCTCGATGAAAGATAAGACGTACTGATGGCAGCGGATTAGGTGCTGAAAGTTTGCCGCGGCCTGTCTTACCAGCATTAGGATCATCAGAGGCTAGAACAGGCTCTATGCCGGCTTTTGAAGCAGGCACAGGGTCTATCCCGCCGTTTACAGTGGAATCCTTAGAAACCTGTTCAAGATCGCCAGAAGATGCACCTGAGTGCCCGTGTCTGAAACCGGATCGCATCAACTGCCACCAAGTAGCCCAGATCCCTTGGGCTTCAACGGCGCCATTGCCGACTACGGCTCTCCCGGTCTCTGGCATCGTCCACCCTATGAGCAAGAGTGCCGATGCGCCGAATATCAATAGTGTCGCAAAACACCACCTCGGATTTCCGCTTACAAGAATCGCTCCGCCGCCCACCACAGGTCCTATGCATGGCCCAAGGTTTGTCGCGGCCAACATCGGGCCAAGGACAGAGCCACGCCGAGAATGAGGAACGATGTCGGCAACGACAGCGTATGCTAAGCTCAGCACTGCACTTCCTCCAATACTTTGGAGGCCGCGCAGTAGTATGAGAGCGACATAGCTGTTTGTGTTCGCCACCAAGCCAACGCCAGCTAGGAGGTAAATGGTAAATGTGAGCAAAAACACCGGCCGTCTACCAAGGGTATCCGATAGCGGGGAGAAAAATGATGGCGCTATCCCCTGCAAAACCACGTAAAGTGTGATAGTGATATTAATTGCCTGAACCGAGGTATGGTAGTGCTCCGATAGAAGGTCAATGATTGGGAAATAAATCGTTGCAGTTAATGAGGATGCTAGGGATAGATATCCAAGCAGGAACGTAAGATATACGATCATTGAATTGGAGAAGACCGAGTGAGGAAACTCTTCTGCTGAACCATTAGGTTTAGCAGCATCCTGTGTCTTTACCCGTGTCGTTTCGAGTTCTTGAAGTGGTTCCTCAGGTAGCAGCTCAGGCTTCTCTATCACACGTTCACTGTTTGGTGTAGATTTGTCCATCGTATATAGTTTCATCCGTTACCAATTTAAGTAAAAAGGAAAGAAGGCATTCATGCAAGAAGTAGTTAAAAGACGCAAATTTTACTCCCTTTTTATACCGTCCGACAAAAGAAAATAAGTTTCTAGAAAGCGCAGCCGGTTTATACCTTCTATACGTCTTCTACATTTTTGTTGAATTGTTGATTGGCGTTTGCAGGTTGAGAGGGGCAGCTATGCCGGATTGACATTTTATGTACAATTTGGTATGTGGCTCCATGAATGATAGGGCCTGGCCACACCAATCAGAGACTACTACCATCGCGGAGCTTGCAGATGTATTCCAATGAGAGAGTCTTATCTGAAATTTCAAAGTTCGCCCCCTCATGATTATGCAGCCTGTATCTAAGTTCATTGCCACTACGCTGAAGATTCGGGCAAGTTGATCGATAAATTCGTCGAGTCCAAACTTCACTGTCTTCAAGTATCAATTAGATAAAGAATGATATCTAATAGATTACGAAACGCATCAGATGACTTATACTCATATCGTCACTTCTACAGTTTGTCTGAAAATGTATTGAATGCACCTTTTGAGGTAGCTCATATCACATCTACCACTTGATCACCGCAACTAACGATGTTCTCGCAGTCTGGAATTATATACTGGCTTTACGTAGATTTTCGATAGAGATTATAGTGACGGTTCCAAAGCGAATCAATAACAAAGCAGACAAAGGTCTACGAGATACCACAATCCGGGGATCCGTAGTTTCTCCTCAGTGGCCTGGTTGTTGTGGCTCTATTGTACAAGATGGATAAATCCATATAGAGATCAGAGATATCATACTCTTAAAAGTTTGGCATATACTACTATTGCCGACCTCGTGTCCTTGAATAACGGATTTGACTGATAGGGGTAAACTACCCTAAACATGTGTAAGCAGAGCACCGTTTACATCATGGTGGCTTCTAAGGATAAAGAGACTCAGGAAGTAGAAAGTTAAATGCTGTCGTGTATCTGCTTAAAGGTAAGCTGTAAATTCTTGACTTGCCACTGCGAATCTCTCGATCAACTCGGTTAGAAATAGAGATGTCTGTGTCCGTGTTAGGCTGCTCGAGTCCATGTAACATAGGTGTCAAAAGACACCGCCCGGACGGATGCCGGATCGATCTAGTATTGCGGTACTCATATGCTGACAATAGGTTTAAGTTACTCGGTAGTTTGGAATTGAAGATATGGCATTGACATTGGCTGCCCTCCCGAAGACCTGTTGAAAAGCACATAGTCGCGTAATTTGCTGTTGGATGAGTTTAATATTACCCCTGAAGGACTACGTCTAAAATGTTTGCGTAGTATAACTCGGTTCATACTTCATTTCAATATCATGAGTAGTACATCAACCTGCATGAAACTCACCCGCACTTGCCCAAGTCATCTGAAGATTTGGGCTCGCACATACCGTGGCTAAGGACTTACCCATATAATGTACCTAATTAGCCAGTCACACCCCCTAGAGGAGGTTTCTCTATCACGTCGCTTGAAAACTCGTTCGTTCATCGCTTCCATAAACGTCATGTCTGAATATGATCATCCAATTCAGAGTGCCTCGCCATTTCCACATACAAGCTCACATAGAGCTGCGCTGCAATTAATTCCCACACTATTACTACCAGCTAGGAATTAACTTCTATGTACACTTGGTGCGCAGGACGACTCCACGATTAACAGCTAAGGTGCTGCAGCAGCATTACGAAAGTTACAGGTAATTACATATCCGCCCAGATCATCTGCTCTTAACGGGCCTCAGATGCGCTTCGCGACAGCAGGACCTGCTCATTAACCGAGGCTATACTGAATAGCTTGTACAGCGTCAAGGAGGCTATGAATACAATATCTTGTCCCGTATTCGGCAATAGTGAGAGATTTGTACGTTGAATGTCGAATAGCCTCGCTTCTAGTTGCCGGCTTCGCTCTCAAAGCTGCTTCAAAGATCAACTAGATATGGATAAGCTGAGAATTGAAATCCTCGCACAGAGTCTCGCACTCGTACAACTATACCTATCATATGCAGGGCTTGGTCTCGGGTACTTATGACAAGGCACGTCTGTATCGGCGAACACAGATGCTGAATACGTCACACAAGACATCTCACAGATACGTACTTCATCACTCATCATATCTGGAGCATTAGCAGCTTTGTCCTAAGCATAATAGGAAGTCTAGGGCTAACTCAAACTGGTAGCACATCTACCGTCTACTATCTCGGCTTTCAAGCAGCACATTTTTGGTAACGTTAATTGGCCGGTAACGGGGCTGTTCTACAGCAAGAAAGGGGTTAGAAAATTTTCTCTTTGCCTCGTATCTTGAAACGAGGCCGAGGCCGAGGCAAACAGCCGAAGATGCTGATTTGGGTTTCACTAGGACGTTACTTGCGACCACCTTGGAAAGAATTGCGATATAAAACTCTATGACACCGATCGGGAAGCATATACAGCAACTCAGCTAGATTAGTTATAAAATACACCCTATACCAGAACCCCGAAAGAAATTTCGTCTCTATAGACCAGACGAAACCCGATATTCGGAGTGAAGCGACCTTCTTCAGCATGGAGATGCTGAGTTAAAAACGATATGTGTCGATGCCCTTGCCGAAATTGTAGTATTATAAGATAAAACATCTTTGAAATATGATTACCAAGTTATTCGAAACCTTTATGGATATTTTTCATATCCTCGATATGCCAGGTCTTTAACGCGAGCCGGGGCTTATTGTTTATTCGAGAACACACCTTTGATCAAGATACTATAAGGAAGTTTAAGACTCAAGTACGATAATCAAGTAATATCTCCCTCTCGATTGTCATATTCACTCATTTTTTTATTATCACAAACGACAATAGTATCGACATTGAAGTCAAGTGGAAAGCAAACAACTGTAGAAGTTGTCTATAGGAATTTAGTCTGCATGGGGGTGAAATCACCGTCATAAAACCTATCCATCTCGACTGCCTTATGGGGCCTTCTTGTCGAAGACTTCTATATAACTCCTACAATGACGACCGTTATATTCATGTCTTCTACTTAACATCATAGGGGTGGGACGTGCTCAAGCCTCATCAATTGAGTATAATAAGAACTATTCGACGTAAAGACAAGGCATAATTTAATTAATTCAAGATCGGAAGTGGATGAAGGACCCCATGGCTCAACATTGACGAAGAAAGTGAGATATGTTTCATTCTCAATCTCATTCTCATGTCTACAATATCGAACTAAGCAATTTCACTTCGGAGTCTTCGACTCCGTATTCGGGGACAAAGCGGGCAGGACTGAGTAGTAATCATTGATGTCGCAGGCGAAACAGGATATCCTGATCGTTAATCATTCGCTCCTTCAACGAGTATAAGACGCTGAATTTTCTCTGAACAGGTGATCAGGTGGATAACGAAGAGCCACTTCTCGCGGATAGACCTAGTTAAGCGTCTCAGCCCAACCTTCTGGCTACAAGACTAAGTGGTCTACTAGTAAGAATTTTCAACATGGCGTGGGGATACAAGTTATCTGCGCTTAACGGGTAGATGGGTATCAATTGGTGCGGTAAATCTTTAGCTTCGACCGCGTAGCGGATCGGGGGTAAAGCAGCCGAAGGCACCAACCCCAAATCCGACGCGACACCCCGCATTCGCTCCAATCGCGGGCACAACTCCATAGGGATTGGTCATTGGTGCGAGCGATAGTAAACATGTCTCCGTTTGAAACAGAACGAGAAGAGCTATCAGACATGCCTCATTGGGGACCTTGGGATTCCGTGTGGGTGCGGAACGGAAGAAAAATGTGGCCCATTCACGTCTGCACCACCTTAGGGTCATCGTGACCAAAACCGTGCAGATGTACTGGGCAGTGCCCCTCTTTTAGACGATCCCTCATATCGAGAGAGTTCGCTCTTCGTTGCGACCTATTCTTCGATCTTTTCAACTCCCCTCCAGTCTCGTTTGGATTATCGTCTTCGTCGTGAAAATGAGCCAGACCGCCACTATCGTCCAGCCCACCAAGGCAAACATAGGCATCTTCACCAATCCCAAGCACGACTTATGGATTAGCGAAGCTGAGCCGACGGTGGAGAGTGTGCAGAAAGGAGTTGACCTGAAGCACGGCGAGGTCACTATTGCCATCAAGAGTACAGGCATCTGCGGGTAATATTCTCCGCACTTACGTCGTCCTGCTGCCGTGAGCTGACCCGTGCTAGATCCGATGTTCACTTCTGGCATGCTGGCTGTATTGGTCCTATGATCGTGGAGGGAGATCACATCCTAGGCCACGAGTCAGCCGGACAGATTATCGCCGTGCATCCTTCCGTGACCCATCTCAAGGTCGGTGATCGGGTAGCTGTCGAGCCAAATGTGATCTGCAATGAATGCGAGCCGTGCTTAACGGGCCGTTACAATGGCTGCGAAAAAGTCGAATTCCTGTCAACACCGCCGGTACCGGGCCTGCTACGGAGATATGTGAACCACCCAGCTGTCTGGTGTCACAAGATCGGTAACATGTCGTACGAAGACGGAGCTATGCTAGAGCCACTGAGCGTCGCGCTAGCGGGCATGCAGAGATCGGGAATTAGGCTTGGCGATCCAGTGCTAGTCTGCGGTGCTGGTCCCATTGGATTGATCACGCTGCTCTGCTGTCAAGCCGCCGGAGCCTGCCCACTCGTGATCACGGATATTGATGAGGGCCGGCTCAAGTTCGCGAAGGAGATCTGCCCATCGGTCATAACCCACAAAGTCGAGCGACTGAGCGCAGAGGACTCGGCGAAGGCGATCGTTGCGTCCTTCGGTGGCATCGAGCCTGCTGTAACGATGGAGTGCACTGGTGTAGAGAGCAGTATATCGTCGGCCATCTGGGCTACCAAATTTGGTGGCAAGGTATTTGTCATTGGTGTTGGAAAGAACGAGATGAACTTCCCATTTATGCGGTGCAGCACTCGCGAGATCGACTTGGTATTTCAATACCGATACTGCAACACATGGCCTCGCGCTATTCGACTACTTGAGAACGGCGTCATTGATCTCTCGAAACTTGTCACTCATCGCTACAAGCTCGAAGATGCCCTCGAGGCCTTTAAGACGGCGGCGGATCCTAAGACCGGGGCCATCAAAGTCCAGATCCAGAGCGATGACTGATGTATCTCCAAGGATGGGCTTTTTGAGTGTGTGTGAAGCTGCTCACATACTTCGAGCTTGGAGTTGGCTGGGAGAAAGTGGATGCATCAGAATAGAGCAGCATAACAGCATGGGTGCATATTTTGGGCCAGTAACATTTGATGGCTTGGTTTCATAGATTCTTCCATTGTTCAATCATGTATAGAGTAAAGTACGGAGCTAAGAAAGGAATGAACGTCAATCACTTCATAGGTATGAATAAGGTACGTAGGTAGTAATGAGCTTGATAAAGAAAGAAAAGGCAGGTATTGTTGTACTGCCGACCTTGCACTAGGCATTATGTGCGCACCTGATTGGTCAATTACTGACAGCACGCATAACCGGATCGGGTTTTTCCGCTAAAAAAAGCTGTGGGAAATTTTGGGGGCGGCTTAGCTGACCACGTCAAGCTAGATGGGTCCTTGAATATCATTTGAGTGTTTTTTTATTCGTGACGAGCTGTTGGACGACGACGACAACGACGACTACCACCACCACCCACCGCCACCGCCAGCCCACCTCCCCGCTCCCCTTTCTAGCCATCATGTCGTCCCTTCTTGCGCGTCCCATGCTTCGGCAATCCGGAGCTTGGAGCCGCATGGCCGCCCGCCGATTCGAGTCCACAACCGCATCGAAGGCCGCCGACACTGCGAAGGAGGGGGCGTCTAAGGCTTCCTCGTCCGCGTCACAATACGCCTCCAAGGCCCAAGAAGGCGCTTCCAAGGCTGCTTCCAAGGCTGCCGCTTCCGCATCACAATACGCCTCCAAGGCCCAGGAGGGTCTATCTAAGGTCACGTCTTCCGCCGGCCCGGCCATCGCAGGTGCCGCCAAGGGGGTTGCGAACTCGCTGAGCAAAGTGGGCGGCCGGACTGCGAGGCTAGTTGCTTTCGTTGAGAGTATGTCAAGCCAAGATCCTCGGTGTTTCTCGTTGGCTGCTTTTATTTCTCACGAGCACTGCCGGTTATTTTGTTAGAGAGCGAATGACTGACCTGAAGACCAGACCAAGTTCCCACCGTCATCTATTACTCCAAGGTCGGCGCTGAGGTCGCCAAGATAGTCTTCCGCAGCCAGAAGATGTCTCCGCCGTAAGTCTGACCCAGCCGAGGGTGAATGCGCTGTCGTAGTTTGACCAACATACATTGACACCCTGCTCAGGCCGATGCAAACCTTCCAGACCTACTTCCAGAACGCTTGGAAGAACCCCAGCTCTCTTCTCCAGAGTGCCTCTCAGACCGCCGCCAAAACTGCGCAGCAACCCGCCTCTCTCCTGTCACGAGTTCAGAACGTGAGCAGAGCGCAGCTGATTACCGGTGGGGTCATTGCCGCCGAGTGCCTGGGTTTCTTCACTGTCGGCGAGATGATTGGTCGCTTCAAGATCATCGGCTACCACGGCGAGACGGCCGCCGCCCACCACTAAAATAAACCATTTGCATCTGAAAAAAACTGAAGCCCGGATACCGTTTGTCATTGTACGTGGATGGGGAGTTACATAGACAGCGAAGGAATGGCGTCCCTTCATCGGGGAATAGGTTATTGCCATCACCCACCGCAAGGGCTGCTGTGCGCAATACATGACGAGACCAAAACTGAGACCGATGACGATTCCGATTTGCCCTACTGCACAGGCGTGTGGTCAGAGTTTACCTGCTATCGGTTGCAGAATGAGAGGGGAAATCTACTACAAGGGGTTTCCGGGATATCAGGACACGGCCATCTTTCGCCTTGTACAACTTATCACCTTCCGAGCGCTCATAGACCGGTTTATTTACCTCTTTCCTTTGTGATCCTGTACACTTATACACATCATTGAATTGCATAGGGTGGTGGTTCTGTCGGTGAATAAAGTAATTCTTGACTAGTCATCCGTCTTCCCTCTACATGCAGCTGTGCCACAATAGGTTTCGAACCTGGCCTGCCTTGAGGCCACCTAGGACTTTTTTGATTCCCCTCTTTTGTATGTTTGCCTCTGGGTCTGCCTGGCCCTATCCATACATCCCGCGTTGTTAATTTTTCTAGATCCTGCTCTAGATGGTCTTTTCGAATGGCTATGTTTCTCGATCTATTGTATTTGGGGGCCGAAATGGACACAAATACCTTGACTGGGTCATGTACCGTACCCTTCCTAACCGGCCCCCGTGGCACAGAGATCATATCCGACCAGGATACCGTTGCACGAATTCATGTAACACAAGGCATTTGCTTACTCTGGGGGCCCAGAAGAGTCAAGATTACCGCCCGGCAACCGATTTTCGCGATAGGCTCTTCGGATCCCATTGCCGGTCCAAGGTCTTGTCCGCGCCCATCGCAACATGGCTTGCACAAGCCCATGTGACGACGGCCGGCTAAGAGCCGAAATAACGAGGCTTGGATTTCCTCGAGATCACGGCCTATAGGCTCAGCTGCAGTTATCGTGGAGCAGTCATGAATTCTTCAACGGATGGAGATCGATCCCTGAACCACCCCCCCACCTCACCAACTTGCATGCGGAATTCGTTTTCGATATTGGCCTATTTGCTCACCTACATATTATAGCAAACCAACAAGCATAAAGGATGAGCACGAATAGAAACGTCGTAAACTGAGTATGAGGCGTTTCAAGTACCTCTCTGTATTCCTCGGTATGCTCGACCTCGATACATGTCGATCTGAACTACAGGTTAAGATGCATGTTTTTACATATGCGGACTCCTGCGATGCATCTCGTATTTAATACGCATGCGTATCTGCACGACACATGTGGACATCGTCAACTTAACACCGTACACCTAGGTAAGCTATAGCCTTGACGGACGGACACCTAGTTCGCCTTACTCGGCCCTTACCTAGATAAGTCGTGGTAAGAGATTCTTGTTCTAGCCCCAGACTACATCAGCCTACCTACAAATTGTATTTCAGCCTCTTCCGTACCTGGTCTCTCTCTATACACACCTCACCACCTTCAACGACACTACACGCCCACACCTTTCTACAAGAATCCCTACATATATGACCCAAACTAGAATAGACAATATATGACCCTCTTACTGCTCCATCTCGGCGTGTAGCTGGCCTATCTCCATAGTCCACCTATTGAATAAGCGGTCTGCTTACCAATTTAGTCATCGTCAGGTATGACCTCAATCTATGCAGCTCTACAAGTGCTGTAAACGTTTACAGCACTGGCAGAAGATGACTTGCTACATTCACACGTTTTTCTTTATTTATCTCATTTTGTCCACCCTTAGCATCTTGTCTGTTCTCTTTCTGCATATCTGATGCCACTCAACAACTAGCAACTCGTTCCCAACCCGACATCTTCCGTGACACACGCTTCTTCCTGCCCCATCTATGCACGGAAAGAAAGTCGTGTTGGTGATACCATCGTACATACATTACATTAGCAGATGACTAAACCTACATGAACTGGGGACCTTCCTTTCTCAGCAGTCAGCCGGCCGTCAATACCAATGAAAAACGTCACGATGATGCCGGCAGGTCACTCGTAGCCGTATCAGTGTTGTGCTATGACCTATTCAGCTTCGTTTTCCTAAGGACTAGGTCACAAAAGCATGACCGCCTGAGTTATAGAAGCAGACCCAAAAACCCAGCCTAGCGTCTGACAATGAATGAGACCAGGTCACGTTTATCCCGGCCTAGTTCAACTCAACTGGCCATTTACATACGTATGATTTTTCACTTTCAAGCAAGAAGCACCAACAAGCATAAGAAAGAGACTTGTTTACTGTTCATTTTTCTACTTTCCTCCATTCTTCTTACTCTGCGCTATGCTAGTTGGTAGTGGATGTAGCATGAGTTAGCATGACATGGCATGGCATCTCATTGCGAGATTTCTTCAGCCCTAGCTAGTCATCATAGTCCAGGTGTGCTTTAGTTTAGCCGGTGATAGTTTTAATTTGTTAGTGTTTCTCGTGAAAATAGGTAGTTATCACATAGTAGAACTCGTCATTTGAGTCTTTTCTTGCTTGTTTATTCTGAGTATAATGTGTACCATCGCGGAACTTAATGTTCTTTTACACATCAACGTCAGTGAGACCCCCATCATATATATGTTTCACCTTCTCAGTATCGTATATGGGATTTGAAATAACATCAAGTTGGAGATGCCAGTCACTTTTTCTAGGAGGCCGGGGTAGTTAGATTCGCTCACGCCACGTATAGTCGACCGTCCCCAGGTTAACGAGCCAACAACACGTCATATCAACCAATATATAAAACTCGAGTAGATCGACAATACTCTGCCGTATTTTCCTCTTTTCAGAAGGCCTGGTATAGGTACCTCAAGGGAACAAAGGTTATACATCTGTAGAGATAGCTGTAGTGACGTAGCCAGACTTCGGTTCTTCTTTGCTTAGATCTCCAACGTCACTCGGCTATTCCACTTAAGGGTGCCAGGTTTCATCCCTCTTATCTATTTTCGTTGATTTGAAGAAGCTCTGGAGTCGGCGATGATCCAAGATCGCTCTAGCGATATTCGCTTTGTGGCTAACTGCCGTCCTGTATGTCAGACGAGAGGGAGCGTGCGGAGCGTGGAGAACGGGCCGAGCCTTTCGTCTTTCGAGATCTGGTTGTAGCCAATGCAACTCAAGTGTCGGCGTCGAAGGAGTCAGTTGGTCAACCCGGGGTGAAGGGCACCTCAATGCATACATTCGAGACCCAATCCCTTCTCTTCTCTTCTCCTCTCGCTTCCTCTTCCTTCAGTATGATTTTTACCCTTTAGACCGCGTTATACCTTCGGAGTTACAATAGTGCTGTACAAGTTTCTTATCAATAAGCCATCTCATAACGGTTCAGCCCCCCTTTTTGGTCCTCTGTGAAAAGCTGGGCGGGTTTGTCTGTTTGCTCGGCCAAACGCTCTCGAATAGCAGACCCCGGCCGATGAAGAAGAGGACAGCTGCAACGTTGAACCAACTGCATCGAGTAAGAGGGAGGTTTGGGGTGAGCGGAGGGGATAAGGTATTATAATGCAATGGAGTAGACCAACTGCATCACGGGATAAATGACAACTCATCACTGCATCTTAGTTACCTAGGCTAAGAAGGTGGAGGCAGGTAGGGTATAGTTCATCAAAGGTAATCAATGGCCGGAAGTATGCGCTGGCCGCACGCTATTATAGTGAAAGTGATTAAGTCTATGTGTCTTTTCCCTCTAGAGGGCGCTGGGGAATAAGAACGCGCATTATGAGACTCGAGCACCTTGGAAGCTGGCAAGTAGTTCCATCTTGTCTTTACAATTACCGGTGATGAAACCAAGGGAAGGTTAGTAGAGCAGGAATTCATAGCTGCATGCTTTCTGTCAGACTGAACCAATTGAGGCCGAAAGCTAAGTCGCCCCAATATATCATGCTGATACATGATCTCGATGACGTGATTTACTTGAATGCCGACAAATAGTTGGAGAAGAACATATTCAGCTTTAAGCAACTATAAAGCCTTGTAGAGTCATTAGTAAAAGGGGGTCTAGGCGCCTTCTTTGTTACTAGAAGAGGAAGTGTTGACAACTTGGGATAGAGGAATGTCGGGTCGTAGTTAACTGCCCGCAAAGATATAGTGTTGGATTAATCTTAATTCGACATATACATGTTTAGTGCCCATAGTAGGAACACATTCATTGTTCTCGATCACGAATTCTTAACGTCCGCCTGAGTGTTTAGGTGGCAATCCTATCACAGAAACCCATGCCGAAGTTGAGCTATTCTGGTCCAATAGTCTGTTGTACAAGAATATTAAGTATTCATAGAATAATACCGACAAAACGTCTTTACGATACTATTGTATGGGATGTTACATTAGTTGACATTGATTGGTAGTGTTCGATTTCATTTCAAAATCTCTATTATGCAGGTATTTTACAGTAGAAGCGGCCCAAAGTGTGGCCCACAGCGTTGTCATGACAGGCATAGCTAATCTCAACAGTAAAGTGACTTTGGACTGGTCACCAGTGATTGACTGTAGGTAGCTCATTCAGTAGTCACCGTCTTTTAAATGCGGGGCATCCTATACTATATATGCTCAATAGCATGCTTGCGGATGAGGGCGGGATTCATTTGAGCGAATCGAATATTGGGTGAGATCGCATTATCCGGCGAGAATTGTTTTTCCCTTGATCGAGGGCTGTCCGAGTTTGGGCCAATTCATACAGCATACCACCTTGTAGACATTTCGTTGGCGGCAGCAAAAATCTTGACAATGCACGTCAAATGCATGGAACTGCGCCGAATGCCACGAGGAGGGTGGTAGCTGAACTCGAGCCAACGCAAGCTCAATAGCTTTCTAGGTATTACTGGCTCTACCAACCGTTCAAGGTACGGGGAATCGCAGGCGATTCGTCCATGGATACTGGGGGGCAGTGCGCCACCTAACAACAACATGATTCGTCCCGAAGAGAAACGCTGATACAACTTCATGCAGCCATGTAACATCGGATACTGTTTCAATCCAATGTTGGTATGTAGAGCTGACGGGGGAAGGTATCTGTATGGTCGCGCGCTGACGAGGACACATTGCGCATGGAGAAGACTGCATCCGTATTGAGAAATGCGTAGTAGCATGGCCAATCAGGGCGAGTCGCATAGTAGGGTATGCTGCTTCGAGATAACGTGCCCAGCAATATGTGGGCCAATATTTTGCCGTTGAGGTCTTGAGGCAGGTTGACCTCACTCACTATCCTATCTCCGATGGCGTCTATTGGCTGGCCCTCTGTTCGCAACAAAGCCGATCCGTCACGCTGGTACGTTGAGGTGAACGAATGATGAAATTGACGGTTGTGAAGTACGGCTGACCTCGGAGTATATGCAGCTCTGGCGCATTGGCTATTAAGTCTACTAATTGGGGGAGAGGGAGGTCAAAAGTATCTGCAAGACCTTCAAGCTTATCGACCGGTTAATGGGGGCCGCCGAGCCACAAGGATATGCCTGGCATTTGTGTTAGTATTAGCGTTAAATGGTTGGCGGTACGATATACTCACAATGTACAAAATGTTCGCCATTCACGTCTGCACATGTCCTCTTTAACTCTTTCAAGGAGCTCACGCACCTCCGGTTCCGGATAACCTAGGTAGTGTATGACGGAGTCAAATGTCATTGCTTCTAAGCCCTGGTTTAATCCGAGGTTAAACCACCTGGCTATCTCCTTTCTATGCTCGCTCTCCGGCCAAGGGTTGAGAGCAATGGGTATCTTTTTGTACTCGACACTAAAGCCGATATCTTCAAGGATCTCTTTTGTATGAGGGTCCATTTCTAACTTCTTTCCAGCACGTGCAAACCCCTGGTGTATCTTCTGAGACCATTCCATAAGCTTTGAATCGGCTAATGGTCTTGGATCGCCTTCGGATTGCGGGCGCCAGTCGATTTCAACCTGCTCGAGGAGCCCGGAGCCAGGTTTTAGATGCCTATCGAATAATGTTAGAGGAACATTAAAAGGTGATGGCTACAATAAGAAGCATACTTGAATACTTGGCGATAAAGGCGAGGCCAGTTTTCTATGCTGCCATTGAGCAGACGGATGTGAATCAAATCAAACGAACTCGGTTCAACCTCTACCCAAGGGTCCTCGATATCACGACGTTTGAACGAGACGTTAGGTGGGATTCTGCAAGGAGTTTTTTTAGTATGTGGTTGACGTCGCAAGAAGTGTTTTCAGCTTACGTTTCGGGCTGTGTCAGGTTAAGATCCCAGCCTTCTATATGACCTCGTCCAGCATGGCGACTAACTGCAGTCAGAACGAGATCACAAAACACGGAACCGGCTTTCACTAACTCAGCTACATCAATTGCCCAAATGCCTGTGCCACATCCCAAGTCCAGTACCCTGGGTCGATCGGGCGGCTTGTACGTATAAAGGCCCTCAAATTCTTCAAATTGCCTAACCACCAAGAACAGCTTGTGCATGATGTCCAGTCTGTCGCACTCTACCTGCAATTGAGACGTCAACCGGAGACCAAGGACAGTTACAGATATTTCTGCTTACATCATCACAGGGTAACAGGTACTTGCCCGGCTTAAATGTACCATAATACCTACCCCAACGAGGAGTGTACCATTCTCGCCACCAATTGGTGTCGTTAGGTTGGGCTATGGCGGTTGTGGTTGTGGAGCTGTATGTATTCCAAGTTAGATAAATAAATAAAACGACAGCGAGGAATACAGCTACGCATCCCACTCAGCGTACCTATTGATACCGTTATAAGCCATGACCAATTCAAATCCAGCACACACTAAGTTTCGTCATGCGTCAAGGGGTATTCCTGCTACCCAGGTTCGGCGTTTGTGGCGAGGGCTATGAGCAGTTGTGTAAACTGCTCAAAGAGAGCTGGCGCGGGCTCAGATCGGGCTTGGGTTAACTATATACCAGCTGGGAAAGCCTCGAAGATGTCGTGGAAGCACGAGTATAGGGAAGCAATGCATGGGGCACGAGCGGACAGGCGCCGCAGGGCGGGATAAATGTTGATGGTGTATGATAGAGTAGAACAGATCAGAAGATGGACGATCTTGAAGAGCAAGCGGCGCGGCGGGAACGGCAGCACTGGGTGGATGACCAGGAAGTGGACGTGGAAAGGCGGGTATCGAGGCGAGAGCAAAGTCTAATATTTAAGCACAAACTAAGACAGGCGTCATGTTAGGAGGTATTATGTCGGGGCCGCGAAAAGGTTGAGCAAGGAATTGTTGGAAAGATTGGGTTTGGTGGTTGACGGTGGGGGAAGGTTGGATGGTTGGATGGTTGGTAAAAGGTACCTAGGTAGGTAGCGGTGGGAAATTCGGGGTGCAGGTATAGCGACCACGGAGTACATTGGCGGGACCTGTTGCAGCAGGGTATTGACTCAACAGGGCTTAGCTTGTTCTAGTGGTGATGGTGGCTAAGTCCTGGGCGGGCATCCTGGGCGGCGGTCTCTACACTTAACACATGGGATGCAGCCGAAACGCAGAAGGTGCGGGACGGGAGACGCTAACCCACGGCACTACGCGCAACTTGAGCAGTTGGCCTATCCGAATTCGAGTGGGTATTACTTGCCTACATGTAAGTACAAGTAAATGCCATCATCGAGGCCCTCGGCCGTGGTGATAATATCCCATGCGAGACCAGACCAACTGCCATGTTAGGTAGCATGCAGGTGATCATTCCGTTCCTCGAGCAAATATATGTCAAGGCGGTCAGTTTGAGTCTTTACTCAAACTAGGTTAGAGCCAAAGGTCCTCACTTCTAGTAGTAGGTTCCCGTCTTCAAAGCCCGCTGGTAATGACCTGCAGTAGCGTGTTGTATTACAGGACACAAAAACGTTCCTCTAGGTAGATATGTAGGTGTATGTAGCCCAGCATAGAAGAACACGCAAGAAGAATGACCGGAAGAAGGTACTGATATAGGTACTGGTGCTATAAGAAGGAATCCTACCCGTTCATGTTAGCGTTCATGTAGGTATATTGTATATTATACGCAACAGAATTATATCAGAGATGGTTCTATGGATTATTTCAAATATAACCAACTACCTTAGTAATTACCTACACTTAACAATAATCCGTACATCTGTACGCAATAAGGTTTGCCTGGTTTTCTACATAAAATCCATTCAGCTTTGCAATGCGTAACCTACTTTGCCTATTTAGATTAGTGCCTGTTGGTTTTATGCGATCCAGCCGCTAGTACTTTTAGCGTATGTCATCAAGAAGAACCTTGGAAGGAATCACCCGATGAATCCACATACCTAGGCAATGTTGGACATCAAGTACTACATATGAAGATAAGTAGAAGATTGTACAGCATACGTACTTGAGGGAGCTATGTACCATGCACCTAGAAAGGAGACCTCAAGCATGTTAGCTATAGATTTCGACGCTAGCCGTATGGGGAAAAGGATAAAAACTGCCAAGTACAACCTGCCTACCATGTACTATGTAGGTACAGGCGCAGCTGCAACACCAGCATCAGGCACTTCCTGGTTAGCACGTGCACGACAACCATAACATTGGAAGAATGACATATGTCAAGCAACCTTAACCTCAGATACTGTCATGATGAGGGCTGGTCATCAGAAATTCCATGCTACTTGTAGCATTTCCACTCTATCGGATACATGCAGAAAAAAGTTTGCGTATCTTTCTACGCCTTGTAATAAAGTTACTTTTGACAAATGCCTCCATACCCCGGAAGCCGGTCTTTGCTCTCAACGTATTGTTAGCATTCCATCATCTGTTCTTCATGGTTTAATGAAGTAGTCCGACTATCTATCCTAGGACAAACTGAACGGATGTGTGCAGATAGGCAGTGTCATGTCCGGGCCCCACGTTCATACAATACACGTGTGTATGCAAGTCCTTCTAACTAACAGCATGCTATAATACCAGAACAGCCACCGTCACAATCAGGATTTGCCGACTTGCGAGATGGAGACTGGCCCAGCGCCCCAACCTTGTTTGCTAAAGCATCATAGAGTTACCAATACTACAGAGGATAACAAAATATCTTAAGTAACATCCCGGGTACTACCCCCGAGTACTACCTACTCCTCGAGATATTCATAGGGAATGCCTACGCATACACCAAGGTGAGCAGTACGACTACTAGCAGAGACAAGATTCTAGTGCGGGAAAAAGCAACTCAACTGGGAAGCTTGTAGTGGCACGCTTCCTTCGAATGCATTACATACGGCAACAGAGGTACGCAAAATTCTTCCGTAATACACCCAATCTAATTAATTACCCAGGCTCGGAA
This sequence comes from Xylaria cubensis, assembly GCA_022385715.1. Classification (NCBI taxonomy): domain Eukaryota; kingdom Fungi; phylum Ascomycota; class Sordariomycetes; order Xylariales; family Xylariaceae; genus Xylaria; species Xylaria cubensis. Next base: position 208,055 of record MU279039.1, read on the forward strand.
GATTCTAATAGGACAGCTCCTTTTTAGATCCTTAGGCTTTAACGTAGCATTAAATTTTCGAACTTCAACGAGACCGGGTCCGACTATCGAGTATTAGCTCCGAGGCAGTCAAAAACCATTTTCAGTCTTGATCCGCAGAAGATGTTAGGCTTGCCAAAGCACAAAACCCAGATGGGGATATCCACACCACCGGGACGTCCCGCCAATAAACCGTTTCTCGGTTCTTGTATGGGGGGTCCATCCTAGCTCGGAGTTGGTACGACTAACTGTACTTATTACCTCCAAGCATCATGCAATGCGACCACCCATCTTCATCTCAGAATGAAAGCGGCCTGCCGGTGCCAACACCAGTGTCTCGGGAAACGGAGAAGTACAGTAAACTCAGGTTTCAGCCACGCAAATTGTACGGCTTCAGAGACGTCTTGCTGCATCAAGCCGTTCTGGCTAGTTAGAAGTTACAGGCGAGCTCCGTGCTGTTCGCCATAAAGTAAGGCACAGCGCAGTGCTACCACAAGCGCTGTTACATGCATGTTCAGGACAAATGGTATTATGATCTGCCAGTGAGACTATTCTCCCGAACTATTAGAGGCTATCTGTACCACGAGAGGACTCTTTCGATACACGTCTTATACCACTATATCGATACCAAAACGGGGGATCCTTGATACTCCAAAAGTTCATTTTGTTCCTGAGGGTATGGAAAGGTAACGCTCTTCATTCGGTGATTCCCGTTTTCCTTCTTGACTTGTGCAACCTCAGCTGTGCAGTAGCTGCACGTTGCGCATCACTGCGGATCATTCTACTTAGGACGCTACCTTTCTAGTCTCCAAGCTTCAACCAAGCTCATGTATGATTTATCCGTCAAATTTGCTAACCTCCTGCAAGCCATAGGAGATCCCGGTTTTCAATTCTATCCCTATCGGATCGGTATTAGCCATTATGACTAGCACACGTTCGTCGGCTCACAACAGGATAACTTATAAAGTTTACCTAAGACTACAATATTGCTGTAGAAGAACATAGGTCGCAGGCGGGACAAATGAAAATATTGTATTCATTGTTGGCGTCTTTGCCAGCCCAGAAGCGACGTAATACGACAGAGGCGATGAGTTTAGTTACAATCCAACAGAAGCTAACACACGTACTCAACATGTATCTCATCCACAGCTTGGCGTACATGTACATCGACGTGATACGTATCTCTCAGAAGCAGATGGGAACACCATCTCTTCATTTACAACCAATGAACAGATCGTTCCTCTCCCGACCTCCCGGCACGCCGGTAAGCAATACCTGGGCTCCCCTTGTATTCCCCGCTAACCATGTAACTAGTGAAAGTGTCTCATCGATGATACTAGATCACGTTCCCTGTACTTAGTGACAGTAAGAGCAGTTGTTCGCGTAAGCACACCGATCAGACGTTTGTATCAGAGGAAACACCACGTCACTCACTAGTCTAGCAATAACAATGTTGTGACACTCTTGTTGGCCGAGACTGAGGTCATTTAACGATAACTCCTTAAGCTCTAGGTTTAAAAGCAATTACTGTGTATTAGTGTGGCCCTTTGGGCGTCGAGGGGCGCGACATGATGCGGGGACTATTGAGAGATCCTTAATAACTGTGAGTATATGTAAACATATTCTACTTCGTACAATTTCGTCCCTTAAATGATATCTGGAGTCCTATTGGTAAAGGATCAAGCCCTGGCGCTTAATTCAAAGACACACGTGCAATTATGGTAACATTGAGCTAGATATTTTGAACACCTGAGCCGACTTTTTTTTCTCTGATGTTACGCCACGTTTATCTCAATAACCCGCGTTTCATAATAGGCTGGCGAATTATTCATGTAGCTGCGAGTGTCCGAATCTCATTTCATAAGCAAACCTTGAAACGCAGTCTCGATGGCACGGCGCGATGTCGTGGTACGACGATAGAAAGGCAGAATGACGATGGAATGGCTCCATATGCACTCCTCTGCTCAAGTGGATGTGGGTAACGTCAAGAGTATCGTCCTAGGTCGAGTTTTAGGGGATTTTCGACTTTCACGGGATATTGCAGGATAAGTGGTACACCTTGGACACCAGCCACCTCGCATATTGTATTCATGCATCTGGCCGATCTATGGAGCATAGGCCGTACACAACACCACTCCCATCTGCCAATGTCATTGGTGGCCAATCACGCTGCAGTTTTCCAGATGTTGGCACAATACCCTGATCTATACACATATTTAGTGGTAGGTCTGTATTACCCGCCACGTCAGATACCGACGTATCAACTTGCCAGCCACTTTAGGTGGCCATGGTCACTGGCCAGCGCACGATGCAAACGGCGACTAACGAGAAACATGACCTGTGGCCGGTGTTACGATGAACCCGAAAAGATGAAGAGGGGCGGGACTTACATTACTACTGCAGTATGTAGGTGGAGTTGGCTTGGGCTCAGCTGAGTAGTGGGTAGAAGTCAGCAAGACAACGAATTATGGTGTCACCCCCTACGAAGAAAAAGATCCCACCACACTACTATAGGTTGTGAGGGCGCCGCTCCCAAAATGGGTTACTTAAATACCTAACTGCCGGCTGCAGATTTTGGTTGTGATGAACTGCCAGACTAGGATAGGAGTCCGAGAACATCGCGATCTGATTGGTCAGGCTGTTTAGCGTTCCAATCTGTCGGGTTAGAATTATATTGTAGGTACAAGGACTTCTGCCGACCTTCATGCCGAAAGATGTCCTCACTCTCACTCATTTTCCCCATGTCATCCTCAAGGGATCTATTTCTAGGCGTTGTGTACCTTTTTCACCCGCCCATTCACGTGCATATATATTACGGGCAAAGCAGCCCCCAAACCGTTCTGCATTGATGGTCTCATAAAGTTATATATGCTATGCTTATTGCGGCTTACCGTGCGCAAGTATGGCGGCCAAAGCGAGAGCTTTCAAATAGGAGATGGGCACAGACATTTGAGACGGTCTGGTTTTTGACCTAATCCTTACGCGACATAGGCCAACATGTGACCATTCGACTAGGTATAAATCCTGCAGCTCATGACAGGCCTTCATTCTACCCGCCTTTCCCCAAGGCATGAACATCGGAACGTTGGGATGTTAGACTACTGACTCGGGCGCAACACGAAGAACTAGAGAGCCACACATGACTTAGGTTGTGCATAACTCCACAACCTAACTAAAGACATCCGGATCGGCTATTGAATCTCCGGATCTTCCTCACCTCGCGGAATGCTGCTCATGTAAAGATGGGCTAACCCGTGCCGTTAGGCTGCGTCGAGTCAGCTTGCGGGTTCCCTCTTTCAGCTGAGCAATCTCCTTGAACCATCCCTTTGGTATCATTATGGGCACCAAGTGTCCTGGCTTGGACCAATGTCTGTCGAACAGTTAGTACGATTCGTTCCAAGTCCGAAAGAGACACTTGACGTGGCACTACTACATGGCTGAGGATGGCCCGTACTACTCATGCTGTGTTTAGTCCCGTTCTGAAGGATGTGCCTATACAGCAGCGGCCTGTACGCTATCGATGTATAGAAGTAACATCACCTGCCATTCATTGCTAGCGCTTATGTCAAGCCAGCTGAGAAGGTTTAGCGTAAAACTGTATCATGACGACCCAGCGCCTATAATATTACAAGACATGGCTGGATTGAACGATGGATGGCGGTGCCAGTCTGTCGGGACCTCGTTTAACATAGGTATGTCGGTGTAGGGGACATCCTCCGGCGAGGCATATACCTGATCGGGAAAATCCACCCTTGCTTCTCGAATGATAATAAGCAAAAACCACGGACAACTTAAATCGACTGCCGGGACAGACACACACGAGGAAGTCCGGCATGTAAAGTGATTGTTGGGCACCGGTTAAGGGGCTAGCGCGGATTAGTGATCCATGGCCCTGGATCCGGAAAAGAAATAAGCGGTGTATCTACAAATCCGAAGAAACCGATGTCTAAAGTTTTGGGAGATACGAAAGGATTATTTTGCTCTGATCCCTTACATGCGCTAAGGAATTTAGGGCCCTACTTCCCCAGTGCATGAAGTACTTGTACTAAAACTGCAGAAAGACCACATTCGTTATTGTTGGTTGCGTCTCGCTGCCGGATGTTGCGGGAGTGTGGTTACCATAGTGTTGGCTTCATCCATTACTGCCGCATTATATCTTTGCCGAGAAGAAGTTGAGACCGGGGTGAGGTCCGAGTTCGCAACGACCTATCACCGGCCCCCAGAGAGCAATCATGCCTTACACCGTTGCCAAGATGTCTTGTGTTCGCTATACACCGTTTTTTTCTATTACTAAATTTTGACTTAACTTGTAACACTGCTTATTCCATAGGTAGGGACTTAGCCGCATATCTCAACCTCAACGATAAGAACTGTTAATTAGGATAAATAATCCGCGACCAGCATATCCCAATCAGTTCCCGTGCTCACAAACATTAAAAGAAAAGTCTCCACAGTTATAGAACTGCAAGGTCATGAGGATGAACCACAAACATCAAGTCTCAGACAATATAGCTCCTTGCAATCTCACCATACATATGCAGACCCATACTCAAGGTCATACCCCTATTCAACATATTTTCGAGAAAAAGAAACAAGAAAGCAGGAAAGTAAGTCGGAAAAATCCAATGGGCATCTCAAATCTAGCAGCAAGATATCAAACCTACTGCATTTTTCATAGATTGCACACATCGCCACTGATCAAGCCAAACGGATCATTTACCATTGACCGATCTGATATCATATGCATTTCATTCCGTGTGTATGAGACAGCAAATAACGACAAATTTAACATAAAACGGTCGAGTCCAGTGTGTTACACAAGTTGACCTTCCACTACATATTCATCCTGATAACCCGCTAAGTACATACATGCGGGTTGCGTTCGCCTTATCGTAGTGAAATAGCATCTAAGAGATTCGTAAAACGCAATTCGTATTTATCTATAAATCGTACATATATCATTTCTGTATGCTTGCTGAAGCGCCTCCTGTCTGTTGATGACGTGACGCAAAAGCTGTCTAGCTTACATACTACTCTCTTCGTTCGCCCACGGACTGAGTCTAAAAGCAATCCCCCTTTTCCCTTACCCCCAACGAAGAAAATGGAGAAAGCAGGGTGGTCCTGTGAAGACTCTCCCAGGAACAAGTTAAACGTAAAACTCAGTTCGTAAACATGAGTGTATACCAAATAAAAAAGTTGCATTCATCGTTATGTCCATCCCATGTCCCTCGAGTTGTGATGTGGCTAGAACCCGTTGGCGGACCCTTTTACTGGACCTAGCCGGATCATGGCTTTGGTTAGATGTGCTTTGTAGTAGTAACCACTTATCGCAATGGTGACGCATTGGTATATGCTCCTTCAATAAGCAGTTTGCGTACCTTAATTCATATGTGAGCGGTTGCTGGGAGGCTATTGTAACCCCTTTGGTTGAACTACCACTCGTATTCACCAGTCGCCTTGTGGAAGACATAATCTTTCCCATTGACGTTGAGAACGCCATCCTTGAGGACGCACTTCCTTGAAGGGGGTCAGCATAATCTTCCACACGAATAAGAATTGAAGCGTACCACTTGTTCTTCACACGCTGCACCTTGTCATACATGCACAGCATAATCTGACCTCCTTCCTCGTCATCCTCGTTATCTTCTACGTTATCGTCGGGGTCGTCAAGATCGGAGTTGATTGCGTCCTCATCGCTGCCAGCAATATCTTCGTCCTTAAGATCGTCATCGGGCCCATCGAACTGAGACGGTCCAGCATTGGAAACCGATTTGTGATGAGGAACGACCTTTCCCTTATTCGTACGCTTGAGCGGTAGCATCAAACCACCTCCCTCCATGGCCTTGGCTCTTGCAGTAATCTGTGCATGAAGCATTCTATCTATCTCCACTCGGCCGACCTCGGTTGTCTCGCCGTTGCGGGCCTGGTGGAGAAGAATGCCAACATGATCATCGTCCTCGCTCGCCCCATCAACCTGAGAATGAGGCGGTCGCTGACCATTAGCCATAGCAGCGCGTTGTTGCTGCTGCTGATGAGCCGCAGGATTATGAAGCGTATTTGGTCGATATTGCTGCTGAGGATTGTTCTGATACTGGGCGGGATATACCTGGGGCAATGATGGATTCGGCATTCTCTGCTGATTTGGTGGTTGCGCGACACCGCCGCCAGGCTGCTCTCTCAACTTGTTGATGGACGCAGCTGCTCGATCACCATACTGATTCTGTAACTGGGCAATAACACGTTGCTGAGCAATATTATTCATATCTCCCTGGGAGATAGGTTGAGGCGCCTGATTGCCCTCCATGCCAGGCTCTATCTTCACGCCTGGTTCCGTCTTGATGCGAGCATCGCTAGTCGGCTGACCCATGGGCATGGGCACAGCCTGAGATACCGGCTGCTGCGGCTGAGCATAGCCATTGCCATTAGCAGCGTGTAAAGGCAAAGTCGGTCCAGGAATTGGTTGGGGTGCTGGAGCAGTGGCAGTGGGAGCTGGGGGTGGATCAGGCTTTGGGTCCCAGGGGAAAACGGCAAGCTGTTGCTGTGAGAGCTTCTTCTGCCAGCCCTGTAGTTTACTATGTTAGTACAGGCATCATGTTTCGATGAGCCGAGTGAGGCTACCAGGGTAGGAGACGTCAAAAAGGGAGAGAAGTAGGCTGAAAGGTGGAGGGCCTAAAGGAAGTGGAGCACGTGAAAGGGTAAGTGGGGTGCAATGTCCAAACGGGCCAATGGGCGGGGTCTGAGTCATCGGGGCTCAGTTGGCGGCAATGGGGGGGATAAAAGACCCAAATAGTGCCGCCCGCCCCCTCCCGTAACTCGCCAGTTCTCACTACCCTCGGCTGACCGACAATCTGGTTTGTCCAGAAGAACAAAGGAGAGTCTCAAGAGCCAACACAACACCGCACCACATCATACCAGAACATTCTGTGTTGCCACCATTTTGAAGCGCTTTGCAAACGCATGCATTATGTGGAGATGAATTTCGAAATGAAGACGCCATCGCTTGAAAGCGATGCAAGAGAACGAGAAAGATAGTATGTATTGCTGCTTACCTTCTTCAGCTGCTCTAAGACTGCCTCGTCAATACCGCCTTCCTCGAAATCAACTCGCGACGCCGCGATCACATCATTGATGATCTGCTGGTAAACGCCGCCGACCTGTGAGTTCGACATCTTGGTCGACTTGGTGCTGGCCGATGGATGCGCAGGTTGTTTGGATGGGTCCAGGGGTTATCGGTAAGCCTGAAAGGGACAGACGGAGCTGTGTGGCTAGAATAACAAAACTACGTATTCTCCGTCGATATTCTCACAGACCTAGCAAGTCAAAGCCGAGCAATGCAACAGCCAGCGGTGGACATGGATCAATAATATGTTGCAGTCGAGTTGTGGTGGTGTGCGGCGGCAAAGAGAGAAGAAAGTTGGGAGGTTGAGATGACGGTACTGGTATGCAACCTTGCTTGGTAGGTGCAAGCCACTGATCGGGCGGGTTCGGCCTGAATCTCTACCCTCGCACTCTTGCACCTCTGCAAGAAGCCAACGTTTTGGTTCGCTCAATTTCTCAGTAACTCTAATCTGTTTCTTTGCATCTCTGATTGTTCGGATATTTTTTGGTTCGTGTTGCGGCCTTGTTTGTATGTTTGTAATATGCTACAACTAGGTAGTGAATAGGTGGTGTTGGGGTCAAGTTGCCTTAGGTCCTGTCAATTCCTAAGGAATTGCTCCGTAGCGTCATTCGCCTGCTTAGCTAATGCCCAACTCAGCCACGATAAGATAAGAAACTAACACCGCATTTGAATGTAACACTAAGATTGTATTTAGAACTTCACATGCCATCAGTCTAAAGCGCTTCTGCTGCAAACAGGATTAAATATGCCCACCAAACCTAATTCATCGCACTAGTTACCTGAAATAGGCATTCTTCAGGATTGGTTCACAGTCAAATCAGCTCAAGCTTCAAGGGATAGTTCACCGTATCATATTAACATGCTGACTATCTAGTTAAACACGGTATGCCTGCCGTGTATGCAATCACTCCCACCACCTGGTCGAAAACAATGGAGGGCCACAGGCCAGCTCCTTGGTATTATAATACAAAGTTCTTATTGATAATCCATGCAAGGACCTCCTCTGTTGGCGTTTTCAGTGTCGTAGCTCATGACCAAATCTCGATCGTGTGGGAATATCGTTCAAGTTGCGCTAAGGATCCCCAACGCCGTGCTAAAAGTCACCTCAAACCGCCGGTACCAGACAATGCCAGAACGAAACTGTATACCTACTGTTGATGTTCGTAGCTTCTGAGGCCACCGCGACGGGAAGTCGCCTATCGGATTGTCATTTGCTTGGCCATCTCGGCCTTGCCAGACGAGACACCCGCACCGATGCCACCAGCAGATCCTGCCTTCTTCTCGAAGATCTTCCAGAACTTCAAGCTCTCGTCGGCAGCTGCAGTAGCAAGCATCTGTCCATCCGGGCTGAGGCAGCTGTGAAGAACACGGCTCTCGTGGGCTGGGATCTCTATGTTGCGAACTAGTGTGGGATAGCTCCAGATGCTGAGAGAGTTGTCAGGGAATCCGCTCGAGCTGACGATCTCGCGGTAGCTGGTACTCCATCGAAGACTTGTAACCTGAGAGCCGGTGTCGATGCTGTTGACGCGGGCGCCAGTTGTGGTGTTCCAGAAGTGGATGTGACGATCGTACGAACCGCCGCCGGTGGCGAGCAGGTTCATGTTCCAGGGGCACCAAGCGAGAGCCTTGACAGCGGCCTTGTGATTGGTCTTGGTGAACTTGGGAACTGCTAAGGACCGGGCATCCCAGATCGAGACGAGGTTATCATTGCCGCCAGTAGCGAGCTGAGCACCATCCGACCGCCATTCGAGACCGCATACCTCCGAGGTATGAGAGACAAGCTCGGCAACTTTGTGCTCGGCAATACGGACGTCGTGGTTGAAGACGAGGCCACTGCGGGCACCAGTAGACAGGAGGTGCTTGTTCCAGCCCATCACGCCAACGCGAGTGTCGTGTCCGAACATGCTGCGGATTTTGGCGCCTTCCGCCACATCCCAGATCTGGACTTCACCTGAGCCGAGACCAACACCCACGTACGCCCCATCATCAGACCACTTAACACTGCTGACATAGGTGTCCGGTTCAGTCTCGAGGAGAAGGTTGACAGAGCCCTCATCGGCCGACCAGACGTAGACGTTTCGTTCCAAGCCGATAGCGACCTGGTTACCCGAGCTCCAGTCAAGCAGATTCAGGTAGTAGTCATCGATCAGACCAGGAGCATCCAGCACACGTTCTGGTGCTGTTGCGATACGACGTCTGAATTGCGCAGAGCTGGCGCCCGCTGATTTCAGGGGTCGGTTGTACTGTTGGCGGAGATCGATGGGCTTAGATGATTCTGGTGGGGCGGGCTTGAACTGGAGGATTCTTGTGTTGAGGTTAACACCGCAAGCATTGGCCAGGGAATCTTGATAAGCAACAGAGTTTGGCGATGGGCGTGAATATTTATCATCCTCGTCGTCGAGGCTAAGTCCTTCTAGGGAAGCAATAGCGGCATCGGTAGCGGAGGAGAGGATTGAAGACGGCTCAGTGTTATTGCTGCTCTTTGGTCTCGTCCTGTCTTGGACATCCAACTTTCCGGAACCGACATTGGCGATAGCCGAGCTGTTGCTGCGGTTGGGAATGAACCGGTCAGCCGCATAGGTCAGAGTAGTCTTGTTGGACTTTTGGCGCAGCGGTGCTGCCTTCTTGGTCTTTGTGCTAGTCTTTGTGCTAGGAGTCTTTGTGTTTCCTGTACCGATCAGAGTGAAATCTGACACACCCAGCTCCAGTGCCTTTCGTGGAGTTGCCACAGAGCGAGCAATGTTGGATTTGGGCGAATCGCGGTGGGAAGATCTTGTGTTAGACTTGGCAAAGTGTTGAGATAGGTTTCCTCCGTATACTGACTTGCCGGGGCGAGCAGCATCGTGGTATCTGTCAGGGGTATATGGTGACGAGTTTACGGTGACTGTGTTGTTGGCTGTACGCTGACGTGGTGAGGGTGTCAGGGGCATCCGGCCACCAGCGACACGGGAGGAGAAGAGGCCCTTGTGGGACTTGATGGGTGTTGATACTGCAGCTGATGCCATAGTGTCTGATATAAGTTGAGCTCCAAGAGACTCAAATCAATGGTTCCTGGAATGTTATTTTGGTTAGTATCTGCTGTGATTGTGATGCTCGATAAATCGAGGTGTGCCTTCGGGAAGAATGGCTCAGAGTCGGATGGGCGATCAAAGGGCTTTCGCAGCGATGAGATCTAGTGGACTCGAACAGTGTCTTGCAAGAGGCTTGATAGGTTTATGGTGCGGGAAATAGAGATTTGGGGTTGAGCGAAGTGTAGAGATGGTATGTTTGGTGAGGGAAGGAGGAAGAAAACTCTATAATTGAGTTCATGATAGCTGCCCTTTTTATTTACATTCGTGGTGGGGCGTTGATGCAGCAACGAAAACCCTCCTTGTTCCCTTCCCAAACCCCACTATAATTAGGGAGCCAAGTGGACTCACTATTACTGCATTAGGCTCTGGGTACGTACCACACGGCTGATCAGAGTTCCCATATTTCTTTCCGTTGTGGAGGGAAGGGATCAAACACCTGCAACACACCAGACAGTAAGGGGGATGTACTTCGTACTGCCGACAATCACCTAGCAACACATGTACCTACCTAGATTACCTAAGATTGACAAGGTTGTTTGTAAAGGAAATCACGAATTGCAGGCTCAGCCCTCAGCCCCGGCTCCCACTTCCGAATCCATCTTCAAACCCAAACCCACAACACTTTTTCACTTGTCCAATAGAAGAGGTCCGCAACCTGCAACTCCCTCGCCATCGCCGCCAACGCCACACTAACATGTGATGGGATGGTGTGGTGGCATAGCAACCGGCCAGTATCGCGACGACAATCCGCACCCGTCTGCTCTGCTCGCCTCGTCTCGCCTCGCCTCGCCCACTAGCGACTATGGCACATCCCTCGACGCCATCTGCCACCTCGCAATCTCTATTTGGTGGCCCCGTTGGCTCAAACAACTTCTCCCACGCTTCCTCGGCCGTTGCCTCTGTTGCCTCGTTAACCCCCTCCACCTCGAACGCACCGACCCCTCCTTCTGCTGCGTCCTCCGGAAACACATTTGTGATGCCTAACTCGCCGCCGAAGAATAGGGTCATGATGGACGGCTACCGACCACGGGTCACCCGAACCCTCGGGCAGAGACCGGCATGTCTCGTCAACGCTTCGGTGACCTTTTGCGGCAATGACAGTATCTATGCCTTCGGAGGCTTCGACCAGTACACCGACGAGGTCTATAACCACGTCCTCAAGCTAGATCTTTGCAGTCATCAGTGGAGCCTGGTAGACAATTACGGGGACATCCCCGGCGTTAGAATGGGTAGGTACTGATGCTAGACCTGGTGCCGAAGCATAGTAAACTCAACTCTTGCGTCACAGGGCACACGGCAACGCTATACCAAGGCGATAAGCTTCTAGTCTTCGGCGGCGAGAACGAACATCGGACGTATCTTTCGGACCTCATCATCTTCGATTTGAAGACAGCACATTGGATACAGCCTCAGGTGACTGGCCCTCTGCCCAAAGGTCGGGCGAGACACGCGGCTGTCCTCCACGAAGACAAGTTGTTCATCATTGGTGGCATAACCGGCCATGATAGCTACGTCCTGGACGATATCTGTTATCTAGACCTAAAGACATATACTTGGTCTAGATCCTGGCGCTTTGTCCCACGATTTGATCATTCTGCGTATATATGGTATGTGCCACTTCCTGTCTGGCTGTCGTTTGATGCTAATCAGTGTAGGGCCGATCGAGTTTGGGTCTTTGGTGGACTCAGCGGAGACATGGATAAGGTGGGTGAATTGTGGTGGCTTGATCTTAAGGGCAGCCCTGCTTTCGATTCACCACCTCACATGGGTTCAGCCTCAGATAGACATGTGGCGATGAGTCGTGCGGCCGACCCATCCCGTTCTATCTATTCTATCGGTCCGTCATCTGTCGTAGGCACTTCTGGATATGCTGCCAATTCACGAACACCTCAAGTCAATACGCCCTCGTTTCAACTCAAGACATATGCTCCTATGGCACCAGGCGCAGTATCAATGCTGAAGTTTGTATCTGGTGCTAACGTGCCCTCACAAGTACCTGGAACGCACTTCCACATCTACTCCTCAGGCACTCTGCTTGATTTCCTGACACCAGCCGCCACAATGGGCTCAAAGGAGTGCTCCTTATCAGCTTTAGATCTGGCATCCTTACGATGGCAGAAACTAGCGGAGGGCCGCGAAATCTTCAAATCAGGCTTTCGCTGGCATTACTGCACTATGAACGAGGATGGCACAAAAGCCTGGCTATTGGGATGCACTACCGACTCTACGAACGATGTTGGTCAGAACGGTTTCGAAGAGTACCTTAGCGACATTATGGAGGTTGATCTACGACGTTATGGCTTTCTCGGAAACAATTTGGCCTCAGAACCCCGGTCAGAGCTCTCTCGTCCCGCTCATAGTCGGGCACACGAGCAACCATCAAAAGGGTTGGGTCTCGATCTTGCCAGACTCTTCAACGAACCCCCGGAGACAGGCAGCGGGACTGACTTTATTATTACTGCCCTTGCTAGCGATTACGAGGACGATGATATGATGAGCTCAGGTCTCATTCGTGCCGGGGAGGTACCAGATGATCAAAATTGGCTTGCACCAGATGCTCCTACATCACCACCAATTCACGTACACAAACTCATTCTCCAAGCTCGTTGGCCTCACTTCGCGCGTCTTTACAACGCGCAAATGGCTGAGTTCCACACTAAAAAGATGCATATTCCCGAGCCTTATTCCGTCGTCAAGGCGTTTCTTTTCTACCTCTACACGGATAGCATACATGCAAACGACGGAGTCACAGACCTCTCTGATGTGGCTGGACTATTGGTCATGGCTAACATATACAACATTCCTCACCTCAGACTCCTCTGTGTAAATAGGCTGTCCAAGGAGCTTGACGTCGATCACGCGTGCATCATCTGGTACTGTGCTGGTCAAGCGAGCGAAGATTGGTTGCGAAAGAGAGCAGCGACTTTTTGCCTAACACATTGGGGTCGCATCGTCCGCACTCAGGGGTTCTTACGACTTCCTCGCACGGCCCTGGTTGAGCTATCACAGGAGATCGATATGGAAGGCAGAGTTATAGCTGGGGAAGAACTCGACTATGTTGACAGTTACCGCAATCGAGGCGACAACTGGATCGCGAGGAAAGACAGCATCAGCAGCGATCGCACTCAGGCGTTGCCCTCCGATATGGAAAATGATTCCGAGGGCATGGATCTCGCCTGAAAACTCACAAAATCAGCTTAGAGAAGATCCGCGTCATATTACTCTTTGTGGAACCACTTTTCGCTTATTTTTACCCGTATATCTTACGACTAGCGATGATGGGAGGCTTTTTTTTTTTCCGGCCCTGGACGGGCGTTACGTAGGGTTGCTTGTTGAACGAAGTTACGCACTGTCTAGAGTTTGCTTTGAGTGTTTACTATTACGGGTAGTATACAACCAGTCTCACTCCCGGTAACGGCGTTGGCGTTCTAACAGGGTTGTGGTTGTCGCTGCATCAACTGCTGGGTTAGGTGTTTTGCTTTTACTTTATCAAACTATATAGGTACCTGCTAGGGTACTGTTACTGTACTTACTGGGAGACGGCGTTGAAGAGGGGTGGCACTACTGCTTTTCTGTCTGTCTGTCTATAGCCGGGATGATGAATTATGCTGCTCACGAAATTTGGCAATGCACATGTTTTGGTCCAGCTATTTGCTTGCCTCTTTCCGAAGAGAGTTACTGTACGCGTAACTGAGGCGTCATTCGTGGTTAAACTTTTGTGTCATCGCTTCATCATTGTTATCTTTGTACCTACCGGGGTTACGTATGTATTCCTTAACATTCACATACCTATCTGCTACCTACCTATCTGTCCTAGTTACCATTGTCTATTCAACGACCTGTCTGCTTCATTGTTCCACAATATGTATATGGGCGATTGTAATGATGAATCTTTGATACTGCTCTGCTCGTATTGCCTGCTCCTGTTCTGTCCCAATTTCTCTCTTCCGACCTGTCTCTCAGCGTAACACGAACTTTATCAGAAGTACACGATTAGTGAGGTATAACATAAACCAGAAGATGCCATAACACATACATTGGATCATTATCTAATATTGACAGTTGACGATTGATAGTATAGTCTACCTCATTAGCTGACTCGTGAGACTTCCGGCTTACACGTCCATCACTGCCTCTCACGGTATAACTTGGACCAACGAAAGACACTTACTTGTCTACTAGGGTCGGAACGTGTGGGAGCCCTCCATCTCCATCAAGCAATTGACAAGCATAAAGTATATGTGTGTTCTCCAGTCGTTTGTGTAACCTTAGTGACAGTTAGTCACTATTAATGCCCTCAATGCCATCACGACTCTGAAGGCTAGACCGTGATCGGGCTGACTAGTGCCTCAACCCGTCCATCCGTCTTCAACTATATTTGGTCTCGCTCAATTAGTCCCGTAAATAGTCGGACCGTTAGCTAGTCACAGGCTGTCAGGTTAATCTAGACTCTTGGGGGAGGGGGAGAGGTAGCTTTCTTTGACACTAGTTAGCCCTTATACTAACTAACTTAGAATGAAGCACACATGATGGTAATTGAGGTTAACAACATATTGGCTAAGACATAGAAGCAAGCGTGGGGAAAGGTCAGCTGAATGCTGTGTGGATATTCATATCAGTACAATTTGGTGGACACTAGCATAAACGCCAGAGATGGATAGATCCAAGTATTCTATTCCTCAACCATATAACAGAGGCCAAGTTGCGGGATTAGCAGCAGAGTTGAACTAGGCGGATATTTGAAGTTGTGGAAGTTACGGATTAAGACTTGGACCTAATTTCAAGACGATATGGACGAATTTAAAAAAGTAATTGTCTTTTCACTATAAACGGGCCGTGGGGCAGGGGAAATTCTCTTGAAAGAGATGATCCGTGATCTATTGCAGGGGATATTCGGAGAGGTGTCATGATAAGTGTGGTCGAAAAGCAACCGCATCGCTATATGCATCCTCACACTACCCGTCTTCTTTTGTCCCATATCCAGCTTTCCACAATTTTGTCTATGCCATTCGTCATTTCTTTTCTTCCAATAATTTGGTACAAGTGATTTTGACGAGTGATTGCAAATATCCACCCTTAACTTTCATCGTCGTAAATCGTAGCTCTACTTCTCAATCGTAGCTCTACTTCTCGGAGAGTTGTGAGAGCGAATTTGGGTAGACGTCTAATCGAAGGCGAAAAGAAGAGCTTATTCATGAGTAGACCGTTATGCCGAAAAAAACCAATAAACAGAAACGCCCGAAGTGAGAAATGCAGACTTTTCCGTGCCCAGAACTCAGAGCGGCGAGAAGGAAGAAGATAGAGGAACGGGTATCCAGTCTATGCGTAAAAGTCTATGATGTACAGTCGAAACGAGCAATATTAACAGCCAAAGGGATGACGCGGTTTAGCTCAGAAGGACGAACCGATCTCATTTCCACGGATTTGAAAGATGGAGGGTCGGTTGTTGGTGGTTCTGTTGGCATTCAACGATGTGCTTCATGGCGTTCCAGTGCACATCGTCCGAAACACCTTTCACCTAACTGTGAAAACTTGCGTCGAAATCGATGAGAATATAGCTACTTCACATTTGCATATCCTCACCAATACCAGGTAGCCCATGAGCGATATTGCCCACATTGAATGGCATCTGATTATTGGACAAATTTGCTCGGATGCTTGCTGCTTGGGCCTGGATCTCGCATGCAGATGAATGTTGTTTGTGCTGTGCAGATGGTTAGCGGAATGCGTCGTGTGAGTCTTAACTTGACGCATTGAAGCACTCACATATTTTAACCCATTCAGGTTTTTGTATCGTTTGTGGCAGTACTCGCACTTATGAGGCTTCTCCTTCTCCATTCCGGTCTCACCGGGATACGGTGTGGAAGTTTCCGGGTTGACAATTGAGAAAGTACCATCCCCGTTCTCATGAAGCTGTTGGTTTTGGTGACCATGTTGTTTGTGGTACCTGCATGCATGGTTAGCGTCACACTCCAATGGCAAAGCTAAAAATTTCACTGCAACTGAAGAGCTTACTTTAAGCCATTTTGGTTCTTATAAGCTTTCTCACATCCGATCACCGGACACTTAAAGGGTTTGTCTTCTTCCGGAGGCATTGTAAATGTCTCTGGGTTCGCGATAGCCCTCTGGAGCGCAGCTAGGTGAGTAGGGTCGGTAATGTTGGGGAATTGGCTTTGATCTAGGCCGAACTGTGCCATCTGCTGCTGAAGTGCCCGTTGCTGATTGGCCGAGGTGCCGTTCGGGCTATATAGCCTCTTCGCTGGATCTTGGATGAAGTACTCTGATAAAGCCGACGTATTCAGATTTCCCACTGCGCTATTCAAGTCCATGAAATCAAGAGAGGAATTATCGATCATGCCATCAGATGTACTACCTATGCCGGACTGGTTGGTCGTGAGTGTCGGAGTGTTGACAGACGATACCGTAGGGTTGTTCTGATAGCCG
The DNA here is from genome assembly GCA_022385715.1 of Xylaria cubensis. Classification (NCBI taxonomy): domain Eukaryota; kingdom Fungi; phylum Ascomycota; class Sordariomycetes; order Xylariales; family Xylariaceae; genus Xylaria; species Xylaria cubensis. Next base: position 224,708 of record MU279039.1, read on the forward strand.
AAGCCAGAGGCACCGGGCGTTGGCGGTTGCGAGGTTCGCAAGGCTTGCGGCAAACCTGAACTGTTTAGCTGCAGTTGCGGCCTTTGTTGCCCAAACATCTGGCGGGTCTGTTGGATTGTTCTGTGGCTGCTGTCGTCCATTTCCATCATCCCAACAGCATCATCCATTTCCATGTCGCCTACGGTGTCCATGTCATCATGGGATTGCATGCCACTCAACTGAGCCTGCTTGTTAGAGTCCATACCCATCGATTGCCTACCGGCATGCAGGTTACCGAACCCCATGTTGGAAGCACCGTTGGCCCCTGGTATCCGGTTCTGTTGGCCGAAGCCCATTTGGCTGGGGTTTTGATAGCCTTGAGGATCCGGACGCCCGGAGCCCATGGAGACAGAAGGTCTGCTACTGACAGAGAGTCTGTGCGGCATACGAACACTATTGCCATTACGATTACCTTGGACGTTCGCCGCGGTGTGGACTGTCTCATAGTGGCGCAGAAGATCGTGCATGGTATCTAACTTGAGATCACAGCATACAAAGTCGCGCAGATACTCGGCTTCCATCTTAGGAATATACGAATTAGAGTGGAACGACGGCGACTGGGCCGCACCGGTAAATGGCGAAGTACCGGTCATCGCAAGACTATCATGAATTACATAGTTAGCTTCGAAATGTCTGAGACTCCATGCCTGTCTTAGATGCATCTCTCGGGAGAATAGTCGACAACAGATTCGACGACGGCGAAACAACTTACTCATCTCTAATGAAGCTTCCGACAGAGAGGCCACCCCAGCTCATCCCATTCATTAGGCTGCCTGCCAAGCTTTCGCGCCGTCCTCGATTCGCATGTTCGCGGTTCGGGTTGATCATAGAAATAGGCTTAGGGCCGGCACTCACAAACGAGTCCTGGCGACTGCGGCCAATGGCCGAGTCCAGCGAGGGACCGGTGGTCATGTTGGCGTCGGCACCGTGAAAAAAGCCGCCGTCGTCACAGGGCGCTAGGAATTCGAGTTCAAGATCGCCGTTAGGATCGAGTGATGCGGGATGTGAGGTGCAGACGTTGGGTGGGTTGGGTATGCGAATAGGTTTAGACAACGGGCCTGACGAGTCGATGCGATCAGGCGAACCGAAGTGATCGACAGGAGTATTCGGCTGTGGCGAAGGGGAAGGGGAGGAGAGGGAATGTGAAGAGGCAGGTGTGGGAGCAGCAGTCACAGCAACAGCGAGAGCGGCGGCCGCGGCGGAAGGGTAGGCGGAGGAAGAGGAGGAGGAGTAGGAGGGATGGGAAATATTATTATGGATAGCGTGGTGGTTAGGACAATTATTTTGGATCGTCTTTGGGGACAGGGACTGGCACTGGGACTGTGACTGGTACTTGTTGGACCTGGACTTGTTCGTCTCATCGGTCCCGCGACGGCTGCTGAGAGGTGACGACGGATTGCCCTCGGGCCAGTCGGTGCAGCGGCCTGGCTGGGTGCTAGCGGCAGGATTGGCGGCGCCAGCATGCCCAGGAAACCACCGGTCCAAGAAGCCCTGGCTCATGATTGGCAAATCGGCAAGGATTAGGGAGATGCTGGACCTGTTTGCTGGAGGCGTGGGTGCCGCAGAGTAGCGTAGGTACTGGACCAAGGATGTGCTGGTCGTGGGTTGCGCAGGTGGACGGGGGGTGGAACTAACTCGACTGGTGGAGCGCCCTGGATTACCTAGGCTACCTAGGATACCTTACTTGTAGTACTGCGCACTGTCGATTCGAGGGTACTGTGGTAACTTAATCCTTGTCGGCTCTTAATGGAGTAGCGGCGCTCGCGACCTCTTCTCGAAAATTAGGAGCAAAGGCAGGCAGACACAATAGAAGCGGAGGCGGAAGAAGAAGCAGACCGCACACACTCGCTCATATACGTGTTGTTGGGTTGTGTACCCGGCACAATACGATATATGAGGCGCCGAGTAGCTGTCGAGAGATGCCGAGAAGTACTGTAATGGACCTGGAGACGGTTTGCGAGGGATCTTGGGCTGATGGGATCACAATAGGTAGACCAGTTCTGAGCAGGGGTTGTAAGTCACCGTTTTCGGAACTCTGTAGATAGGTGCAAGCAAGCACGGGTCAGCTGACGAACGGGAGAATGGTAATCGTGAATGCAAGAGACAAGAGTTCACTGTACGACATGTGGGAATGGGGAATATTAGTATCGAGACCTAGCGACTTCGCCCAGAGCCTCGGGTGGACGACAAGGATTAGTTATAACACGGCAATGGGAGTGATTAGATGGTGGGTGAGGTAGTGTAGATAGTGTAGATAGTGTACTGTAGTGCAGTGCAAGTGAGATGATGATGGCAACACGACGGCGTTAGGGGGGATAGGATGCGAGCATCCTGGTATCGCGAACTAGCAGCGGGCGGCGAGCGGCAAAGATGTGCCACTGTATATCGCCGTCTGAACTGCGTATATGCGCCAATGTACACTTACATGACCTGCCTCCCGGGTTGTTGAGTCACAACTTTGAGTTCAACGTCAACACTGCAGCGGCAGTGGCGGACTGCACACGCGTTGTCAGTTACATCAATGTATGTATGTACATACATGCGGGCGGCCGACCCTGTAACCTGTACTGTAGGTATCTCGAAGAGTGCGGTGGGTACCGAGCTGAATAAGTACCTACATGTAATGCAATGTACAAGTAGCTTGCAGCCGATGAATTTGGAGGGTATACACGAGTAACGCCAGATATACTAGCATTTGCTGGACGCATCGGGGGGCATCGACCAAATTCATGTGCTAACTTCGTAAATTCGGATGCAATGCGAAGGGAACGAATTCATGTTCAATGGACCAGTGGAGCCTCAATCTTGCGCTGCTACGAAGTAGGTAATGCGGTCGTGGCATGGTACCTAGGTAGGTAATGTAATGTACGTGTAACTAGGAGCCGGGCTACGAGTGGGACCCGACATGTCCTCTGGGTGCCTCTGGTGATGCCAACACTACGGTACCGCGCTAGTTGACTGCCAGGTATTGTACAGTAGTGTAAGCAGGTACAGTAGTGAGTGCACTTACGAGCTGGCTGACTCGTGTGCACGAAGCACGTCCCAGGATCGGATATTGTTAATATCGTGATGACCCGACAATGAATGCTGTGTCGCTACGATGTTGTTGCGCCGCAATCCAAGACAAGCACGTGCGACAACCTCGCAAGCCCGGGGCAAGAAGCAGTAAAGAACCCCCGACGGCGTTGGCTTCAGCACCCTCTACGCTTCAGCCTACGGGGACAGGACTTCTACTTTTGGCTTGATCGTGCGTTCGCCTAATATGCTACCTCTTGTTTCCGGCGGGAGGGTTGCACCGGTCCTATAGAAGTCGTTCCTTCTTCTGACTCAGGCCATCGTAGCATTCGTCACCGCTCACAAGTGGGCGAGACAATGGAAGGATTGTCAGATGAAGGTTGCAATATGTGGTGTCGCATCGACAAGGCCCCAGAAATGGCCGACGGGTTTTGGGGTTGCTTGATCGTATGGTTGCTTGCTAGATCGACGCGGTGTGAGCACCACTCAAAAGCCATAATTGTGGTTCGTCGCTCCGTGCTGCGAGTATGACCAGAACCAATGCCTAGGTGTGTTACAGCATTGCCGATGCGAGTTCAATATCTACAATGTCTCTTATCCTACCCGTATCATTGGACATTTGTGGGTATGACCTTTGACTATTATCAGTGTAATAATCTCTCCGAGCAAACACAGTTTATGATCGACTATGTACATTATCTTTAGTTATGACCTTCCCTATTCCCTTTGAGGTACTTGTTTAGATATGATCGCAGGAGCCTACATCACATGCCGGGTGCGATCGACGAATTCCAAGGTTCTAATCTGCATTTGCAAGTCGCAGATCAATGACATAAGCCGGGAAACGAACCGTTCATACATCCATCTTACGAAGACAAACAAAGATTATCACTAGACCAGGTACAACAGCGCCGATAGAGATGCCTATTCAAGCTTGGGGCTGGAATGATAATTACAGGTCTCTTATGAGAGGTTTTCATCCATATCGGGCGCTACACCTCGGTTTGCTTGCCTCAAAGAAAGAAACAGTTTACTGACAAGTTCGATTTCACGATGCTTACCTAAGGTATTCAGTAGCACAACATATAAAGCGGTGAGACCATATGGACTTCATTTACTGATTAATACATACAGCATATTACATCAATGATGAGCTAGCGATAGCTGATGCGCGCTAGAGTTAAGTTGGCTGGGCGCCCTGGATCGAGGTCGCACCCCAACGGCCCCGATGTTACGCCACTAGACTATAAGAGATGACTTAGCATCTTGGGTGCTCTGCTAAACCGCTCCATTTCTCGATCCCAAAAAACTAAAGTGACCAATAGTAATCCTGCCTTGAAGCGGTAAGTTTCCGCTTACGGCGATGACCAAATCACACAATAATTGAGATCTGGTCATTGCAGAATGAGATAATCCAGTCGTCAGATCAGGGTTGTCGGCCAACTTGGAGTTCGAGGAATACCTAATAGTGTAGATAGATATATAATACAGCGTAGCATATCAGTAATATCAAGCTGGTTGTTTACGATACATCATGTGACGATAGTGGCACATCATCGTAGTACTACCTCGTGTATGAAATGTACGTTGAAGGTACGTACCTAAGGTACCTACATATATGTACATCTCTGTTACGGTGGATACCATATTAATCACTTCTATATCTCCTACTTTGGAACCCTACACAACCCTAAGACATATACTAATACATGCCGTGCAGAGAGAATGACTCGGCACATCCATATTTACATATACGTACTTACACAGCCATCTTGCGTCGGGTATTGGCAGGACGGTTGGCTGCCTGTTGGGTTCGTGAGCGCTGTAACCTCATCCCTCGCATTGTTGTGTGACATGTTCATCCGATATACGGGTGGTACGCAGCTCATGATCAGTCTCCAGTCCGTGCATCTTCGATCTTGACCCAACGACACGGGTCCCCCCAGTCTATCCCCAGGCTCTCACGCCTGTCCGAGAGCCAATCGCTTTTGATGTGCCTGGGATTGTGTAAGAACTTGATCCAAATGTTACCTAGACGATATATCGCCTCTACGTACAACGTGCTCCAACCGGCGCTGCCGCCAGAGCGTGTTTCAAAGTTGCTAACTATCGCAAACAAAGTAAATAGACCGACGTGTGTTGTAGATCGTCGCGCTGCCGCTCCGAGACTCCGATTGGCCTCACACACACTTACTCAGTGCTACATCATACCAACCAAGTTGTACTTATACTACAGAATGTTTCTGTACATCTTCCGAAGACGGGCATCCACTTGGCGTGGTCTGTCAAAATACAGTACTAAGCTAATGAACACTGTACGTACGTGTAAATTACACGTGCTAATTCGAGGGCCAGTCCGCTTTCACTAAATACTTCCTAAATAGGCAACTATTTCCTGGGAAATGTAGCGTACTTAAACGGATCCTTCCAAGCACAACTCACGCTAATGGCAGATAGGTGCGACGTCAGGCGGACAAGAGCCACGAGGCAAGCAGCTGAAAGACGGCTACAAGCCGAGCATAGCCTCAAAATGTGCCGAGCCTGACCAGCTGAACCTCCGAAGTAATACCCCGGGATTGAGCATCACGACGGGTGGTTGGTTCCGATTCAACCACATTTCCCAACGCCGTGCGACCGAGGAAACGAAATGTCGAGAAGCGGCTCAGTAGTTACACTACTGTACGGCATGTGGATGATCAAACTGATCGTCGCGGGATGACAACACGACGACTGCTAATTGTTGGTTGACTGTCCAGACCCCATAGGCGCTATAACTGCGTGCTTACGTTAGCTAACCGCTCTTGATACAATCTATTTGCCCTTGGATCACGATCGTCCCTTCTCCGGCCTCATTTGAACACCCCCTGAATGTTCGAGACCAAAGGATCAATAACAGCGGTTTGATAATAGAGAACATCACGAGCCTCCTACCCCATGTGGGAAAAATGAGATCCGATCCCTCATGTGCGGCTTCGCGAAGTTCGGCAGTACTAACAGCCTTGTTTAACCATGATATTCCGGATCGGTTTGCTTGGATGACATCAATTCTGTGAACCAACGGAGTCCTAACTCTAGTCTAACCATTCTAATCCTATACGCGACTGGTTAACGTCGCTTATTCGAGGACCATCTCGAATTAGCCCAAGCGAACCGAGGGCAATTTCCTTCGGTGCGACTCAATCAGGTACTGTTGGGGTACCTGTAGCCAGTCAGTTGGACCAACAAACCCACGAGTCACATAGGCTATCTACGTCACATCATTGCATACTGTATTTTCAAGCCGAATAAAGTAGGCGCCTAAATCAAATCTTGAGCCTCTTATTTGTAGCTTTCTCATTAACGGTAGATATGTCAACATGACCAGCTTCTGTCTGCTGACAGGCTCGTTAAGCTCATCCGTGTCATCTTTATCACGCAGGCCGAACCAATCGCCTCATGTGAAAGCATTGCTCAACATGGCACATGCCAATCGGGTAAAGAGGGGACCAATCTTGAGGCTCACCGCTTCTTAAGGACCTCAGTCACGAGGCTTAGGATTAGTACTGTAGGCGCCGGCTTTGCCAAGGCAAACAGAGATGATCCTCGCTCCTTTGTCAGTCAATGCATCCTGGACAGATCCTGCAGAAACGCCTTGGACCCTGAAATCTTGGCAACCTTGAAATGCCCTCACATGTCTTTTGGTTCTGCTTTGACCTGTCTGTAAACGATTACTATTGCCTGCTAGCGCTTCCCGAGTATCTCAATTGCTGAGATCGTCAATGCCAATTCTGCGCTAAGCGGGGGCAATGTCAAATCACCATAGTTTTGGATCTGCTTAAATCGCTATCATGCAGAACCATCCCCGTTTGCCACATGGTTGCAAGAATGCAATCAGCTTTAACACATAATAGCTCCAGTGAAACAGGACGCCATGCACATACACACTGCCTGCAGATGATATGCATAAGTGTAGCTTAGTAATACGCGGGCTATCATGTTGTCGTGAACACCAGAGATCATTTGATATTGGCCGTCAACCCCTAACGTTTTCTCTGAAAGCCTCTAGTTTAGACACTTTTTTCTGGTATACTACCTGAGGCCCTTTGATGTCGAATACTTGGTTTCTGAGAATCAATTGATGAAGAATCTTAGCTTCTTTCATATCATATAAGGTGCGTCTTGAAAATTAATACAGATATAACCGTAACATACCTACGCTGTTCTTTAGCTTGATATTGACATTAACTAGCAGCTCGAAGTTTAGCAGGCATTGTCCTACGCATACCCTATATGTCATCTATTTGAAGCTCTCTGGATATCATTACACTAGAGAGTGTATCAACTCACCATATGGTAATATGTGAAAGTTCAACTCTGAACCTGGCTTATGAGCAAACATCAGAGTACAGTATTGGTACTTCCATATAACACCCTTCCAATCAACCACGAAGGTAAATGCATCACGACGCTAACACTCGGTTTCGAATACTAAATGCATACTTATTCCACTCGAGTAGCAGCTCCTCTGATCTTCATCTACTATTGAAGTATTCGATCCACAAGGACCCTTATTTTAGGGCTCGACGTGGACCACCATGTGCTTGACGAATATGGCGGTACATTCTTTTTCCTTAGCTACATTAGTTTTCCTCTTCGTTAGCCCATTGCACTTAGTACACCCCAGCACGGTTAGCGGGAATATCCGTACGACTCACTACTACGTACTCTTAAGGTCGCGTGCAATGTGTGTGTCAAGAATATTTCTAGAACATTTCTAGATAGCTTCTAGCTCCATCCTTCTATTTGAGCCCCGGCACTCGGAGATGCAGCTGTACCTGGGTACAACGCTAATGTATGTATGTACACTTGTATGCAGGTGGTTATTAACGCACGATGTTACGAATGGAGCAATCGTTAGGTAATCTTTGTGTCACACAAAGACAACCTTAGCGAGTATTGCTGGGTACCAGGAGCGGTAAATTTACCGCAAATTTACCGCTCCTAGTTTAGAACGTTCTAAAAAAGTTAGGGGGATAGTTGCCGTTCATTTTTTTAAACGTTCCATATCGATAAGCCGCTCATTTGGTTTGGAGCCGCTCGCGATTTGGAACCGCTCGCGATTTTGGAACCGCTCCGTAGTTAACCACCTACATATGTATATATAAAGGCTACCTAGCCACCCGGCTACCCGGCCATATCGCAGCCAATCTACGGATCCATATATCTACAAGGAATATCCTAGCTACATTCTGTCCGTACTTTATTCAAACCTTAACCGTACTAGATCTACCTCAGAATATTATTGCATTCAATTCGTAGTTTAACACTTTAACGGAACGATTTTTGGCCGTCGCTAGATTTATACGTATAGCTATTATTGCACTATATGGAACCGCTCCTAAGTTGGAACCGCTCCTAGGTTTGGAACCGCTCCTGAAATTTGGAACCGCTTATATAATAAGCAGCTCTTAAAAAAGGAGCCGTAACTTCTACCGTTCAAAAATTTGAGCCGTAATTTCTACCGTTCAAGAAATGGAGCCGCAAATATACCGTTACCTCTACCCCCCCTTCTTCTGCTAAGTATAGTTACTGCAAAGAGATTAAGACCTCAAGGTTTCACCGTTAGTCATTGGAAAATTTGGCCCCGCTGGATGCCTCGGTATGGCAATTATTATTACGAAATTAACACTATTAGACTCCTTTTTATATTTCTAAATAACTCAACCCGAAGCTTGAAACTGCATCGCTCTATCTTCTGACGTCTAATCGATTATAGACAGTCGATAATCATACTAATCAGTTTATGAGTAAGCTGACGAGACAGTCATATCCCAGACGGTCGCATCTTCCATTTTCTTCACATTTAAGCCGCGAAGCATTCGACTTCAACCGGGTTTCAAGTTCAAGTAAGTATCAACTTGTCTAAAGGTGATTTCTCGGTGTACGCAACAACACTAGCAACCCGATATCGTTTCGCCATCTGGGCGGTCGTTGGATTAGGAACCGAATACGTCCTACTAAAACAGACAAGACAGAAACTGTCGTGGAACCTGAGGCTCTCGCGAGCGAGCAAACGCCGAAACGGCGAATACCGGATCCCAGTGAGCGAGCTGCCTAAATGCAATGTCTCGGGAAGCTAGACCTCCTTAAATGAATAGAGTCAATAGTTATATGCATGTGAGACATGAGGTGCAGCTTAGGTACGATAATGGCATATACGGAAAACAAAACCAAGCGATACGCTTCTACAGGAGTGAAGCGGGCGCGGCCGCTGAGCTCACCTAGCCTTTAGCCTTCGGAATTAGATCGGGATTTGATGCAAGACAACCTTTCTGGCGCCGCGCAAAAAATCATGCGACTGCGAGTGAATTACATCATGTAAAAAAGGGCAACTCCGGCCAATCCCCAGTGCATCATCCATCACCTATTTCGGTCTCTTTTCCACGCAACATTCGATTACTCAGTACCACCTACATAGGCCTTTGCCACAACACCGAGAAGTTTCCTACGATACAGATTGCGGGCTTTGAGACTAAATTGAATATATAAGACTTATAAAGTTGTGAAGGTGACGACAGATTTTGGATATTCGGCTTATCAGTGTCGTCACTATAACAACATCCCACTATCCACCTACGATCCCTCTTAAACCACACACATCCATCCCTGTTTAGGTACTTCAAAACATTGGAATATACCAAACACACACCAATTCCTACATCATTTAGCCAAGAAACACATATAAAGTCCAGTTAAATCAACGACCGAGCGACGAGAAGTCTAAATTAAACCAGCCACACCCCTCACGTAGTAGAAAGCAGCAACAACCATCAAGATGAAGGTCATCAGCGCAGAAGAAGAGCAAGCTCATTACAACTCGGTGCTCAAGGGCGGTTTGATCGGCGGCACACTAGGTGTCAGTGTCGGACTACTGGGCGTCATCGGAGCTGGACGCCGATTCCCAGCCGTGCGCTCGCTGACGCTCCCTTTCCGCGCATTCCTCGTGACATCAGTAGGCACCTTCGGCGCCATCGTGAATGCCGAGCGGCACTCGAATGCCTTCCACCTCGCCAACAACCCCATGAACTTCTACAAGGACCAGGCCGCGCGCGACGCCGAATATCTGCGGTCGCAGGAGACGTCGTGGCAGCGCTTCCGGCAGTGGGGTCAGCAGAACCGGTACTCGATTGTCGTTGGCGCCTGGGCCGCCTCCCTGGGTATCGCGTTCGCCATGGTCAGCCGCAACCGATTCCTTAGCACCTCGCAGAAGCTCGTCCAGGCTCGTGTCTACGCCCAGGGCCTCTCGCTCGCCGTCCTCATTGCTTCCGCTGCCTTCGAGACCGCCGATGCCCGCCAGGGCAAGGGCCGCTGGGAGACCGTCATGGTCGTGGACCCTAATGACCCCGAGCACAAGCACCTGATCGAGAAGAAAATCCATAAGGAGGAGTACGAGGGCCAGGATCTCTGGCGGGACATGGTCGCTGCTGAGGAGCGCCGCCTCGCTGCGCGCAAGAACGAGTCCGCTCCTGCGACGAAGACGCAGTGAGAGCCCTGCCTCGTTTTGTTATCTCTGATGGGGCTTGTTAGCCTCGAAAGCATGAATCACGGTCAGACCAGGAGCTTAGTTTGTCCAGGAGATGTCCAGGAGAAGACCAGGCCACTAGATCTGTCGACCTAGTTTTACGGACCGGTTTTCAGGTCGAGAAGGGGAAAGGCGAGCGGGAACTGGTTTAGAAGGCATTAGCGGCGAATCGTCGATATTCAGGACTTCGACACATAGATCATGCATCCCAGGCGTTCCGGTTCGGTTGTGCGGCAGGGTATGACCGCGATTTAATATCTTACGTTGTTCTCCTCTCTCTTTTGTATACTTCGCGTTGTCATTCCGGCCCTAGGAGTACGTTCATCACGACATTGGGTTTGGTTAAAAAGCATCGAGGTGAAGACGAGTTTCGTCTGGCTAGTGATTCTCATAGACAAAAGTCGGGTTGATGATCACGAGCAAAAAAGGATACATAATAAATAAATTTCAACCAGTCCTCAAAGACGTCCTTCTGCTTGAATACTTATGTGGCATTTACTAACTAAATCCTCGATTATAAACATGGCTTATCCGATAGTCCAAGCAAACAGAAAAAAACAGAATGACCACCCCTCCATTTATTTTCCTCCCAAAGCCGACACCGTTGCTTAGTGAAAGCAACTGACTGTAGTAACTATTAAACTTTGGTGGCCTGGCATTATTTGGCCAGTCGCAACCTTCAGTATATGCTCTCTGTATAGGGCAAGAATTGGGGAAAATCGTAATCTCGTAGCGGCTGCCTTTTCTACTCTCCTTCTAATCGTACATGTTTCCTACATACCAAAGTTGAACGGCAAATAGAACTCGTGTGTCCAGCTGCCTCAGACCTCGATAGTGAAGTGACTGATCTGTGAATAATACGCATGGACGGCGAGCTCGAGGATCCAAACATCGCCGAAGACCTCGGCTCCGTCGAAGCCACCGATCATCAGTAGCCGGCTGTCGTGGAGCACCGTACCGTGGTATCCCCTTCCGCTAGGAGGCAGGCCGTAGACACGACGCTTGTCCCAAGACATGGTGACGAGGTTCAGCAAGAGCACGTCATCGGAGTAGTCATCGCCGTCGTGGCCGCCGATTATAAATAGGTAAGAGCCCACTAGGGTCGAGGTGTGCGAGAGCCGCCGGAACGGGACGGGGATCTGCACGGCCTTCCAGATCTGCGCGTCCACGTCGTACACCCAGACGTCATCGAAGCACTCGCCGCCATCCGACCCGCCGTAGATGATCAGCTTGCTACCGACCATGTTGGCCGTGTGGTAACCGCGGGCCCTGGGCTTGTTCGCCGCGGCTCCCAGGTCGCTTGAGCTCTTATTCGGGCTGGACACTAATCTCCAGCTCATCTTGCTCATATCCGAGACATCAAGACGCCAGATGTCGTTCAGGGCGCGGACGCCGTCCCCGCCGCCAAAGACGTATATGCCGTTCTTATATAGACAGGCCGTGTGGGCGCGGCGTGCGCTCGGCATCTGTTCCCCGATAATTCGCGGCTTATGCCATCTAAAGCTGATAGTATCCAGCACGTAGACGTCATTGTAGTAAGCTGGGCCATCGCCACCTCCGAATATTATCAACTTCTTGCCGACGGCCGTGCACGTCATGGCTCGCAGAGGTATGGGAATTTCGCCCAGGACGGGCGGCGCGCTCCAATAAAAGGCGTCCGCATCCAATACGTAGAGATCGCTGAAACAGGCCCGGCTGTCACAGCCCCCGAATACATATACGTTGTTGCCTATCAGAGTGGTCGTGTGAGCCCGCACGGGTTTCTGCGGTGCCCCCGACACGGGTGCGCGAGACCAGTACATGCCGGACGAGGGTGCTGCGGGCACGTCTGCGGCGGTAGATGGGTCTTGGAGAGGCGGAAACGCCATGTGAACTGCGCGTGGCGGTCGCGAGGGAGCTGTTGGTTTCCGGGGTGCTGTCGAGCTCGGGATGGCCAGCGAGGAGGGCTTGGACGCTATGGCGGAAGTCGATCGTATCACGACCGGGCGGCGGGACTCGGCATCCCTACCATCGGTGGCGGAGCCGGCCTGCGGTTCGCTCTGAGGTTCGCCGTTGCGTCGTGTGACGGCGAAGGAAGAAGGCATGTTCGGTACCGACTGGGGTGGGGGAGGGACGTAGGCAGTCTTGGACGCAACGGAATGCGAGCGTTGTCGTATGGAAGGTTCGGACCCCTTGCGTCTGCTGGTCGGCGGCGGGCCGTTGCCGGTGCTGCCCCCCTGGCTCTTCGAGGCGAGATGGCCCGGGGTATGGCTGCGGAGGGGAGGGGCTCGGTCGGACGCCTCGCTTCGCGTGGAGGCTTCAGACTCGGCGGCTATCTTCTGCGACCGCACGGTACGTGACCGGCTGCTAGAAGAGGCGTGCGATCGCGAGTCAGACATGGCGGAATTAGACTTAGACTTTGGCTAACTGGTACCCCCGTTGGCATCACCGCCTCTATTGTTGCTGTCACAAGGTGCCCCTGGCTCACTGGCTCGACGGCTGGCAGCGGGGATACCAGATTCGACGGCAGCGGGGAGATGGTGCAATCGTGTTTCCGTATCTTCGGATTCATTCGCTCGTAGTTCGTCTTGTCACCCTCTTACGGAGAGAGAATCGTGGGCACACAATTGGCCACAAGCGAAGACTGTCTGTGTCTTTGTCTGTAACTATGTTACGAAGTCTCTAGCAAGACGTGACGTCGAAGAACGCGGCTGAAGCTAGAGGAGAACTAGACAAGACTAAGGCAACTTGTCTCATGCATTGACAGCGACGTGTTATATTTTTCGACAAAATGTCAGACAGTCGACAAGGATTGTGGGCAGATCTCAATGCCGGTGTACCAACTGGTCGACAATGGATCCAGTCGCGTGCTGTCACTTTATTGAATTGGACGAATAGCAGAGTCGAGTTGACGATGTCAACAGCCAAAGAACACACACACTTACGCGCAACAGTTTCCAAACAATAAATTTGTGATAAGTTATGTCGTAATTGTCGGTAAGATAATGAGCAGCAGGATGGGTTAAGGCCAGCGCCAGGCTACGATCCCTGCATTAGATTGATTAATTCTATGAGAAATCGCCAAAGCAAGGGGTACCGGTATCGTGCCTGCCCGTATGTACTGTGGTGATCCCCCGCATCGGGGATTCCTTCGTAATTACATAAGCCCGGAAGTGATTCATCCTTCCTTTATAACGATGCGTACCCATGAGGCTATTCTGTCCAAGGTCGACTAATAACATTGAAACAACCCATAACGAAGCTACCTTGGCTACCCTACCTATACTACATGTATACTTATATGCACTTATTTAAGTCATTCCATGCCTGGATTATCCTTACTTCGACTTCTCTTATCGTCTTGTATTGAGAGAAACACCGTTGCAATCAGCACTAGCGCCAGAGGGACCGCCGTTTAATCTTGCTAAGAGATCGTCTTTGGACCAAACCTTTTTGTAAATTGGCACCGTACTACGTAGGTAGGTTGCCAAAGTGCACTACGTATGTGATACAATGAGCTGAATGGATAAATCTTTAGCCTGGCCGTGCCAATGTTTATAGGTATCTCCGAACTAGTTATACCCAGATCCATACGACACGTACTTACAGGCTTGACAGGTTACGTACCCAACAGCATATCTATTACCGAGAATGTCCAGTGAAACGGCCGCCTTGTTACTGAATCAGGTAAGTCGCAGCAGTGTTGCGGGGTCCACCCGCGAGAAAGGCTGTACCTAGTGTACTGAGATTGATGGAAATAATGGGCCTTGATTAATCAAAATCGCTGTGGCCGACAAAAATTCTGGATCTCGCATGAAACAAATCTCATAAATGGAATGAGATCCATAACCTCACCTAATCATCATTTCCATCTACCCCGGAATCAACTACCAGCGACTGTGAATTTACAAGCTAAAGTCGGCGAACCACCTGTTCTATGCAAGACTCGGAACAACCCGAGCCCCTTGTTGCGGCTGAGGCTCGCACCGAGGAGGCGGGTGTCACGTCCGAAGTGAACGAGCCTTCATCTAAGAGACAGAAGCTTAGCCACATTGAAACTACAGATCAACGCGATCGAAAGCATGGCATTGCACCTATAAAACCAGAGTAAGTTTTGCGATCTAAAATCACATGATGCCTTTGATCCGGTTTTATTAACATGCTACCTACAAAGATATCTCATCTCATTAGAGGCTCAAGATGTTGTCGATGATGACGTCGCCGAAGGTGCTGGCGCCGCTGATAATAATGCCACCGGAAGACCAGGTCAGCAACAAGAGGGCGGCGGTAAGAAAGGAAAGAAGAAGCAGAAGGGACAGAATCATAACCGCACCTTTGGTCACTTTGAGGACTCGCTGCGACTCTGCAACAGTCGTGTATTAAGCAATGAGTTTTCTCCTAAGCCTTGCAAATTTGGAGAGCGCTGTAACATGTGCCATGACCTCCGCGTGTATCTCGCCGAGGGTCGACGACCAGACGTCGAAACCCTTGGCGGGAAATGCCCTGTCTTCGAAAGATACGGTCGCTGCCCATCAGGTTGGAAATGCCGCTTTGTCAAGAGCCATTCTAAGGAGATTCAGCTCGAGGATGGGCGGAAAGAGCTCGTGCTCATTCAAGAAGGAGACCATGTGGGACTCGACGACAACCAGGACGCCCGGCCCGGTATAGTCAATGTTGCATCGTCCGACATCAAATGGGATCTCGCTCGGAAAAAAGTCGTGCTCGAAAAATCCGAAGCTTACATCAAATGGCTGGACCGAGACTCTGCGATAACTCACAAGCTTTATAATAGAAAGGGGAGCACAGAGGATGCACCAGTGGACCCCAGCGACCTCGAAGAGCTCAGGGCTCAGTTTGTTGACCCTCCATTTAAGCCTTCTGAGAAGCGGAAGATCTATTTTGGACGAGAGACGCCCGTCTTAGCTCCCCTCACAACCCAAGGCAATCTCCCTTTTCGAAGACTTTGTAGCGAACTGGGTGCTCAGATTACGTACTCCGAAATGGCAATGGGTCTACCTTTGATCCAAGGACAGAAAGGCGAATGGGCTCTCATGAAGACTCATGAAAGTGAACTGGCCTCTCCTCGCTACACACCCGAGCACGGCAAAATTGTTGAAGGCTACGATAACGCCAAAGATCTCAAATGGGGAGCACAGATATCTGGCAATCAGGCATGGGTCGCGATGAAGGCGGCAGAGGCTTTGACAAAATTCTTGCCTCATCTTCGAGTCATCGATCTCAACTGTGGTTGCCCCATCGACTTAGTTTTCCAAACGGGAGCCGGGTCAGGGCTCCTGGACACGCCGAATAAGCTAGAAAAGATGGTCCGGGGCATGAATACTGTCTCTGGGGAAGTACCCATCACAGTGAAGCTTCGGACGGGTGTCCGAGACGGCAGACCCACCGCCCAACGACTTATCGAAAGACTGGCTTTCGGCAATCCAGACTTTCGGGATCGACTAGGAGCACCCGGAACGGCAGCCATGACATTACACGGACGTAGTAGACAGCAGCGGTACACTAAGAAGGCCAATTGGGAGTACATTGCAGAGTGCGCGGCGCTGATCCAATCGTACAAGAACAAAAAAGACGATCTTACAGATACAGCTTTAGAGCCTGACCAGAGCACGCAGGCGAACACATCAGATGGCGGAATTTATTTCATTGGAAATGGTGACTGCTACTCGCACATAGACTATTTCAATCATATCGATAATGCTAAGGTAGACTCGGTCATGATCGGCCGAGGTGCTATGATCAAACCGTGGATATTCGAGGAGATTGAAAAGGGACAGTACCTCGACAAATCGGCATCCGAACGGCTCGGCTATGTCGAGAAGTTCGTCCGCTACGGACTAGAAGCTTGGGGCAGTGATGAGATCGGGCTCGGCCACACGCGCCGGTTCTTACTGGAGTGGTTGAGCTTCACTTGTCGATACATTCCGATCGGGCTTCTCGAACATCTCCCTCCCAGTATTCAGGATCGCCCTCCAAAGTATAGATGCCGTGATGACTTGGAGACGCTGCTCGCTAGCACTAACTACAAGGATTGGATCAAGATCACGTAAGTCTCTCCCTCACCCCTCGATGGCAAGGGTCACGTCGTCGGCGGAATATTTTTTTCTAACTATTAACAGTGAAATGTTCCTGGGTCCTGCTCATCCAAACTTCACGTTCCAGCCGAAACACAAGTCTAACAGCTACGAGATCGATGCGGAGGGTTAGGAAACAAATAAGGAGCTTTGGGATTCAGCTAAGCGCTGAGTGTTGACTGCGATTAAATTTGTTCCCAAGTAGAATTGTAAATGACAATCAAGAATATAAGCCCTGGCTAAGTAAATAAAGCTTCGTGATGACCTTACATGTACAATTTCCTGACATTCTTATTGCGGTATTTTTGGGTTATGAATTTGGTCAGAGATTGGGACAGCAGAACGTCATTGATACACTGTGCATCTGATATCTTGGTGGTTCGGCATTGGGCATATCGTGAGCGTGATCTTGTCCGCGGTAGGATAAGTCGGGTATAACCGTTACAGGCATGGTTTTTAGACTTACCGGGGTTTAACAGGGCTAGACTAGCCTAGCTTGACCACAAATAAACGATGACGTAGCCTCTAGCTCATCCGGCCAAGCCCCACCATCTGTCCACTGCTGTCAAAGTAGCTCTGTCAATATCGTCACCCAAACAAGGACACTTTCCCTCAAAATCAACCCGAGCTCTTTTTAAAGCTGCCGCAGCTCCCATCACCACTCTTCTTGTCACCTCTTTGTCTTCCTCATTGCCCGCCGCAACTGACGACGCTCAGTCATCGACACAATATACAAAGTCTTTCTTCCTGAGACACCTATTGTCTCTGATAACTGAAGCCACCAACCCCCGCACCTTTTGTCGAGACGAGACAAGCTGCACCACCGTCAACCATGACGCTCTACTACACCCTCGTATGCTCTTCCATCTATCTTCCACAGCCGCATTTTACCAAAAATCCTCTGGTGCATAATCGTCATGTATGTGCTTGTGCTAGTGCTAACACTACACAATCAGGTCTTCATGCTCCTCGTAGCAGAGATGTCGCTCTTCATGTTGCTCGTCGTCCCGATGCCCTTCACCATAAAACGCAAGATGTTTACGTATGTCGTGCCTCTTTTGACAGAAGGAAAAATCCTCGAGCTCTAGTGCGTTACATTGTTCGCTAACATTGTTTCTTGCAGCTTCCTATCCGAAAACCCGCTCATAGCCAAGATTCAATATGGTCTCAAGATCACCTTCATCTTCATCCTGATCCTCTTCCTTGATAGCGTCAACCGCGTCTATCGAGTACAAGTCGAGTTGGCAGCCGCTACTGATTCAAGCAAGGGTGGCGCGGCGTAAGTCTTTCCCCGTTCTCTTAAAGTTCTTACCATATGACTCCTTCAATTCCCATTTCTTTGATCTTACGGACTTTGATAAGCCACCAAATCAGGACAAGTTCACCTGCTTTAACTCTGCTGACACTTTCACAGTGCTGTAATGGGCCACGAGCGACTCGAGGTTCAAGCCCGCAAATTTTACAGCCAGCGTAATATGTATCTTTGCGGATTCACACTTTTCCTGTCGCTGATCCTGAACCGAACATACATCATGATTCTGGACATGCTGCGCCTCGAGGAGAAGCTTAAGCAGTACGAGGGTACAGATAAGAAGACTAAGGATAGCGAGAAGCTCGCCGTCGCCGGTAAGCCCGGTGAGATCGCCGGCTTAAAGAAGGAGATCGAGAGACGTGACCGTGATATCGAAAACCTCAAGAAGCAGGCCGAGGGGCTCTCCCGCGAATATAACAACCTTTGTGAGAAATATGGCGAGACCCAACCTCCCGCTGGTACCCGCAAGGATAAATAAGAGGAGAGCTCTCTACCTCGCCCGAGCCGGGCGGGACCCTTTCCCCAAAATGGCGTTTAGTAGGCTTGTTCGGAGTCATACTTGCGGTTTGCGTTCAAGCATAGGGCGGGCTCATTATGTTAATTAATAATCTTTTCGCCCATTTCATGCTTGATCGGATAGGGTATTCCGAAAGAGTGATATATGAGGGTATTGGGCCAAAAAAGAATCACTAGAATGGAGATGTCCAGTCTCTATCTATAAGCCGGTTTACTTGGGGGTCACAAACACCGGAATGGACCGGGTTATCTACTCCTGAGAAAGTCAAATGGAGTTACGAAATCGCATCTTCTGCCTAATGAACAGCCGTGAAACCATACACTCTACATTGTGCTCACTTGGTGCTCGCATAAATGGGTGATAGCTAATAGCGTATCCATTAATCTTGGTCATATTAACTAATACTCTATCCCTACCCCGTAGCCAGTTCCATAAGCCCGTTTTATCGCCCCGAACCATTCAACCAAATACCCATTTGATAATTAAGTAGGCAGGACATAACATCATTAAAATCGACTCCAAATTCTCACCGTCTCCCTCCGCCCTTTTTCAGAACGCCGTCGAACCGATCAGGGAATAGGATCCCGTTCGCGAGCCGCAGCAAGCGGATATCCTTCTCTTTCTCGCGCGGCTCGCGACTGCCGCTGTTCCGTCTACTGATCTCCTCAAAGGGTGCAAGGCCCATGCTCCTGAGCCCGTCCTCGCCACCCGCGTCCGCGACGTCCTGCACCCCCGAGCGTCCCGCGTGGTCGCGCTCGCCGGACGACCCGTTCCCAGCCTCGGAGAAGTCTGGTGCCGCAAGACCGAGTAGGAAAGCGCGCCGCTGACGCGCGAGGTAGAGCGCGTTCGTCTGCGTTAGGGGACACGCGGGGATATAGAGGATTGTCGTGTCGGATGAGTAGCGGGGATGAGGCCGGTGTGGAATCGAGGTCGTGATGCTGCCGTTGCGGGCGTAGCCGTGGCTGGGGTTGCGGATATGGTTGTATGAAGAGGAGGATGTCGATGAGGACAAACTTGGTGGGAACCCGCTGCTGCTGCCGAAGTTGAAGCTAGAGAGTGATCCGGATCGGGAGCTCGAGCCTGATGAGCTGGATGTGGAGATGGATGAGAAATGCGATGAGGAGTTGCGGCCGGAGTGAAAGGGATAGTTGGAAGGTGAGTTGAGAGAGAAGCTCGACGACGGAGAGAATGGGTTAGGACTACTAAAGTTGAGGTTGGGATCTGTTGGGAAGTAGGTCCCGTCTACGGCGTGCACGACGTCCGGGTGCCAGATCACGTAGTCCCCTGGCTCGAGATCGGGAACCGATACCATGGTGCGCTGGAGCTGGAGATGCGGATGTAGCGTGGTTGTCAGCTCGTGTTGGTACCCGGGTACGGCGCCGTGCAGGATGCTCGTCTGCGAGACGTTGAGGTTCCAGTTATTGGGATGCAGGAAGTCCAATTCCGTCCTCCTGGCCCCCATCCCCATCTCGTGGTCCGCCGCGATCTTCGCGGCCGGGTTCTTGTACCGTGGCGTGAAGAACGGCCGGAGAAGGAGATACGCCGTGCTCAGCTCCAGCATCGGACATACCGTCAGAGCGCCGCTGCGCGCCGGTATGGACGAGAGGCTGAGGAACCCCTGGAACATCCGGAACATGCTGCATGATCCGGAGCGGTTGTACAGGTCCGTCGTGATGTGCAGCCGCGGGCTGCTGTCCCAGGGATCGTAGTCTTCCCAGCGGCCCGAGAATATGGAGCGATACGTCCCCGACGCCCCGTACCCGTCCGGCTCCCAGCGCTCTACGCTCCCGTTGTCGACGTGGGCACTGCTGGGAAGGGGGATGTCGTCGTGTGTTCGCACGCGTAGCCGGTCCGCGTACGCGACTGGATACTCGGTGCTGACGAGGGCCTGCTCGTCGCTCGCGTGCCAGGTGCTCATGGCGAACCGTTGGGCATCGAGCAGACGTGAGTCTGCACGTGCCCGGACTTGGCTCGGACTCCAGTATAGGTCGAAGAGCTGGGGATCGTGTGACGGGTGACCTCTCGCCTGCGGATTTTCGGCGATATAATCCAGCGTCTCTTCTTTCCATGTCTGCGCTGTGGTAAGGGGGACCACGCGTTTGATGACGGCCACGCCGCGCTTCCTTAATGCCTTCCTGAACGCCGATGCCTTCACGCTATCGTGGATGTCGAAGTAGTCGATCGTAGGGATCACATCGGACCCCCGGGTGGCGGTGTCGTCTGCCTCTTTGCGGAGGGCGCGAATCAGGCGATAGAATGACTCCGCTACATCCTTTTCTCGACAGGCGATCATGTTTCTCTTGAGTTTAGCGAAACGGGAGGAGAGTGGGATGGGCTCCGAAGAGTCGAAGGTCGGGATCATGTTATGTGCTGCCATGTTGCCGACTTCATGGAGAGGTTTCTGTCTTAAGGACGGATCATGGGCGGACTCTGTGATTAGCATGTCTCACTCACTCTGAATGCTATCTCGACCCTTTTAAGATGATGAGACTGCCGAATACTAGATAGTGAGGATCAAAAGTACTCGAAGCCATTTTGTAGGATTTCTTATGTGTTAGCCTGAGAGTGGTCCGTATTTGAAGCTAGGTGGAACGTTGCTGTTCAGAATGAGACTACTTCGAGACAAGCGAACGTATGAGCATATCACCGTCGAACAGAATGCCGATAACCTTGCATATTGACGAAGCGAAGAGACGGGGTCTAGAAGCCGTCTGTGACACCGCACTAGACATTGTGTACCGACATAAGCCCATACATGTCAGCATCTTGACTATCGGCCAGATGTTCCGACGTCCAAGAAAGGGTGTCCTCTCGTTAGTAGTATGCATTAGACTGGTTGCAGCAATTTTAAATAAATAAAAACGCTACACGTTGTCCACTTGAACCCCATCACGTTTCTGCGCTTTTTCTCACATCCCAATTACAGCATAGAGGATTCAAGCAGCTTCAGTTGTTGATTCTGCAATAGCTTCAATTTGGTCGACGTCGGAACTATCCATACTAGAACTAGCAGTCGACTAGAGAACAAACGGGTATCCAGTGCGGCGCTTCCACGGGCCGTCGAACCGCGGTCCAGCTTCTCGGAGAATTTCCCTTACCGAGCCTACCGAGTACCAATGGGGACAGTTTCCGGGCTCTTATGAGGCGGAGCGGTACATTAAACGTCACCGGTGAGCGTGCCTTGCAGGGCCGATGAACCCTTACCGGGATGGTAGCGGAATTGCATCGTGCATGAATAGTACAGTTCCAACTTACATAAAAACCAGGTACAAGTTTGGAGATCTCTTTCCTCGTTTGGATTATCGGACAGCTCCTATCTTTGCCATCCACAGCCTCGGCTGACAAAATGCTTTTCTGTGCTGGGGAGTTTGTCTAGATCGTTTTTAGATCCTCCTGGGCCGGTGCGGGTTGCCGCTCGCTTGTACAAACGACAGGGGCCGTTATCTTGTCTATATCGGAGAATCCGGAACATAGAATCTATTTGATTGATCGGCCACTTATGCCTACAGATAAAGAGCGCCAGCAATACGATAAATCACACTCTGCAATGGGACATGGTAGTTTAGAGGTTTCGACGTTGTTGTTGTGCTTACGTATAAACTAATATGGATATCTTGGTATGATTTGATGATATGTTGACACCATAAACTAACAAATATGATTTACAACCTACTACTGCCAGACTTCCGAGAACCGCGCAGCAGCATCTCCAGCCATTTGAAGGTACGCGTCCGAGGCCATGTCATCATCGATACCTAGGAATCGCTGATTGGTAGGCAGGTCACTAGTCTTTAGCACAGGGTAGATCGCAGTGCCCTCATTCACCTCATCGAACATGGCGCCAAAAATGAAAGTTGGTTTCAACGATACAGCACCGTCGAGCTGCATTTGATAGAACGAGCCATTCCATCTTGGGAAATGGTCGAACTGTTCATTTGGATTAGCATTGCTACTTGACCCGCCAGGCCATACAACGATACTACTGTCGATGCCCAGGTCTCGAAGCGCCCCGGCGTCTTCAACGGCCTGCCGGCCATTCAGAAAGTCCTGGTAGCCGTTGATGTCGTAAGAGCCAACGGTCCATGGCTGTATCATGTCGGCGAGGCGATACACTTGCCCAAAGCGACCAGGCTGGTTTTCAACAAGCTCCGCATGCCACGCCTGCTGTACGCCAAGAATCACGTACCAGCCGGCGTTCTTGAGGGCCGCTACGATAGCAATGCCATCATCAGCCGTCACCTCATTGACGATGCCGAAACCCCAAATCTCGATAACAGGTTTGCCTTCATGATGCATGTAGGCGGGGGAAGAAGTGATATCGCTCAATGCTGCGAGATCAGCGAGAAACGTTGCAGTGACGTTCGTGGAACCCGTAACTGCGCCATTCAAGTCATATTCTATCACGAAACCACGGCCATACTTCTCCGCAGCGGCCTTGGCCGAGTTCAGGACCTAATGATCGTCGTCAGAGAAAGTCACTCGTGTCGTGGTAGATTCAAAACACCTACGCTGATCCAGCCACCGTTGGCCTCGTTGATGTAACCATAGAAGCGCTGTAAGAAGGCTCTGCTTATTCCGTGGTCCGCCATCATCTTAAAGTGAAGGTCTACAACGCCGTCGCAATCGTTGCTGTAGAATTGAGCGGGTGAACCATCCGGGCGGATGAATGGGGTATCGAAGAGACAATCAGCCGGGTATCCAGTTACGTCAGGAATCATATCGACGCCCACTAGAAATGACTGTTAGAACAGCCAATATGCAGGTCAGTAAGAGTATTTATTTACTCACCATGTCCAACTTCCGGTGAAGGTGTATCACTAAGTACATGCTATGAGCTAAGGGAAGCTATTATAAGGCATCGCCATACTTACGTTGTCCAATGCGAGTTGCCGTTGTCTTCAAAGGGTTTTCGGAACCATGCTTGATATCCGACGAAGAATTTGCCGTTTAATGTTGATCGGTCAATTGTAGATACTTGTCGTATGGCTGGCTGGTCTGATACAGGGTCACACAGTGACTGGCCAGTCAAACTCAATGCGGCGGCGATTTTCAGTGCGCGAATCATTTTAGCTCTGTTCTTGCTATAGTACTGTCCCTTTCCATAATAACAGACCACACTGGAGAATTATAGTCTTTTATAGACGAATTCTCATTTATTGATTAGTAGAATGTCAGAAGAGTGCTGGCGCCAGCCTGCTATGCTCAGCAGGCTGAGTAAGCCTCAGGGGATATTGTGGTACTCTTGTTCCCAACTTTCGCTCTACACGTGTGCTACGTTGGTGTCAACTTAAAATCTTTTCTGGAAAATCGAACATTCATTCCTAGTCACTCTTGGGACGAGCCATGGCGTTCAAACGCTATGTGTGAAACAGGGAAATATATACCGAGGTATCGAAACCCCGTTCATGCTGGCACTAAGGCCCGGGCCGGAATTATGACGGAGGTTCTGCAGACTTTCTTCCCATATTGGTATATAAAAATAGTCTTTTCGCCTAAGCTTTGCTTGAAAAGGACTTGAAAGAAATAGTATACAGCGTCAAGATACCTTTCGTCGTTGTGAGCGCCGCGTTGGTCTATCGTCCGTTGAACTACTTTTTCTTTTTGCCACCGTTTTGTTTGTGGCTTGGCCGGTGGCGTTGCCCTCTTTTGTAGACGTTTTGGGTTGGGGTTCGGTTTCAGAAGGGGGAGACTGCCAGGTATCATCTTTCATGACAACGTATGCTACTCTTTCAATGTCTGTAGCCCCTACTTGAAGCCGCTTAGCGATTATATCTGCAGCGATGTTCAACTGCTGATACTCTTTGGCATTGTACTTGATCGGTGATTTCTGCCCACCGCAGCATAACCACCAGTAGGCTTCGTCGGAGAAGAATATGACTCGCTCAGGGTCATGAACAGAGAGTAAGAGCGAAGCTGTTGCAGGGCCGATGCCCTTCAGTTTGGCAATGGCCTCCATAGCTTTTGCGACATTGCTATCGAGCCAGTACTGTGTCATTGCATCCTTGATGGTCTTTTTAACCGCTTCTCCAACATTTGATGAGACGAGCTTCATCAATGTTGGTCGAAACTTCCCATGGCGTCTGGATGTTATGTAAGCTGAAATAGATATGCGAACATTTGAAGAACTGACAGCGCCTAGACAGTGCTGTCGTCTTTGGGGGCGCACTCACAGCTTCCAATCTACCAATTTTTTGACATCGTCGTGTTTCATTTGCCGCCTTGGCTTGTCAGATTGAAATTCCTCTACGGCTACACCATACCGATACTCGTCAAGTTCAAGGAGGGATGGCTGGCCGGCTTTAGGGGCTACAAGAGTAGTCAATCAGTAAAAGTCTTGCTGAAGCAACGAGTTCGTGCAGTAACGAACTCACACATTGCTCACATCAGCGACTCACCTTTTCCTAATGAAATTGAATTGATCAGCGAAGCATAGCGGCCTAGGAGTTCGTTGAAGCGGTTTATGGTGATATTTTTGGGGAGCGTATCCGCGATCGCCATGTCGAGATACTTCTGTTCATGCAAAAAGGTAAGTAAAAAAAGTAGAATTGCTAAATTATTGATACTGTTGAGGTTATGTTGACTATATACCTAGTCAGAATAGAGAGAATCATTCTACGGATAATGTATGTACAGGATGGACCATCGCGCTGCAGGTCTGGAGACAGCGCGGACGGTGGGCCATTGGTGCCACTTCCGCCAAACCACTTCACACTTCACACTCGACATGAGCTATAGAATTCCTTGGCATGGCCGCTATATTTACAGCGGGATAAGCCACTAATCCCACTATAATTATAGCATTAACCCCTCTATAAATATAGAAGCTATTGCAAGGGCTATTGCGAAAGCTATTACAAAGGCTGTTGTAAAAGCTATTATAATGATTATTACAAAAGCTATTACGAGAGCTATTGCGCGAAATATATTGCACAAAAACTACTGCGAAAGTTATTACGCGAAAGCTATTATACGAAAGCTATTGCAATGCATAAGCTATAAAAGTAGGACTGCAGCCTGCCCATACAACTTGTACTTATTTAGATTTAGCTTATATAAGCAACAACGGGTGCGTAGTCCACTTATATAATAGCCTTCGCAATCGCTTTTGCAATCGCCCTCGCAATAGCTTTTGCAGTAGCTCTTGCAATAACTTTTACAATAGCTTTTATATTTATAGGGGGCTAATGCTATACGTACAGTGAATTAGTGGCTTACTTCGTTATCGGCTGTGCTAAAAATTTTTATGGCTCATGTCAAGTATCAAGTGTCAAGTGTGAAGTGTGGAGTGTGAAGTCGTTTGGCGGAAGTGGCACCAATGGCCCTCCATTAGCGCGTTGATGCAAGGCGTCGGCCCCACTTATCTAACTAATTGCGGTCTGTAAGCCCAATTCCCATGACGACAACTTTCGCAATACACTCTGTTTTATGAGTTAGTTTTCTCCGTGAAAACTACTGCAACAGCGTTACTAAGAGTTATTGCTCTCTCTAGTGAAAGGATTAGGGGGTTCTACACATATACAATCGACTAACTACATAATACATCACGCATTCACTTAAGATCAAACGTTTACGGGTAGCTGTGTCGCCGTAAGCTCGTGCGAACTGCTTCTCATATAATTATTTATGATTTTGAAGTCTGAACCCGACGGCTTTCGGATATGCAATCTAACTTTAGTCCCTCGGGTCTGTGTGTACGCCTCTAAGTAAACCGTTCCTCGTTTGGTACACTGCACTGCAATCATGGGCTTGAAGTTTAGTGGAGGTTCCTATCATACCGTGAGTTTTTCCAAGTGATTGATACGTTTTGTCAAATTTTGGAATAGCACGGTCGATACCGGTTCTGGTTAGAATGTGAGTGTCAGCAAAATCTTATCTACTCTTGCATGATGCGACATTAAGGAACATTACGGTTGGCCTTGGCCTAGGGCGAGCGGAATCATGTTAAATATAACCAGATCAACTAGATATCGAGTACACTAGCTTCAGCGCTAATCGAATACTTCGTATGTCGATATGTTTGTTTCATCTATGTTAAACAATGTCATTATTGTTTCTTCTCTAGGACTTGATAATAGCATGCCCTGGTATATGGTCATCTAGCGATTGGTGGTATTTTCTGCTATCATGATTCAGTTCCGACCAAATCTTCTATAATCGTTATTGCATAGGCTAAGAGAAACTGCGCTACCTTGGTAGGCCTACGTGAAGGATTAATGTACAAGTCTAGCTTACGAAACTATCGAGGCACTGCTTCGAATTAGCGACTTCTTCCCGGGAGATCTTATTGTTTTCTCGTACACTGATCATCACCGAAGACGAATTTCTAAGAAATCTGATCAATTGAGGATAGGAATTTAAAGCTAGGGGAAACAGGAAATGGATGCGAGAACCTAAAGTTGCATAGGCCAGCTAGCTAACCTCTAGAAGTGAATTTCGGTAGTGAAACGAAATTATGAAGGAAAACTAATGTTAGATTGGTTTATCTCCATAGTGTTACAAAAGTCCACGCATGAAAAGCCCTGTAGATTATGTAGGTCATGTAGGTCATATGTACGCACTTATTGTTGCACGAAAGTTTCTAAAGTTATCTACCCGGGTCATTTTGAATACGTATGGAATGCTGTCGTGTAGTTTCAGGAGCTTCTTGTCACACCACACGCAACAAATATTCTGTCACTCTCTACAGAGCTAAATATGTCAGTCCAGTCAATAGAGAAGGCAGAAAGTCTCTTGTAGGGAGTTACTGTTCCCCACTGCCTCTTTGGGTGTTATGCAGCGTGATGATATCCGAAGTCTTTGGAGAGGAGAGGAAAGTAAATTAACTTATTGTGTTCTTCTTAGACGCAGTCCGAAACATTTCCGCATTCCCACCTAGTCTCGAAGCTGGTCCGGCTGTCATCCAATAATAATATTATGATAAATATGTTGCTATCTCAGAGAGCACAATGGAAACTTATTTGGAATCGACGATAAAGACTCGCACAAGGCTTTTAGGAAGCTGGTGGACAGCTATGACTAACGGGAGATGCAGCTGGTACGAAGTTCTCAGCTGGTGCCTCTCGGGAACTTGACAACCAACAATAACCTTGTCAAAGACGAACTGTGGGGAATCCAAAATCTGACCGACCGTTTGACATGTCACACAACTGATATGCAGCAGAAACGCTTACCTCAGAGTGTCTTGATCTCAGGGGTAGGCTAAGGCGTGTGGCTACTTGAGCCCTTCATTCACTCACGAATATTCGATTCGCTGCATCGAAAAGACAGTTTCTATAGGCCCCTTCCGAATATGCTTACCAAGACGAGCGGAAGTCGGTAGGCTTTCCGGCTCAATTTTTGTACACTTAGATCTCATTTTACTCTTCCCTCGGCGGGGTGTTTATGATTCCTCTGGTTTTTCTCTAACGATCCTCTTTATCCTACGAGCCGAGCTACGCCAACGCTCAAAATGCATGTCCCATCCTATTTAAAGCCTTACATTCCTTGGATCACACGCTGGTTAGGGTTCCGCGATTCCCCGACCGTGAATACGAATAACCCTGATAGAGTCTATGTGCCTTACGTTTGGGCGTTCATAGGCGCCTTTTCCGGCCTCATCATTCTACAAGCCATATTCGGCCAGGCGAGCTATTTCATTGAGCGAGGCGTGCCTCCTCTTGTAGCATCCTACGTATGTCCTCGTTTCCTATTTTAAAGTTATCGATTGGGTTTTTGTTAATATGAGAATTTGCTCACAGGGAGCATCTGCTGTTCTCTGCTTCGCTGTCATAGAATCCCCACTGGCGCAACCGCGAGCGGTGATCGGGGGTCACTTCATAAGCGCTCTGATAGGCATTACGTACACGAGGATATTTGGCATCTATAATCTCAGCGAAGGGGAAACAAATCAGCCCCGAATCGCTTGGGTGGCTGCTTCTCTATCCACGGCGACCGCTATCTTTGCAATGCAGCTAAGCAAAACAACGCACCCACCAGCTGGAGCAACGGCACTACTGCCTATCGTCGAGCCTGCGATTAATAATCTTAATTGGTATTTGCTCCCAGTGGTACTGTTGTCATCGACAGTAATGGTTGCGTTTGCGCTGTTTACGAACAATATCCAGCGAAGATATCCCGCGTTCTGGTGGTCCCCGAACCATAACAAACCGACGGATCTGCCAATTTCACAAGTTATTGTCAAGGAAAGTTCTGATAATCCTCCAGGAGAGGTGCCTGTCGAAAATTATCATGCATCGCCATTCATCCCCTCATTGCACATTTCGCCCATCGAACTTGATCAATATTTCGCCAGCATGGGTAGCACGTTCGAGCGACAAGTGCGTGCCTCACGCCGTGAAAGCGGCCCTCTGGCATGTGTAAGGGAGAGAGAGGCAACCATGACGATTGAATAAAGGACTTCTTGCTTAGCTGGAGTAGGCGCTTCGTATAAAAATAGATTACAAGCTGACACTGGCTCGTTAAGAGAGCCCCTCGTACGGTTAAACGCCACACCCATCAGTGTACCTAAATCCAACGTTAAGATCGTACTCCTTGTTCCACAATAAATCATCCCGACGTGGATGCGGTACGACGCAATGCGCCTCATTCGTACAGTCCTGTCTCCATTGGCCCCTTAACAATATGTCGGCAAGGAGGGGCGAGAATCTCACGCATCACCAATAGGCTTGCCTAGGCAGGTGTGTCGGAAGGTGGCGTGAAATGCCACCCCTTGACTGCATGTGCGTACCTACACCTCGGCTCCCTGCCACGAAGGGACCTAGGCGTTTTTTCTTTGGCTGGACATTGCGCCGTGAATAAGGCGGACCGGCTGGTGCCGAAGTGCCGTTCTTTCAGCGGCATCAGCCCTTCTTAGGCTGTCAGCCGTCGAAGATCAAACCTCTGGCACTTTTGGGACACTGAGAAGTGGTATCAAGTAAGCAGGACAATCTACATAGCATCCTCGTGGAATAATACAAAACATAAATTACGGCCACGTGAGGCCCTTTTCTATGTTGAGCAGGTCAACGCTTTATAGAAATAGGTTGATGCTGCAAAGGAGCATGGTAGCTTGGCCGTAGCCAGACATCACATCCAGATAGGCGCGATCATATGACCATGCGACGGTAGGCTAGGGGTGCTGTTGAACCAATAGAACAACTACACCAAAAATGATAAGAAAAGCGCTCATAGAAGGAATCCCGTGTGTTGTTCGCATCTTTCGCCTCTTTCTAATTCCATCGAAGCAGCTTTCAGGGATTATATTCATGCCTGTCAAGAAACTAATTCTTGCTGAAGAGAGGCGGACGAAGAAGAACTATACACCCCACATTCGAAGGCTTCTAGAAGCCCCTCTATCTCTAGCCATTCTAGGTAATCCATCTGCAGCGGATAGATGACCTCCTAACCCCTTGCAGCACTAGCCAAGTCAGCCTAAGAAATGCAGTGCAGCTGCTAAAACTGCCGTAAAACCGTAAACAGATCTGATTGGTTCCAGCAAGCAGATTTATTTCCGTTCCCTCTTCGACGCCCGAAACCCTTTCTTTCAGCCTTCTCCATTCTTTTTCCTTCTCTGTAGATCCCTCAACACCAGTCCCACGGTTATCACAAGCCAACTTACTCTTTTGCTTCTCGTCGTTAGTTCCCAGAACAAAACCTCATTTAATTCAAAATGGGAAACGTACGTCTGGCGTCTGTCTGTACAAGGACAGCGAACTCCTCGTCGACCGTAGAGAGCTAACAATCTATCCCATGTATAGGGTGCCAAGGCTCAGCAAAAGCGCGAGCGCAATGCGAAAGACGGCAAAGTCGCAAAGTCGCAGCTCAAGGTGGTGAGTGATCTCAACCTCCTGCGCCGCTGTCGTGAAATACTAGACGCTGACGGGAACATGTTTGTAGAACGCCAAGGCGATGGACATCCAGTGCACGATCTGCAAGTCGACTTTCCTCAAGACCACGCGCGCTCCTCAGTATGTCGCCGTCTCCTTAGGCCCCTCTTCGACATATATACGTCTCCCGCTTTCATTGACTGGGATTATACTGTCAAACGAACTTGCGCTTACTGTTATCTAGGCTTACCGAGCATGCGGCGAATAAGCACAGCAAGACGCTGAATGACTGCTTCCCGGGCTACGAAGTCGCTTAAAAGAGCGTGTTCCTGATAGGATAGGAGGCGAGATGGGATAGAAAAAGAAGAGACTCTGCAGAGAAGAAAGGGGCAGCGATGGCGCATTTACAGGTGTTTTAGCGCGAGACTAGGTATTTGAGGCGTATGGGCGGTTTACTTACTACTATTTGACGGAGCTACGAATACATGACAAGCCACTCGGCGTTTTCTTCTCTGCTGGACTGATTGTCTTCAGTCTAGAAAATCTTGTTGAAGTGTATTGCTTGCTTTCTCAATGTGCCTTGACAGCCTGTCTACCCAGATCGACTGCCTCGCTACTCTGCACGCCGCTCGTCTGCTCCCCTGCTTTCTGGGCCTTTTCTTGTGCCTCTCTGGCCTGCTGCTCACGGATGCTCCGTAGGATGTTGGGATACCACCTCTCGCCAACGTCGGGGTGGGACTTTACACGGTTGCGTAGTGTCGCCTCACCCAATGTCTTGGCCACGCCGCCACTACGAAACGTGAACTCAACATCATCTAAGCGGCCACCATTTGCCTCTAGGACCTTGCGTCTCTGGTCCTTGATGGCGTCAGGCACCTCGCCAACGCCGATCGTCTCGAGCTCCTCGAACGTCGAGCTGCCCCGCACCCCCTGGAAAAAGGGGATCGAGAAGCGCGCGCCCGCGCCCGCCTTGGGAGATAGCACCCGGTGAGTCGTCGAGCAGCATACGCCCTGCGTCAGCGCCTCGAGGCCCTGTCCGATGGCGACGACGAGGGTGCCGTCGATGGGCGGACAGTCGATCCACTCACCCCTCATGTTCTGGACCTGCAATCCTTTGTGGTCGCTGGCTTGTAGCAGGTAGCTCGTAAGCATGCTGTCCTTGTGCGGGCCGACGCCCTGCCCCTGCGCGTCGCTGCCGAGTCCGAGCTCGGAGACGTCGGGGTACTTGACGATCTTCAGCTTGTGCTGTTGATCCGTGTCGAAGTACCGGCTGAACGCGTCCGCGGGCAAATCGATAGCCTCCGCGATCAGCGAGGTAAATTGAATGGAGATCTTCCCCATGCTGTAACCCTCGTCATCAGTTATCGCCACTTAAAGTGTGTTTCATTAGTAATTTTAGAAGCTTCTGGACACGATCTTTACCAAACGAACAGATCTCGTGCTATGGAAATTGCCTTCAAGAAGAGAATAGTTTCGAAATTCTCTTACCGCGACATGTAGTCGGCATACACCCGCCGGAAATTGGGGAGTACGGACTCCGATGGCCATTGGTTTGGCGCCAGCAGGTTGTCCCAGATCGGTGCGTCTGGCCCTGGCACCGGATGTTCTGTCGATAGGTCGATCTGCTCGCGGTGGTCGATGGCTCCCGCTGTGATTTCCGCCGAGAGCTGTGAGTATCCTAAAAATGACGGCGCATTCTTCATTTCGATCTTCAACCTAGGAAGCCCACCCACATGTTAGTCCAGATAGATAGCCGATGACTCACGTCACAATCATCACCCCTTTAATATGAAGAGGGGACAATGAATATAAGCAAAGGAGATATCTGGTCAAACCTCCAATTGCTATGGATTGGATAGATAGACAACATACTTCTCCTCTCGCGGGATGTCGAAGAACCCCCGCCCCTCACAAATGACATCGAGCCACAGGTCGTCAGGGATCCCGACGTTCTTGAGGTACAGAAACCCGACCTCCATAAGTGCATGTCTCAAATCTGCCAGAAACTGTGGCTTCGTGGCCGAGTCGCGCGAATGCGGCAGGTCCAGGATTGGGATCGATGTGAAGGACATGGCTGCGATACTAGTTCGCTTTAACAGCTTAGTTATCTAAGGAAGAAAAAAAACCACTAGAGCGCAAGGGATTACGCGAAGCTTCGAAGACCTGAGACTTTGTCTCCTCGACCCAGCGTCAATTTGTAGTAGATCGGTCGATGTATGAGTTTTTCTATCTATAAACACCTGCTTGGCGTATGATGAAACCGATATACTGAGATGTTGATTCTGTTCGGAAGATGGATCAAAGAAATGTCTAGTTTTATGAGCCATTCGTTATCTAATTATATATTCTCTCTTCAAGTTAGCACCCGGGAGATGGGGTGAGGTGAAGCGGACAGCTGATGTCGCAATGCCGCTCCTCGGCCACTAGTACCCCGCCCCGCTACCCCGGGTTTCTTTCTTCGTTCGCACCACTATGAATGTTATGTCCGGATGGACCTGAGAGCTCATTGGTAAGATTGATATACGAGATTTTGAAATGCATAAAATGCATGCATTTATAATATGTAAGCAGGTGTTGACTGCGAGATCCTACATAATGTTCCGTAGTACCCCGTCGGATACCGTAGGAATGATATCAATCTTATCATTGATGCCATTCATTCTAAGGGGGATTTCCAGGTATCCCCTTCCAAGCATCTTCGCACACAGATAAGAAACAGGTAAGAAGCTATCCAAATATTTGGATATCGTTTTAATTCCGGCCATGAAGTAAGTAACCATGACGATGCTTAAACATATACTACAGTTATTTGCCCCAAGACGGATGACTCACCAACCGTTACCGAGGATGACCTGTGTACGCCTTGGGGCCTATTAAGGGTATTCTCTGAGATTCGCGATCTAGATTCCTGTTTCCAGAGTCGTTTTCTCTCACCATAGCCTCTCCTAAGGCTACAGATGCCACAATGAGTTGCGACCCGTATTAAGGTGTTCAAGTGTACCTCCTTGAGTTATGGTGGCGCGTCCAGTTTGACCAGCCGTGAACTGGGCGTCGATGACTCTGGCGATCACCGGGAATAAACACTCTTAGATGTGTGTGGGTCATAGTGACTCATGCAGAAATGTGTGAGTCGAACTTCATCATCGCGAAGTAGTGCATTCTATCGTGTGCCGGATTATCTCGTAATGACACCACAGCCAGAACTATATCTGAGGGATTCTGTAATGGGTTTATTGATAATCGTTTGATGTGAAAACAATCATGAGGTGGGGACAGGCGTTTTGGCAGAAAACATTTTAGTGACTTGATAGAAGATATCTTCGATAGGCGGCATGGCGAAGGATGGAGCAGTATCGAAAAGCTCGGCAAGTCTTTGAGGCGCAACAACAACGGGATAGATTGCATCGCCATCAGTTGCATCTGCCATGTCAATATCCATTTCGTCGTCGCTGGCTTGCTCATCGTCTCCTTCGAGAAGCAACACTGATGTATGGGATACTCCTTCATCTGCTGGAGCTTCTTGATCTAATTGGAGATCGGCCAATGGCTGAGCAAATGCTAGAGATTTTGTGTCCATGCTTTCGGCGATAGACCATAGTTGTGCCGCCGAATCCAAAACTAGGAAGCCGCTGGAGCTGACAGAGGATACTAGGGATATGATGGGGGCTGGAAAACTTTGTACTAGTTCTGGCTCGCATCCCTCGGGTGTGAAAATCGCAAGTTCTGAGCGTACTTTGCTTGATCCCTTCTTGCCCCTCGAAACAGCCACAGCAAAGCGGCCAGCCTGGAAATCGGTTGCTAAATGAGTCATGACTGAAGCACCTGGCCTATGCGTATCTTCATCGTTGAATCCCTTCGCTCTCCTTAACTGCACCCCGTATCGCAGCTCGTCAAGAACTAAATCATATACAATAAGTGCATCTGATAGCACAACAAGGTTTGTCGACAAGATGGAGATACCCTGAACACTACCCTTGATGAGCCCGTTCAATGAGTTTCGAATCCTGCCGCTTTCTGTATCGATAACTTGAACAATAGTCCCGTGTTCGTGGACAGCCGCGCACACCAGGACAGAACCATCCTCGGAGAATGCCACAGCCCCAGAACCCCGGAAGGATTCATTGGAGGCATCCAGATCGCCAGTAGTCTCATTTCCGTAGAGAGAAATAGCCTGCGAGCAGCCCCAGCTGTACAGAAGACGTCCCTTTTTACCTTTGATAAGGATCCCGTCTCTTTGTCTAATCGTTGGCTGCCACAAGCGAGCGAATCCGTCTCCCCCTATAGTCGCGAAGCGGTCCGATTTAGGATCGGCCGCCAGATCGAATACCGACTCAACTTGATCGGAATGGTGCGGCGCGTCGATGCGAGTCATCAATTCCAAACCCTGATTCTCGGCAGAGACGGACCAGAATTTGAGGTAGGATTCTCTTCTCTCTGAAGACAAACCGTCAAGAGAATTGATATCGCGCGAGGGCGGCTGCCACTCGTCAGTCGTAACAAGCCAAAGACCATTATGCGAGTATTTTATGCCGGTTATCCGTGGTTCGGTGATTATATGTCCTCTAGACGTAACATTCACGTCCGTTGGGTTAGTTCTTGTTAAGGCTTGTCTAGAGACGCTCTGCATGGTCGTTATGTCTAAAGCTTGCAATAAGGGCATTGACGGACCGCTCCCAGAGTAACTGAGCTGTTGCCCATTGCCGACACAAAGCAGCATCTGCGATGAATTGGAAGGGGACATGGCGGCTGGTATATTCGTTAAGCGATGTGGAATATATTGCCCGATCCGCTTGATGCTGTCATCTTTGGAGATCGGCCGAGGTGTTAACAATGTTTGAATTCCCGAAATATATGTGATTGGTTTCATCTCAGCAGTCGAAAGTACGATTGCAGAGTTGTCATCTAAATGCAGAGCGTACGCAGCACCACGTTTGGAAACAACAATGTTATTGATAGTTGCAGAGAGATGAGGTAAGAAATCCATCTTCTGCGTGTCGAGCTGCCACAGTACCAAGGTTGATTCCGAACCGCCAGACATAACGTAGTTTCCTAATTATTTTTAGCATAAATAGCGCTGATCCTCGGTGCTTTTGTCTTACCATCTCTAGACCACTTCACTGCATGGACAGCTTTGCGATGCCAGTGATACTTGCGAGGCTGAAGGGTATGATGACGAGTTTTCGGTGCATTTAAATGACGGATTTGGGGTAAAAAGTCGTTGTAGATGAAGACAGCTCCCCTCGCGCAACCTATCACCAAGTCTATGACTGGTGCGTCACTTGCTTCGCGCTGAGATTTGCGATTTAGATGAACACGACTGCTCACTTGTAAATCTAGGCAGGAGATCTCATCGCTTGCGTCGAGTGTTATAACCTCATATGCGAGATCCTCAAAGCTCGATGCGGCTTCTTGCTTCCGATAACCAAGAATGATATTCCGTTCGGCATAGGCGGCAAACGTATAACCTAGGCGGGCAACCCTTAGATCTCCAATCGTTGAAGTGCATGAAAAGAGAGTTTTGGACCCAATCAGCTCGAAATCCCGCACGTCATGCGCAATGATATGCCAGGTCTGTTCTTTTTTTGCTGAGACGTATAGGACGTCCCTAGCAACACCACCAATCTCGACCGAATCGACGAACATGTCATGTAGGCGGTCACATTCTAAGGTTATATGTGCTTCAGATCCGGTGCCCGTCGTCCAGTCAATAAGCCATATAGAACCCCCATATGAGGCCACCCAGAGCAGGTTTGGTGAGGTTGCTGAGGGACAGACGGCGGCGATCTGATCTCGTCGGCCATCAAGAGTTAATGGAAGTTCTATTTTTCGCAAAAGGAGAGATTCGGGAGCGGAATACACTTGGAGAGACGTGTTGTAAGCAAGAATCAAATGCCTATGCAGAATGTTAGTAACAGGGGCAACTTGGAAGTATTTGTGGGTTATGGTTCTCACTTCTCATCGTCGGTTAGGATAGGATCGATATCGAGCATCCGCCCTCCTATAGGCTTCGAGACCTTCCATGTGCAACCACGGTTCTTCAAAACCCCGCCCTTAGGGGATTTCGACCGATGCTTGCGCTTCTCTTGCTGCTCGACCCGATCATCGGCTTCGACTATGTCCAGCACCATTCCGTCATCGTGGTCCGGGCCGTTCTCGGGGCCATTGGCTTGCGAGGCTAACTCGGTATCCAGGAGCTGTCCATTTGCAGCAGTGGGCTTCGTGGCAGCGCGATCACGCTTCCTTCGCTTGCGCTTGCCATGCTCGTCGAGCCCTCTCTTCCGCTTGTTGGCGATGGCCTGTTCGTCATCAATGTTAGAATAGTTGAGAGCGTATGCAAGGCTCGTACGAGGCTATATAACTAACCTCGGCTGTTGTCTCAGGCGCCATGATCTAAAGTTGCAAGATATGGCGTTGCGACAGCAAATCACCATTCCAATGGATGGCGGGCTTAATCCATGCATATAAAAAAGTTCACAGCTCCCAATCTGAATGTTTTTCTGCGGAGCACTTGCGATAAGAATCCGATAAGAACTTTTTCAGGGAAATCTTGGCCCCAAGCACCAGCCGCCAATTGGTCACTTCAGTATAAATATCTAAACCCACTTTATGCACAGCACTATGTACCTACCTTAGCTAGCGCGCCGCGGGCTGCATGTGGGGCCCTAAAATCTTGGTCCCGTCTTTGAATCAATCGTGGGAAAAGCTTCAAAGGCTTGCTGTCGCCTTCTACTTCATTGTCTGTGTCACTCCAGTCCAACCTGCTCCACGCTCGCCGCACATCACCACGGCTCATCATCCGCTATCTACGTTACATCATCCCATACGCGCAAAGCACCGCCAAGCAAGATGATTATTCCGATTCGCTGCTTTTCCTGCGGGAAGGTAGGATTTCCGACCATCAACAATGCGCACGACTCACAGGAACTAACTCTAGTGGCACAGGTTGTTGGAGATCTTTGGGAGCGCTATCTAAAGCTGATAGACGAGGGCATTACCGATGGGTTCGTTATCCCCGATATGCCCAAACTTGAACATGAAGCTTATACTATTCGACAGTGATGCGATGGACCAGCTCGGGCTCAAAAGATACTGCTGCCGTCGTATGGTCATGACACACGTCGATCTCATCGAGAAGCTACTAAAGTGAGCCTTCCTGACCTACGTCCTAAACATGATTTCTATGCGCGCCCGAAGAATAGACTAGGAGAACAAGGTGCTAACGGGGACTCCAGGTACACACCGGACGGACGGAACGAGAAGAAGCTACAGCTAGGAAAGGACGACTAAATCAGAATTTGTACGCGTGGCTTACGGGACGAGCCAGAGAAACATTTTGCATCACGAGGCGTTTTGATCGATCGGGTTTTGCATCGGCGTTAGGTCTCAAGAGTGGACAACAAAAATTCTACTTCTCAGGGCGAATCGATGACAGAAACAAACACTGAACATTTGTCTACTAAAAAATCCATGCGCGACAACAACATTTGCCCTGGATAGATACCAAATCATATGGGGGAGCGGAATCGCGGTTATTCTACTAGACCTTTATCGTTATTTGTGGGATCTCGAACCTAAGCTATGGGAAAGCGGGTTTGTGCCTCCAAGAAGCAGCGGCTGACCTTCTTCGGTCGTTTGTATCAGGCGACAAGTCTAGACTAAATGCAGCTTGCATAAACGAATAGACAGCACTGTACACTTCGGAAATCTTGTTTTTATCTTGTAATTGCGAACATCCGGAACGAGTCAAGTCATCGGGTTTATGCTCCTTTGGATCACATGTATCCTCCATTTCGGGCTCCATGTGTTCCATGCTTTCCCACGATAAGAAAGTTCCTCAACTACTAATACAGGTGCCAATCTCAACACAATTTATGAACCAGCTATGCGAACGTTATCGATTATGTACGTCTTGAGGAGTGCTTAATAAAGGTCATAGCAATAGAACCTCATTTCTCAGGGGCCACGCAGGCGCAGATGATATAAACCTTAGCCGTGCAATAAGCGGAAGCGGCAGGGCAAGGCATCTTTTGTGTATAGCCCTAGATCAGCCTATAAACGCGTCTAGGGATCGTTCGTGCAATGACAAGTTTTTCAACCTGGAGCACGCGGTTCCCGACACCAGAGTTCCAAATTGTTTGGGCTTTATCGTTGGCCACTTCCGAAGTCTCCGACCTGCAGCTAAATTTCATGTTAGTTTCTGGTCGAGACATCCCACAGGGATCTACAAGAGCGGTCAAGTTTATCAAAATACTGACGGATTTGGCTTCAGGCACCTTTTTGATTTCATTGCACTCGTGTCACTGCTAGGCAGACAACTTCTCCATAAGCGATACCAGTAAGCTCGGGAGTAAGTGACCCCTTTGCCTTTATATAAGAGTCTCTGAAGTAATTAAAAGCGAGTGATTAGCTTAGCTAGCAGGAGAGAAACTTCCATAAGTTAGTCACAGTCTACATCTTCGTATAACCAATGAGAGAGACATATGATTCAGGGCAATTCCAGCAGCCCCTTCAATCAACTTAATGATTTCGTAAATTAACTTTACAAGTTGGATCAGTCTTCATAGCTCATTTAAGGACTTCTATATGGGAGTTCGACGCGGATCGTACAGCTCTAAGTATCTGAACATCGAGTAAAGCGCTTACGAGACGCGGTTAACCCTAGGGGGAACCGGGCACCGAACACGGACTCTAAGCTACGCGTCTACCCGAGACTTGTCGCAAATCCTTCTGCGCCTTATTATTAGTAGCAAATCGCTCCTCGTCGTGGCTGACAGCCTCGTATGCTGGGCTGTCTCATGCTCAGCGTCAAGGTGACCAGGATTTCTGCACGGTTTCGGAACCGTGCAATATCTTGTGACAATGGCTTGAGCGGAGCTGCATATGTACTGTTGGTAATGTGATAGCGGCAACCTTGTGTCAGGCCAGAGTCTCTATCAGGATCACGTTGCGGGTATTCTGTAATCAAATGGGCTGTATAGGAGGGTGCGTAGAATGCGGCCAGGTGTATATCCTAAGAAAGGCGTAGATTTAGTTGGAAAACGAGCTAAGGAGCGAAGATAGTAAATTTAAACTATCACCAAGCTACCTATTTCCTTCAGGCCTACATAGACCTGACTTCTTTGTCCCTTCATGCATAGTGCACATGCATAGATCTTTCCAGCTCTCTAGGGATTCTACCAGATCAATCAAGTGATTTAACTCAGATCAGAAGTTTCCAGAGATTCGTAACCCAACACATGAAATCGTACAATATATTTCTTTAGGAATTAAGGTTTGAACACAGACCTTTTGAATCTTGAGTGAAGATTGTTTTCTATGCGAGTTGTTTCGTGTGTGTTGAAGAGGGCTCACAGAGGTACGGTATTCTCAACGTCGTATACCGGCTAGTATCAGGTGAGCAAACTTAGTCCCCGGCTTCGTTCCTTTAGATCGCCGATTCACATGCTTCTGTCTTCACCGCTGAATTATTCCTCATACGCAGGCATTAACCTGGCTCCTCAAGTTCCACGTCAACGTCCAAGTGTGCAGCTATTCTAGCTAGGAGCCAACAATCACTACAGCCACGGAGCAGACTGAAGATGGCTTGACCCAGAGGCTGTTTACAAAAGTTCCAGAAGTACAGTACAATTGGTGTTTATTTCGTGGAATTGCTGCATATTAGTAGAGACTTACTAGCCACGTATCTGAAGGATCATGCATCGCAGGTTATGCACAGAGACCAACATAAGAAAAACGTTCTAGAAAATCGATCGTAGTAGATCAAATAACAAGGCTGGGTTTATTGCTCAGCTCAACTGCGCCGTGGCTTGGAAGGCAACGTTGGTGCGCGAGAAACTTCTATCGCCCACTTACTGCATGCGTATGAGGCCTAACATCTTAGCGTATTGTCCAATTAGATAGGCGCTAGCTAGACCTACTTGAGATGTTTCAATTCCGCCGCGATGTTCTTCAGCCAATGAAATGCTAAGACACCTCATCTAAGAATAACTGTCATGGATCAAGGATAACCATTCAAACCAGTGGGGAAATTCTGCCTCTTGCGGTCAATGGATTGCACCTGGGTACCTACTCCGTAGCGGAACGCGAGATACGAAATTGCTTGCCATGACATCTTGAGCAGAAATTGGCCGGTTCACAGTTAAGGCCGAGACACGGGAGATATTGTTACGCTCAGCCTGATCTGTAGGCCTTGCTTGCAATACCACCCTCAGGTTTGGCCCCCAACAACCTGGGGAAGACAAAAAAAATTGCTACATAGTACAACAAGACCGGGGCATAAAACGGGGTTCTACTTTAGCCTGCGATGACAACGCACGACACATTATCCCCGGAGCGAAGGTAGAAGCTAAAGGACGATGCAGATCACGTTGGTACTAACAATAAGGTGATAAGAAAACAGGTAGTTGACGCTGGCAGCTGGCCAAGCAGAATGATGTTTACCTTATTTTGTTAACCACCCCACAAAGTGGCTCTGCTAGTCCTAATAAGACGCCGGACCAGATCTTCGGGACGCGACCAGCGAAACACCTAGCAGGAGGCAGGAAGCAACAACCCAACAGGTCCAGTCGGGTACCACCAGTGCAGATTTTAGATACCTACCTCCTGTAGGCCTACAGGCCTGCAGAATGCTTACAGGTAACAGCAAGTACTATCAATCTCCATTGGGTAATATCACCGATCCTCGACATTAAGAGGAAGTTGTACCACCACGATCGGAAATCGACGACTCAGTCGGCGTAGAATTCCAGAATTCCAATGCTTAACTCGGCATCCAAACAAATTGCAATTGGCAAGAACTTCCGTCTTACCGACCCATATACCATGTACAAGTGAAAGACAACAAGTCTCAGCTTCCTCGCCTTCCCCAAGCCTCA
This sequence comes from Xylaria cubensis, assembly GCA_022385715.1. Lineage (NCBI taxonomy): Eukaryota > Fungi > Ascomycota > Sordariomycetes > Xylariales > Xylariaceae > Xylaria > Xylaria cubensis. The sequence goes on from MU279039.1 coordinate 265,901, forward strand.
ATGGCGCAAATCTGTGGAACTACAGCGGAAGTGCGTATCAGGTGAAGCACTCGACAGGCATATGCGCAGCAGCAAGAACTCTTTCGAATTTTCTTTTTACTGCCTTGCCTCGCGCTTTGAAACACGCGCGGAAACGCTTCCGCTAACTTCTAGAATTGAGAGCAAAATGGCAATGTGCTAGAAGTTCAATGTTGTTCTAGCGACAGTTACTTTGCTCCCCTGCCCTCCATCATCCTTTATACCTATAAGTAGGTACCTAATAGAGGTAAGGATGAAGGATATGCGGTCCTGCGAATGTGGGTGATGGAAAATGCGCTTTCCTCTGACTCGTCGGATGAAGCGATCCACATGCTGTTAAGCGCCGAGGGCCTGTGTGCCAATGTGCCCTGCAGAAGCCGATCAGAGACCCTCACCAGAGACCCTCATTCTCCTCACCCAGACTTCCAAGCTTGGCTGTGTTTTACTGGTCGGCTCGTTCCATGCCAGGCAAATCGCAAGCCGCACAGCTGCAGGCTGGGCATCGTTCAGTTGTGAAGCAAAATACTCGCATCTGCATCTGCAGAGTCCAGAGTCCCAACGTGCCATTGTCGCCAGCCAGGATAACGAAACAAACGGGCAGGCCAGCTCAATTTCGCCCAAGGGTTCCGATTTCCCACTCGTCATCCTTCCCTCTAGTAAGCGACATCGACGAAGAGCCTCCGTGCAACCCCAAATTTGCGCCACAGATAGAGAGATCTCTTCCACCAAGACACTCACTCGCTGACATCTGCCTGTCTCTTCGTAGTGTATGCTGTACACTCATACACTTGCACCTTCTTGCGCCCTGTTTTCCGTTTCACGCGACGCCTAACTTACCCTTTCGTTGTGGCATCGCACAGCATACCTGGCCGTAGTTGTGTGTACTAAAGTAGGTTCTACATTGTACCACGTTCAAAGGATTCTCAACCCTGCTAGCTTAGTCGACCCTGACATCCGAGCTTTGGGTCCGTACAGCTTGACGGTAGCCGATTTGGGTTACAACCTTTACGGTGGACCTCTCTTGGAACCTGGTCATCGTTGAGCTTCGAGCGCAAAGCGCATCTTCTTCTGCCCCTCCTCCATCGAAACCTTCAACATCCACATATTCCTCTCTGCATCTTGTTGGTCTCCGCCTTGGGAATTTTTGTGTTTTTTTTTTTGGTGCTGTCCCTGTCGTTAAGCCTTAACACATCCTGCCTTTCTTAGTACCCTTGCAGATAAGGTAGGACGCCGTCCAGTTGTCTCGGCCGGTAGCCAATTCCATAATCTCGGGACGACCCAAACAATTAGCTTGTCTAACATCGCCCCGCGCCTCTTCTACGTGGCGCGCAAAGACGCGATTCAGGCCGCATTAAATCCACGTTCACGTACTCCGTCAACATTGTCGACCGATCCGGTAGTGGCTGCGGCACAAGCTTGGTGGATCAGCTAGAACATGGCTCTCGAAGGCCCACTGAGATCATCAACTGGGAGTATAATATCTAGCTTTTCGTCCCATTCAGATATGTCTATCTCATCACCGAACTCGCCGGCTCTACAGCCTCCCTTTCGCCCGACGTATGTTCATAGAACTTCGAATCCCTAGTTGCAATTCATACCTGACTAGCTTAGGTCTTCAGGTTCTACAGAACACAGCACGCTCCGGCCGTCTTCGGCTGCTGCTGCTCGGTCGTCACCTGCTCCGTATCAATTGTTGAGTCCCAGCGACATAGTCGGCCCTTCACCAGTTACATCAGTTGGGACAGAGGGGACGGAAATCGAAGACGAGGCATCTGATGAGGCCCAATCACTCTCGACTGCTGCCAATCCTGAGCCACATCCACATGTTGGTAGCACCCATAGTATTGGCACTGGCGGTCACTGATCTTGATAGCTCCTGAAGTTGCGGACTAGTATACCTGACCGGTTTCGGCAAACGGCGAACGAAGAGGCAGTATCAGTCATACACGCTCCCGAGAGTTTTCAAAATTGGGTTAGTAGGTTCAGTTACGCAAAGCCGCAGGTATACTCACCATTATAGGCTGGACCTGACGCCCCTTCAAAACAATCGGAGTCTAGACAATCACCTAGGACTGAGGAAATGGCCCTCTCGGCGCCCAATGATAGGGCTTCAAAGGTACTACCAACTACCCGATCCATGATATCAGCTAATCGTGCAGGCCAAATCAATGGGAACACCAACGCCTCCACCCTTGTCTACGGATGTTAAACCTGCGCGGTATAGCCTTGACAGCGCAACACCTAGAGCCCAGAACCTTCAGGAAGTGCTGAGTGACTCCGCGAGAATACGTTCCAGCAGCGCAAGTAGTCTAGAGCGTAAGGACCGTGACCACCAGTCGCCAGTCTTGTCGCTAACGTATGCAGTCATTCCCGAGACCAAGGAGCCTGAAACGGATGCTGAGCCAGACATCGAAAGCTATGACGATGATGACTACTCGACCCCAGTCAGAGAAGCGCAGCAGGAGACCGAAACAGAAACAGAAATTCAATCTCTGCAGTCGGCTTTGAAAGAATGCTGGGTGTTATGCAACACTCTTGCGAGCCTAAGCACTCACCACCGAGAAAGAGTTTTCAGTAGATCCGGTACCCCCGACGGATACGACAAGGCCTGGAAGTGCTGTTGGAAACTTTGCCAACGCCTCTACGACAACAGAGATGAGACCGATGAATCATTTAATGTGAAAATAAATCTAGATCTCTGTAGAGATTTTTGTCAGGCGCTTTTTGATGTACGGACACGTCGGGACGAAATGGCTGATTCTGTGTTACGTGTCAGCTTCGAACTGAACAACCAGTGAGTGATGTCTCATTGCCCGATTTTATTTCTAGTGCTAACGCCGAGTAGTTTGTATAGCGCACAGGATAATCGCAATCTGCCAGAGGCTTTCCGAGAGAGAACTTTGGACTTTTATATCACATTGTGTCACCGATTAATGAAGCAGCGTGGAGAACTTGCGGAAGAGACTAATTCACTCCTCCGCGCCTGCTGGTCTTTGGCGGAGATGCTGTTTAGCCTCCGTCAAAATAAGAGGGATGGAAAAGAGCCGGACGAGGAATTGCTTGGCTCGGCTGTACAAGCTTGCTGGGAACTTTGTGACATTTTCCGGGAAGGTTGGACTCAAATACGGCCAGATAGAGGCACGCCGCGACCCAGCCAACCTAACTTCTTCTCGTACAATCGTGAGACAGATGCGGACGGCCGCGCAAGTAGGCAGTCAACCCGCAGCAAGCGAGACAACCAAAAGCGGGATTCCACAGAGAGGCCCCGGAAGCCACCGCCTGTGCCTGAAACCCCGGTTACCGAATTTGAAGACACCCCAATTTCACCAGAAAGTCAATCGCCTCAAGCGCCCAATATCCTCGTTCTCGGGACAGACAGCAATAGGGGTGGGCGGTGGTCGAGCAACGCCTCGAGCCTTTCAAGCTATTCCCAGAGTAGCCAGCGGACTTCCAGCACGGCGACAACCACGGCGGCTGCCGAAGACGCTCATATCACGCGTATCAAGGCGCTTATCTTGAAGGCCGCGATGAACGTGGGTTTCCCACGCGACGGCACATCCGATGGCCACAGTAATGCAGTCTCGCTACAGAGTTTTGTCAAGTCCTTGCCGGCGGGTTCCTTCGGCTCGTTGCCATGGCACGCGACACTACTTCAAAACTACAAGAATTTAGTGGTAGTCGATTCCTCTTTCCGACAGGCATCATCTCTACCGTCACGTGGGAAGCGTGTGTCAGCTGCGGACATGGCTAAGAGCGTTGCTTTCATGACACATCGGTCCAGTCAACACGTTTTCCTGCGAGACTTGTTTAAGCTTGTTTTTGGAGTTCACATTGAAGAGGTCGACTCTCGCAAAAACATGAGTATTGCCGTATAGAAAGCGCATACCAGATAAAATACCTCGCAACATCAAGATTACAGATGGGAATATGAGTAATATTCTTCAAGGTGATCAAAAAAACACCCATACTCGCTAATTTAGAGCGAGCTCTGGGGAAAAATTCTTCATTAAACGAACCAGAGACGGGGCCAGTGTCCTCCAAACTTTGGTTGCGCATTTATTCCTTTTGTTTTTTATGATGATACCCCCTTATCCTAATCAATTTAGCGGGCGCTCAAAGAGTGTTGGGAGTTTTTACTGGGAGTCTAACATAATTAAAATCAACTATATAGTGTCTCATTTCTTGTTCCATTTTTTTTTCTCTTCGGTTCTAGCTGCAAAGTTACGAGTTACGACAAGACATTTTGGTTATTTACGGGTTGTTAGACCGATGTGCTCCTCGGTCCGCGCCGGTAGAGAAGGTATGCATGGGATCACAGTCTCCGCATGCATTTCAGACTGAAGACGGCCCGTGCGGAACCTTATCTGGGTGCATTATTACGTTTGCTAATATCTGCGCTGAGGTAGATGAGACGTTCCGTGCGTTCTCATGAGCAGGCCACGATTTTCAGACGTTTTGAGAAGTTGAGCCTTACTTACCGAACATTTTGTATCGCGTTTTATAATGAAAATAGTTTGTTTATGTATCTATCCTCCTTGGCTTTGTATTGGTTATTCGTATTTGTCAATCCCCTCGAGCCTTGGGTATCTAGTTCGGTAATAGCACTTTTGTTGACACTGGTGGCTCATGGGTATGACGCAGACTCTGTGATAACAATGCGATGTTCATAGCTGTATAGTATGGAGATGAAGGCGGTGTGGAATTAGAGCGCGTCAAGCCTATGTCAAGAAAAGCCTTCCAACATATATAGAGGTTCTTAGGTACCATACCTATCCGCTCCTGCTGGGTTCGGTAAACAATCTTGATTACAGCATCAATTTTACGCGCAAAGTCCCAAGCGCCAAACACTTTCCAAACCGCCGATCACCAAAAATTTCCAAGACGGACTGGCTCCCCTTAGAAAGGCAGCCGAAGCCATCAGTACTGCCGCCGCATATAGCTTTCGAAGCACCGCATGCATTGATCGTTGTACGCATCACCGTGCTTGCGGCAGTATTCTGGGCGACTGTCATGGGTCGTCGCAGCGTCGTTCTGAAGGTTTCCGCTTCGATAATGGCTGGGCGGAGGGGGAGGTGGCTCAAATGTGCGGGCTGAGTACGTCCCATTCTGTCTATTCGTGATGGCCGGGTCGATTAGTGCTGGCTGTTGTGATGTGGTCGGGGTCGTGTTTCCATGTCCGAGAATGCGCTGACTATGGAGCGTGTCACGGGCGCTTACACTATTTAGTCGCGAGATGGCTGACTGCGCGTGCTGAGTGCCCGGATCTTGGTAGGAGGCCTCCAGGAGGAGCAAATCACGCACACCACGATAGATGCCAGGTGGCCACTGTACAAGAGGGGCGGAATTCTGTTCCTTCGGAGGCTCACCCTGAAGTTTGGGGAGGTTGGTTTTGTTTGAGATTTCTCGTTGTTGGTATGGGATGGTGTCATGGAATTTGGGGAGTTCGGGTCCTTTTGAGATTTCTTGTTGTTGGTATGGGAGGGTGTTCAGGGTCTGAGAAGAAGAAGCACTACTGTTTCTATCACGAACACCTGTGCATATACTGTGTGAGCAGTCGGCCAGTTACGTTTATCGTGATATGAGTCGCAGCTCATAGCGTGGGACATGTCATATCCAGAGTGGAGTGTGCAGAGATGTTCTTATCAAGCCGACGCCTGCGTGGTCATCACAGCCACTTGGGTCAAGGATCTCATCCCCAAGATATCCATGATTTGGGGCTAGGGATGAGAGGAGGGTAGGAAACCCGGGGCATCGCTAGTAGTTCTAGAGATGAAGGTAGGTGTTCTGGGCTTAAAAGGCGAATACTAACCTTCAATCCACGCCGCACAACGGACTTCGACCTCTTGTTGTAGGGTCTCTGCTGTGGGGAAACTGGATTTCGCCTGGTTGTTGGGCAAGTCATTGTCTGTTTGTCGTGGCATCTCGTTGGTGAAGTCGACAGGGTGCTGAGATTCGACTTGAATTGCTGCTGTCCTGCAGACGTTATCTGTATTGATAGAACTGATTAGTTACGCAATTTATAAGAAGTGTAACTACGGTTTTTTGAGCCAGTTGGTTGAAGGGACTAGACTGCCGTTTATATGAAAACCCGCAGCTCTTTTGATATAACGTTCGTAATGGCACTTTCTATTGAAGCTACGGTCTCGTATTGATATGTTTCCTAGAGGGTCCGTTCTGCATTCGAATTAACGTTTTCTCGCCGGCAGGAACTCTTGATTCCCGGAAAGCATAGCGGGACATATTCCGGTATTGATCCTGCGGGTTGAGTGATGTTTGGTTAGGAAGTAAATAGTTACTCATCTCTCGCGTGTCGTCCATTCCACTGATAGCTCCAAAGTCACCACCTACTGATATCAATTTGGACGGAACACAGGAGCTCGTCTCAACACTACCCAAACTATGCGCTACGGCTGTTTTTGCCTACCTAGGTAGCTACCGCGTCTGGCCGGCACGAAACTTAAAGCACCGTTATTAGGGCATGTACCAGAAGCTGAAGGAAGCACCCGACGGTAACGAAGAAACTCTGGTCTGTGTAGCTTTCGACTGGAGCAGAAAACACATACGTATGTACTGAACTACAAGTAAACCTTATAAATTTGGCTAGAATACCTCAATTACGTATGTATCAAACTTCCTTGTGCCTCTATACGGGAAAATCTTCCTTATCAGGCAGTATTCAAGGTGATAGTATACCACATAGGCAGGTATGTACTAAACGCCCGTGTTAAGATGAACGGCTTGATTAGATGCGGCACCGCCTGCTTGCTCACACCTGTTTAACGAGTACCTCAGGTAGTGCACCTGCCCCGACTACCGATAGGTGGTAGGTCACGATGTGGTTTCCCAGCGCAACTGAGCCGTCCCATAGAATTTTCTATAAAGCGGCTTGAACGTTCGTCAAATAAAAAAAAGATCAACCGTGCATACTGTAGCTTCTGTTATACAGATTGCCTCCCAAAGATAGCCCACCAGCACTCAACTGCTTGAGAGTCATCATCGCCCCAATCATCTTGGCCGATAAGGACATGCTCTTCTAAAATCATCAAAGGTAAAGTACCAGCATTCATGCTAGACCGGAACTTTACGATCAAACTCTTTGTTATCTCATCTCTTAAGGGCACCATGATGATAGCTCTCGATCCTGCGTTATTAAGTAAGTTCTGATGGATAGCCGAGGATAGAAGCTCTGGGTGATTATCATCGTAGATGCCATCAGCAGCCAGAATTATCTAGATCACATTAGCTTATATATACTGCTACATCGTTAGCACTCACATTGAACTGATTCGTATGAGCGAACCTTGCACTGTTCCCACTTTTAGAGCCCCAAACCAAGGTGCCCGAACTGAGTGTTCCCCCAAGTCGTTCGACTATAGCTTGGTTTTGTTCAATATTGTAGTTTAAATTCGGCATAATATCAGGGAGATCACTGAGAACAACTTCGACTTCCCACATGGCAGCAGCGGCGATACCTAAGAGACCTGTTCCCGAGCCAAGCTCTAGAACATTTAAGGATTCTCGACGGCCTGAAGTCAAAAGGTGAGATAGGGACCCAGACTTCAGGCTGTCTAGAAGCTGTGCCATGAGAAAGGACGAACCCCACGTCTTATGCCCCAAGGAATCACCTGTGATGGGAGGCTCCCGCACGATCAGTTCAAAAGGGTCATGCCTCTCATGGAATGGCCACCTTCGAGTAATCTCACCCATCCCTGCTCGACCACATCGCTGGGAAAGACAGCGACTTGCCTCATCCCAGATGGCTTCCCTCTGCTCGTCGTCGTTTAGCCACTGAAGAGCATTGCTAACAATGCCAGCAAGGTATGAGATTACGGCACGACGGTAACGGGCTGTGTTCTCTTGGTTCTCCTGAAGCGACTTCCTGGGTCCTGCAGAAGTCCAAACTTGAGGTTCAATATGAAGTTCGTTCAAGCAAGCCAACAAATCTTCGAAAGGGGGTCTCTGCCAGAGTTGGGGGAAGTCTTCTGGATCAAGATCACGGTACGTTTTCGCCATGCTTGTTGGCCTCTAGAAGCTAAGAGTCGGGGGGGAATGAAAAGCTTGGTCACCGAGAGTGAGACATGATGGTTTAGTACAGAACACCAAATCTGCAGTAACTGCGTTCAATTATAGCAACCAAAAAGTTCCTGTTTACCAAAAAAAAAAAAAAAAAGGCGAAAGCCACAATCAGGGAAGCTCGCGCCACAGCTCCTTATCGATAAATAGAGCTCCCACCCCACTATGACTCGAAATTTAAGCTGTCACGACTCCCACCTCTCCTCTTCTTCCTTTCCTTCTTCAAGCATCGTCCCCATCAAGGCTGTGTTTCCGGGCTGCAGACAGATCAGCTGCGCTAGTCGCAGCAGTTCATCAGTTTCGTGCGCTTCGGCGCGCAAGCTGCATTTACCTGCCCGTGAGAAATTCGGAGTACGCTTCAACCTCACCTGTGCCTCGCCTTTGCGCGGGGGTTTCCACAGGTCTGTCCGTGAGGACCTCGCGTGATATCACGCCTATGATTGGCATCAGAGACGCAGGGCCTTCCCTTCCGCGCATATCCGCAAGGAGACGGTGGTTGAGGATGGTTCCTATGGGAGAGTCGTCATGAAGCTTGTGCGAATCACTTCAGTGCAATACACAGCCTCTTCTACAGAGAATTCAATTCCGATCACTCTGATGGGGACGATGCTTCACCCTTTTTTTTCAAGGTGCGTCACGCAATAAAATCTGTGCTCTTTTGGATCCAGGATGCTACTAACGAAATGAAACATTATCTATTCAGTCTATTTTCATAGGTCTCGGACCGACCATTTCTCTCTTACCCCGCCAACTCTCGTACTGTTGATCCTATCTAAACGCATAGCTTCCTCGTTGCGCTTGTAGATCCAACAAGATCTCAGCTTCTGCCCGCCTCATTGTCCTCTGACCAGTTGTAGCTTTCATGCTCGTTACTCTCTTGCCAACCATTGGAGTCATGCTCTGTCTGATTGTTCATATCTCCGTCATCAGGTCTGTTTGAGTTTGACCTCTCGGCCTTTCCTTTCCCAGATCTAGTTGAGTCCTGTGATTGGCGATTATCGTGGTTGTGCAACATGTTGGCGGTTGAACTTTTGGGGTTGATGAGCTTCTCCAGCTCGGCCAATTCTCCAAGAAGATCCTTGCAGGCGGACTCATTTCTGGCGGCCCTCTTGCTCAGATTGACAACTAGATTTCCAGCTGCTCGCACTTTTGCTAAGTGATGCTGTCGAGAATCGTAATCGATATTGTAATCTGACGACCAAGCCTCCGCTAAGAGCTGTGTAGTTTCATCAAGCTGATTCAAGCAGCTTTCCAGCTTCATAGCTTGAATGTCGAATTGTTGATAGTCTTCTTTACTTCCACGCTTGTACTTATCATTAGACGCCACCTTCTTTCGCCATATTTGTTGAAGTATATCGACTCCAGCGTAGAGCTTGATGCCTTTCACTTCCGACAAGTACTCGTCCCGAAATTTGCTCCAGAACCGTCTGCTTTCCTTGACTTGGTCACCTAGTTGATGTGTTGCAAGGGTAACCTTCGTCTCTGCCATCATTTCTCTCATGACTAGGGTTGGCCGGGGTCGTCTTTCCGGAACCCTTCGGCTGCCCATTACAAACACTGCTTCTGCTGCCAAAGGGTGCTCTCTTAGCACAGCGGAAACACCATGGCTCCCCTGGTCTTGGGCATAAGGGTGAACGAAGAATGGACGGGCAGGCATGTCGTGCAACACCAATGATCTGGTCCGTGGTAATATCCCTTGCAACAAGTATGATTATCCAATAACGCCTGAACTCTGGTGTATCTGCAATTTTTCAGTATTACAGTTCTTCAAGAGAAAGATATTTCCCGGCCGTAGAGTACCTTTTGTTAGCCTCTAGTTTGATTTGCGGCATTACTAGCTCGTTTCTAATGCTTGTCTGTTTGATTCATTCAAGCGCACAAATATAACACAACTTCTTATAACAAATATGGCACAAGCCTCTGTACAAAGTCACTGTCCAGCTTGATTGTACAAAATTGTCGTCTGACCCTGGTTTGGTTTACTGATTTACTTGCTTCTCTAGTCTTGGGAACACAAGCAATCAGGTTTGTTTCATGTGCTCTGAGTTGTCACTAAAAGTTTTCAACGATATTTGGGTTTGTTCTTTATTTGCCTAAAAGAATTATTTAGGTTACTCCGCCGGTCCAAACAGGTACGACAACAATGATACTTCCGAAAGGAGATGAGTCAAGTCCATATACATACTGAAGTCATTACCTATGTATCGATTCATACCTCCCAAATTGTCTAACAAGTTTGCCAACTCATGATGTCCCCGAGTTTGACATACGTGCGCAAAAAGAGCCATCAATGGTGCCCCAAAGGACAAAACCTGCGTCACGGGGAGTAGCTTGCATTCTTGTACGCATCAGGAAAGTCATCTGCCTGTTCTTCTTGAAATGGTGATAAAAAATCTCAACTCTTCTCATTAGTCTACAGCAATAGGTTTGTTAATATTAGCTGCGGAATTGATATAAATAAGATGTAATGGTCTGAGTACCTAGAACTAATAATACTAGGAATATAAAAATTTAAACATCGACCTACTTCTGTTACGACCTGGCAATCTCACAGTGAGGATATCTATAGTAGCCTTTCCTCTTGCATGCAAACAAACCTAATGCTATCCGGTGTGATGTAAAGTAGGTAGTTAGAGATCAGCAGGGACCCTAATCGACACCGCACATTACTTTCTATCACACCTTGCCTCGAAATTTGCAAGGGTGACTCCCTAGCCCGTATGCAGTGAATTAACTTTTACGGTCAGCTGAAATGCAAAGCATTGATTCCCTGCGTTAATTCGTCAGAGAAGGTCTAGGAGAGCCGGGTATCGGCTCAAGTTACTTTACGTCCTACTACGGCGTAGCCTGCTTGCTCGCCGTTTCGCAGATACACCTACTGCTCTACTGGCTAGGTAAGTCGACTGAAACATGGGTTATTCAATTTTACTCCTATTCAAATCTAAGTATATAATCCCTGTGGTGCGTATTCGGCCTGGTGATTTTACCGAAGAACCTTGTGCAAATCGAGGACCGGGATATGGTGTCTTAATACTTCACCGCTTGTTAATCTCAGGGTCGGTGTACACTAATAGATGTCCAGGATCAGTTGGCTTCACCCCCTGGGTTCTTATCACAAACTCACCACATAGCATGCTAACACGAGTTTTACGTACTTGAATTCTTATATTTTAGGTGTTCAGGATGGCTTGTAACCTAGTAATGCGTGGGGCTGATGTTGCGCTCAGGTTACACCCGGGTTACGCCTGCTTCTGTTTTCGGTATACCCCACTTGATCCACTCTATGTAGATACATCTATGTATATGTACCTCGGCAGCTCCCGCGCATGTCTGGCGCCTTGTTAAACGCGCGTCTAACAATTTAACGATGTCGCTAGCAAAAACGCCGACTTTCCTACATCTTTCCGACGAAGAATCAGTTGCGAGTCCTTTCATGATCACTCGAGAGTTATAGGTTTCGATAATCCATCTAGCCTTAAATACGACTATGGTAACACCCCAACCCTGCAGATTACTCTCGGGCTTAGTAGAGTTTGCAGATAGACGATGACGCTGTGCGCCAACACATCGAAACTCTGTGCGTCGTATCACGAGCAGTCGGTATGTTCCAGGTTCCGTTGGACAAGATGAGCAAGTTTCCACGAGACAACACCATGGTTATTAGAATTGCAATGGGAGCCGCTTCGCTTCGCTGTTTGCGCAAACGTTACCTCGCAAAACCTACGCATGCTTGGCGCCTATTACGCATGGTACGACTTGGGACGAACGCATCCGTCCTTTCTGTCTCATGCATGCATGAAGCCGAACTCATATGGCTTCGTCATATACTGTATACTGGAGTTATAGAGAAGCCCATACCTAAAGCACCCGAGGCACCTACACGTCTCGTGGAGAACCGGGTAATTATGGAGACCTATCTAGAGGACTGACTCGCACATCAAGCATCATGTGTATCCTCTCCTCGCGTTTGCTGTCTACCTCCCCCAGTCCTAAGCCGTCGGTGCCACTAAACTAGTAAACTTGCTGCCCATACTACTAGCCGTTTAGGAATACCCGCGTACCTGACTCATTTCATGAGGCTAGCACCAGGGGTAATGGAAAATAGTCCTATTACATCAATGAGGGTGTCGCGAAATCAACATTCCTTGATTGTTTACTATGCTACGTATTTATTAAACAAACTAATACTATATTCGCCGGGATACCTAATGAAGTCCCCGGCATCCGATGGTTACCCGCATTGCATTGCATGGCGTTGCGTTGTGTTCCGCTGTATCGTGCTACCTAGGTGCCTTCCATACACGCTGTAATACCTATCCGTGCGTACGTACGTTGCCGTATTATATATTGTCTCGGGTAAAGAAAAGAGAGATTCTATCCGATCGGCACCGACGCGCGGATGGATAACTGCATTGAATTCCACGGCAGCACCTGCATCTACATGGGTACTTCGACTCGGCTCTCGGTAAGTTGCGGTAAGGCTGAGAAATAATGATCGTCATCAATATGTATACTCCGGAGATTAGAATGGCAATTTCACAACCTCAAGATATTCATACCACGTTTAATATTTACTATACAAAATTTATATCTACGGTATTGGCTTGTGGGCAGAGCATGATAATCTGTCATAGGCATGGCAAATCAAACGACAAAACAGCACAAGTTCAAAGCCGAATATATTGATAACCAGTCGCTGATCATTAATCGATAATTTGATTCGCTCAAGCCCCTATTGCTAAGTTGGCCTGTCAAGTATGTAGACTAATTCTCGCTGCATCTAAAAATTCTCGACCAAACTGTGATATGGGCAATGTGCTCATGCAAAACCTCAAAGTTGTTAGGCTAAATACAGTACGTGAGTTTCAGAAGAGCATGAGAATTATGTCATCAATCATGGTTCTTTATCGCCAGACTTCTCCTTCAAGACACCAATTCCAAATGTCTATGATTACAGTCCTGGCTTAGGCCATCTCAAGACCATGTTTCGCCTGAACAAAAACGGCCGGTGTAGTAAATGTCGTCTGCGCGGTACACATGAATATGAGACACAAAGACCTTTCCATAAAACCTATTCCAGGCCAGTCGAATAAGGAGCCGATATTCTGCCAGACGCCGGACGTGTTATCATAGCTGAGGAGATGCCGCTATGTTATGTTTGATTTCGAAATGAAATCCAAAACCTCTCCGGTTTCGCCTAGATAGGTCATTTCTCTCAAAACCACGCTCATTAGCGGCGCCTCTACCGCAGAATATCGCTCTGAAAACAGCTTGTATATCTCAAAATCATAACAGCATCCAACTTTCATCTAAGAATGAACAAAGTTGTGAAACGGCAAATCTATGCTGCTGCCGCAGCAGCTCGTTGGATTTCGCGCTTCATGTTGACAAGTCTTGCACGCATGTCAATTAGATCGGTAAGCTTGTCCTCAGGAGGATCTTTTAACGCAGCTATCTCATGATGAAGAGCCTCGTATTTCTCGTAGAATTTAGTGAATTTGCGAGCCTGTATCAAAACTTCTGTAGCCAGACGGGGCTTCTTTGTGGGTGGGGTCGGTGTTGTCTCAGGTGACTCGTCTGTGGAATCTCGTTCCTTTCGCTTCTTATTAGGGATATTGATGGATGGCGCGGACGATGCTGCAGAATTTGAGGCGGATATGCTGTTCGTGGAGCTGTGAGTTTGACCGCGATCGCGCCCGCGCTCCCGATCACGCTCTCCATTACGATGTATTTGCGGTGGGTGCTGGTGCGGGCGGTTCGGCGGTCGTTGGCTTGAAGAGCGTTCGTCAAAATCGGAAGCATTCGTCGGTGGCGATGTTGCAAGAGGCGAGGACTTTGTCGGCGACGTGTTCTTACTTTTCATCGTGAAGCTTGTGGATACTGTACTGTTTGTGGCTCGAGAGTTTTGGCTTGCATCGGATACCCGATGCTTTGGTGCCTTGGGTGCCGCGATGGGCTTTGGTAGCTCTCTTGGCTTGATGCGCTTACTCAGAGGAGCGCCGGAACTAGAACTGCTTTCTTCATCCTCACGAGGGCGCTTCTGGGGTGATTTGGTCATCGTTCCTGGGGCTTTTATGGGACCACGAGGCGGTCGGACGGCAGGCTTGGCTTTCGGCTTGAGGGAAGTCGGAGGGGCGGGCGGCTCCTTTGGCTTCTCCTTTGGCTTTTCCTTCATCTTTGCCACAGGCTTCTCAACTGGCTTCTCAGGTAACTTTGGTTGAGGTTTTGGCTTCGCAACAGTCGCAGTGTTTTGTGATAATGGGGCTTCCTCCTGACTGGTATCTGTGTCGTAAACGAATTCCTCGGAAAGAACCCTCTTGCCCTTTTCCTCCGCAGCCTTGACCTTGCTCGTCGGCTTCTTCGGCGCAGGTTTCTTGGGATTATTGGACAAGAGACGCTTTGTCTGGGCCTCTCGTTCGCTTATCTTCTTCGGTTTGCTGGTGATTGGCTGGGAGTTCGACCTGGACATTGCTTCGCCTTTTGCTTTGGAAGAATCCATATCACTCTTATTCCCCTCTTCTGCTTTCTGTCCTGAGACCTTGGGTGCTGGAGGATTTGTGCTCTGCTTGGCTATCGAAGCCTGCAATTTGCTCAGCACAATATTTTTATTCCGATCTTCTCGCGGAAGCAACCTGTCCCACACAGCGTCGGACAAGACCACCCTTTGTTTGTCGTAAACTTTGATGGCATTATCAATGGCTGACTGGCGGTCTTCAGGGGTATCGTAATCGTAGTTCCAGACATCTAGTTCTTTCCAGTACATCTTCTTCAAGCTCCACTTCTCTGTGGACTTGTTGAAGTCGGCTACTTTCTCTACCGTTGGTTTCAGGTCTGAGTCCGCACCGGTCCAAACATCTTTCAGACGCTGGAATGACTGATCTCCCACTGCCAATTCGTGGACCAATGCAGACCGCTGTCCCTTGTTCTTTTCAAATACTTGTTGGGAAGCGGAAAAGCCGGGATTTGGCGATGCCACCCCATTCAGGGCGGGACTCGAAGGCAACGATCGTGTTGTTGTGCTTGACAAAACGCTCGCCATGGATCTCCCGGTCGGAAGGAGTTTGGAACCCTTGGGGCCACCATTGGTAACTTTTGGCCTGTCTATCGTTAGCTCCGTAAAGTAAGACTCGGCCGAAATTACTATACCCCTTGCTACCCTTTTGAGCATGCCCAGCTCGGATATCAGCGTCCGAGTCAACCCCAGATGACGGAGCACGATTGGTATGCTTTGTCGTGACTTTCGTGACTTTTTTCGTTGCGATTGACGTGGGTGGTTTCTTTAGAATGGACATGGTCGGATGCGGGAGTCGCTGCATTTTACTTCCGGGATCTGCAGAAGTGAGATATAGCTCGTAATCGAAAGAATCTGGAGTGACCGAAACGCTCTCCTCGCGCGATCCATAGTGGAACGACTGGCCATAGTGTGATTAGTTAACCAAAATCAAATGATTGAATGTAGTCCAAGAGTTCATAATCAACAGACACCCTGTATATGAGCTGTAGCCATGAGGCCAAACTTTCGCTGTAGGTTGTCCTGACTCCGAGGATGCCTTGTTCGCGTAGCTGAGTGGGGGGGAATAGGTTAAATGATCGTGGGAAAAGGCAAAAAATCAGCTTACGGGAGTGTTTCCCAGAGTTAGTTCGACGTTCTGTCCACCTTGTACGCATCTGATCATATCCTCGATCATACTATCGTTCAAAACGATGCCGAATGCCTGCAGCGGAAGAGAGTCTCGCGAGCTAGGGAGACTCTCCAGCTGCAAGCCAGCATCTGCAATTTTGAGGGCCGCCATGGCTGGTACCTCGGTCGGTCGATTTTGCTGGATGCTGAACTTTGGAAACCGAAATGTCTTGTGGTTTACGTTTCGAGGTGTTTAGGGAAAACAACTGCAACCTGCACTCTGGACCCAGCCAGACTGTCAGAAGTCTAACGGTATAACAGTAGGCTTCGCATGCAGCTGCATAACATGGTGTACGCTGCGTTCTACCAGTCTAGTCGGTCGTGTCGAGTTCGGCAAGGAGGCAAGGAGGACGAGGAGGCAGGTTCGGAGGACGAGTTTGACGACGAGGTCGGCTACAAGAGGCGAGGATGTTGGTAATCGGGCTCAGATATAGAGTACGAGCAACAGCAAAGAAGATGACAATGACAGTGACAATGACAATCCAAGAACCAAGGCAAGGATAATGTCGTGTCGAGTAGCGTATTTGCTCCTTAATCAACAGGTGAAAGAAAGAAAGGAAGTCAAGGCACAATGCCAGACAGAACAAGAGGTGAAGTGAAGTGGATGGAAGGTTGGTTGGCCTGGCCTGGTTTGGCTGGTCTGGTTGGATAGGTAAGTAGGCAGGTAGGTTAGAGGAAGACGGATGAGTTGGATGGGTGGATCAAGGATGGAGAGGGAGGATTGAAGGTGGAGCAGGTACCAGCACAGCACAGCGCAGCACGGGTCCGTGAGGCGTGGTTGAGGTACCAGCCGAGTACCTCTGCGTCTGGCTTGCCCGCTGAGCTAGCCCGGGCCAGCCTGCAGTGTAGCGCCCCCACTGGTCCCCTTTGCTCGTTTGGCCTCACAAGGGCCTTACTCAAAGGCACTGTGAAGGAAACATGCATGTAACACGCCGTTGCCAGATCGGGACGCACGCCACAGTCTACTGTGGAGGTACCTACTCCTGGAAGAGCTGTAAAACATCTAATAGGGCAGATGGCTTGCGCTATTCTCAGCCAGCACTTGTACAATAAAAGTATACACGTCAGTCACAGCTGTTTCTCTCCGACGTCAGAGTTAGTTACATCTACATAGTAGGAGGTAAGTATGCAATGCCATTGAGTAACTATCCATCTGGGGTTGCACAAGAGCAAAAATAACGCCATTGACGCATTAATCAGCTGTTCTACGATGCGAACTGTATTTTGCCCTCCACGCCTTACATGCTGCTTACATATGTACGCAGCTATGTAGGTACATAAATACACTAGTTAAGGGAGGCCGATATTGGGTACCTGGCTGGACTAACTTGTAATAGGTAATAGTCTACGGCGTTGGTCTGGTTACAACCGTACGCATCCATAATCAGCTTGTGTGGATAGGTATCTTCTGAAGGGCACGGGCGCCTGTGATTAATTTACCAGTTCACTATAACAATTCATGTGAAAGCAACGTACGTAGTGTATGAGACTGAGAGTTTAGAACTGAAAAGCTAGTTGAGAGAGCGCTCTTTGTTTGTTCCATTTGTGATGAAAGACATCACAGGGAGAAGGAATGTACCCAAACCGCCTGCCAGCTCTTAGCTTGCTGCCCGTCCTCGTGTGCCCTGGCTAGTGGTACTGCAGTTACATCATTGAAGTGTGCCATTCGTGTTGCGCTTACGTTCTAGGGTATCGATATACGGTAGTACCATAGTAGTCTAGACGTGAGGCCCTATTGCCATTGGAAGCCTGAAAACACATATCGGCCTCACTTTGAAATGTTCCATGTAGGCTTGTAGCAATTGGCAAGATAGGTACACAGGAGGGAGGCTGTTGGATGCCGGGCGGGCCAGCTCATCACATGTTATCCACATGGGAGATGCTTTCTCCGTAAAGTATAAACCCGAAAGATTCGGTGAGTCCCCGGCCTCGTCCGTAATCGCATACCTCGTACGTAAGGTACCGTATATACCAGCCCGCATGGTCATAAGTAAGCACAATACAGTAGGTACTGTAGGTCAGTAGGGCATTCGGCGGTATCCTGATGTTGTCGATGGTTCGTCGTATGTAGGCACAATGTATGTATAACTTAACTATCCACTAGGCCCAATAATTAGGTCAAGTTTCATGAAGACAAGGAAGACAAAGGGACGGGGCACATGTGCCGAGCACAAATTACTACAAACAAATGGCCAAACATCAAGTAAGGAGGTGCAGCCGTATTTATATCCCCCGAGGAGAGGAGCCAAGCTGCGTTCCCATGTGTGCTGTTCGCCGCGCATTCTTTTTGCCTATGAGCTACGTACTCATTATCAAGTGACCAGGGACAGCCTACCTGATGTACTTCTTGTTGCTGAAGGTACCTAGTGCACGGTACCAGTCCAAATTTAGCATGAGCCGAGAACTTAGCGGCATGCATCTGTACGACAGTACCTAATACGGTGCCCATTTGAGTTGGTAACTCAAGGGAATTTAGGTAGATAAACAATGCCATAGAACAGTGCCACGAGAGACCCGGGGAATTAGACGTTGAATTAATCGGCGTTTGCCCATACGACTCCCCCCGGAGAAAAGAATGATAGGTGCCCAGGCAGTGTCCATTCTTGGTTTACTTCCACCTGATCAAGCTAGCATGTTTTGCATGGTTGTAATATGCCACCTCAGTCAGCGCGCAGCGAATGATGATGGCAGCTGCGGGTGCTGCTGACCATGCAGCGAAAGACGAACGAGGACTCCTGATTGGGACTCTGGACGTCTTGGTCTCGGCTGCTGGGACCCAATCCGGGCAACGCTCTTGTCACGGGATGAAGCGACGTTGATAAATGTATGTCCCAGATCTGACCGAGACATTTCTTCTTAGCTGCATCTCGTCTCGTTTTTGGCCACCCGACTGACAGGGTGGCTGAAGCTTACCATAGAGAATTATAGGCCCATCTTTGGGTTGCATGTAATCATCGTGGACATGGAAGCATGGCAATGAGGGGCTTCTGTCGGTCTTATCCGTGCAACCCAACCCTGTCATGTCGAGTCGGACTGGGTCCTGTCAAGAAGTTTGCAGTGGACCAAATTACATTAGCAACAAAAACGCAAGACGTGCCGTGTACTTACGCTCTCTCTCGCGCTGCTCCATGCCTCAAAGATGATTGTCGCCGATTGTCAGAGGTGAGCGAGAGTCGAGGTTGTCAAAAAAGCATAATGATATGAACGCCCTTGTAGTTGACCCTAATGGGTAAAAAGTAAGCTTTCAGGTACCAGATCGGGGGCTACACAGCCAGCCTCTGGTCAGAGTCCTGTAACACGCTGCTCGGTATTACTATTTGCAGTTGGCAGACGGGTAACATCTTGTAACTACCGAATGGCCGAGTGTTGAGAGAATGTGACTAAGTAACGAGATACAGTGTCGACTTATCGATTCTCGAACTATTTACACTGTCCGTATAAGCTACCCGATCAAAACTCTCAATCAAGCTGCTGCACGCCAACAATAGCATTGACCTGCTTCTTCCCGTCCTATTGATCTAACTAGGACGTGCCGTGTAACCGGGTACTGTTATCCCACCTTTTTGAATCAAGCAATCTCGCTCGTCAATGCTCTAGCGAACAATTGGAATCTCGAAGTTCTTCGAAAGCAAGACATCGGTAGCACAAGTTGTCTCGAGGAACGAGGGCGCCACAAGCCATTTCCCCACGACTATTCGAGACACTAACGAGCACCTGCAGGTCGAGATGCGACCGAGATTGGTAGGTACAAGATTTCCTGGGCAGCAATTCGCTCATCACAAGCCAAATGTACACCACGCTACATAATACGCACCACGACGAGTTGGCATTACTTTCAAGGTATTTCCTTCGCGGGTACAGGCCATTGTAGGTATACCTAACTCAGCAGTTACGTGTATTCCACATAGACGCAACCGGGATTATTATTTTTATTCTGCAGCTTGTGCTGCCACAAGTTCTCCATTATGCTCTCTGACCAACCTCCGATCGCGCGAATATCGTCATCCCTCTCCTGCCCATCTTCGGCAACAAGTGAGGCCCGGTATCCCCGTCCATATCCGGCGATGCGCATGATAAGGTTCCGGCGCGTATAGATAGAGATATACTATGTACAGAGGTAGGTACTGTATGCTTCTAAGTAAAAGGCTCTTGGTCGATCTGGTGCAACTTCTCAGGCCGGGCCTTCGGGCTGGTTTGCCCGAACCGCCATGTTCCGAAAGGGGAATCGTAGAACCTGAACAGAAAGATAGATGAAGGCGAGTGGACCATACCTAGCGTTCGCACTTGACACGGGTAAGGACGGGACGACTCGGCGAAGCTGTTCTATCTCTGCTTAGCATCAAACCCCACCACACCTTCTTCTCGATCTGTTTCGATATATTAACATCTCGTTTCCCCGCGAACTGGCAGCCTTTTCCTCACCAACAGAATCGTTGCGTTGGTTCGACGGCACTGTGAGTTAATATACTATTTCCGGGTGTCGAGCAGATGTCCACGTATGGAATATCTGGGGAACATGACCTCTCTCCGTCCGACGGCCCAGCTTGCCTTCGCTTCTTACCTGGTAACATCGTGCAGATGGGTAGCGTGAGACCAGAGCGGACACTCTACAAGTAACCTAGTGAGTAATACTTACTTACTATTATTGTCATGGCGTAAGTTGTTGCATACTATGTACTAGTTTCTCATATCCTGCTCTCTCACTGGGTTCGCTGTATATCTATTCAGCCCAGCCCCGTGCTTTGTCAGTATTTTACCAACATTACCAGACAGAACCATCGTTCAGTTAAGTAGGTGATTGATAATCGTCGAGGGGATCAGGTATTATGCTGGAACTTCCTACAAGAGTTTGGCTTATTCGGCTGGGCTGGGCTCCCATGTACTTATGCACCGTTCATCCGAACAAGTAAGCAAGGTACCAGCCAGATGCAGATCACCTATTCATCGTGGATGATCTCCGCAAGGTACTGCGGCTGTATTCTCTCCGCGCTCTTCTACGGTTCTTCTGTCTACCTAAGCTCGCATATACATTTAGCTACATGCGCCGGCAAGCCTATTCAATTGTTAATAGATTATAATCTTCGCCTTGCGTTCTCTGCATGCTAGAAACTTCGCAGATGAGACTCTAGCAACCGAACCGATTCTCGCCGTAGCGGTCTAGCAGATCAAAAGCGTAGGACGGGGGAAATATCGGCGGGGTTGTTCGGCCGAACCATGGCTCTACTGACCGAGATAAGTTCCTAACAAACTGTCAAGGGTCTGTATTGAAGGTCTGATTGTTGATGTATTTCCTAAGTCTAGGGGTGTCTCACAGACACTGTGCTACTTATGTCTACCTATTAGTGGGTCCAATGGCCCTTGCACCTGACAACCTGCCCCCCAAAAAATAAGACGATGCCCTCATTGTCAAGGGATTCCTTTTAGCCTGTCAGGTGTCCATTCTCATATCTCTGTATAAGATGTTTTCCGTCTTCACCCAGTTGTCCAGTAGTCATCCACTCGTGGAATTCAGGTCCCAGTCCTTTATATTCCACCAGCCAACGGTCATCTCCTCCCTTCGTCTGTTTATGGGAGATAATAGTTCTTGGGTGGTCTTGTGTTCGGATTGGGCCTGCGTATGGAAGATATCTCCCGAAGACGTCGAATTGGACGGGCTCCAAATGGTCAATAGATATAACGTCGTGGATCTTCCAGGTTTGAGGGAATTCAAGCCTGTATGCTGCACGTCCAATGCGTTCAGAAATCTTGAATGGTCCGGCGTACTGCTGGCCTAGCTTTTTCCCAATTGATGCCGCTTTTGGGATGGTATATCCTTTGTGCAATCGTAGGAATACCCTATCCCCCACATTAAAGAACCGAGGGAGATGTGTGCGGTCGAATTGGTCCTTCATGCTCATGGCCGCCACGCATATCGCGTCGTGTGCTTCCACTCGTGCAATTGGGAGGTTCACGTCCGGGGGACATTCCTTTGAGGCCACGGCGTCCGATATGCCGTTAGGTGTAAAGCCTCGCACGACTTCGTTAGGGGTCTGTTTTGTAACCGATGAACGACTATTATTGAATTCGAATTGTAGTCGAGGGATCGCGTCTGGCCATTGGCTTGGATCATCCATAGTGTTGATATAATAGCGGAGGGCGGATTCGATCATCTGAATCGTCCTTTCGCTTTGTCCATCGGTGGACGGCTTATAGGCTGTTGAATACAGGAGCTTTGTGCCTAATTCCGTCCATATGGCCTTCCAGAGTGCTGCCAAAAACTTTGGATCGCGGTCGGATATGATAATCTTTGGGATCCCCCAATTACTCAGGAGAAGACGCGATATCAGTGCTTTCCCCCATTGCGTGGCTGTGTAAGACCCTTTTCCCGGAATCATGTTGACCTCTTTAGACATCTTACACGTGCAAGACATTGCTGCGTTAAATCCGTCCGGGGATGTCGGTAGGGCGAGAAGGAAATCTATTGTAATAGTGTGATATGGACATGGCGGTCCAATTATCGGCTGCAGGTTTCCGTACTTTCTGTGGTGTCGGGTTCTGAAAGCTTGGCATTCCGGGCATCCTTTCAGGTATCTTTTCAATTCGCGACGTCCCTGGAGGATGCAGTAGTGTACGAGGTATGGGACAAGCCTCTCATAACCGATGTGGTTCTGTCCGTGGAATGTCTCAAAGATCTGCGAGCTGCAGCTACGGGGAATACATAGTCGAGATGGGTTTTCGTCCGTTACTTTCCACAGTAAGCCGTTGCGTAGTCGAAAGGGTAGACTGGCCTGATCTTCTGGCTTCAGGGAGATGTTCCGTTTGACAGTGTCCAATATCCGTTTCCATTGTGGGTCTTCGAGGTATCCTTTCTGTAGGCTCTCACGGAATTCTGGGGATATCTCGATGAGGGAAATCCCGGTTCGGCCAACGCCCTCGTCGACTTGGACGATGTCCTGTGGCTCTTCCGGCAATTCTTGGGGTACGTCCATCGAAGGCAGGGAAATACCTTCGACTGGCTCCAGCATCATGGCGACGGCCCAGTCTTCTGGATGATCCATGACTGCCCACATTGCCATATCTGGGTCATTAGGAAGGACATCAAGTTCCCCGGGAGCGTCTGGTGACGTAGTCTGTCCTTTTCTCTTGAGACGCGATAGTGCATCTGGAATGATGTGCAAATGTCCCGGTTTGTATATGACTGTTATGTTGAATTGGCTAACGTACTCCATTGCTCGTACCAATCTCTTGTTTTGAACGGACATGGCGGTTGAGTTGACGATATCCGTTGACTGTTTGTGCATACCGATTATGGCTCGATGGTCGGTGAAAATATAGACGCCGGCTGTACAAACGTCGATCCAATGGCGTGTCTTTCGGAGACACCACACGAAGCCAACGACTTCCATCTCTGTCGACCAGTATTGCTTTTCAGCGTTGCTTAGGGTTCGAGATAGGAAGGCGATTGGACGAATTGCCGTGCGGGCTGGGAAGGTTATCAGATTTCCTTCTTTGTCCGACAGGCGGGGCACAGCCTCGTCATCTATATGATAGACGGATACTCCTATTCCCAGAGCTGAAACGTCGACATCCACACAAAGGATTTTTGTCAATATAAAGAAGGACAGCGTGGTGTGTTGTGTAAGTGCCGATTTAACCGCTTCAAATGATGATTTTTCTTCGTCCGTTGGCATGGATAGAAGGATTTTTTGGACCATTTTCTGGCGGTTCTGCTTGCTTCGCTTTTGTGTCGTGCCTTTTCTGGATAATGCTACGAGGGCTGTCTTTCGTCGCTCCAGTGGCTCGATGAGGGCCGCGTACATAGGGACGTTGTGTCTCAGGTATCCAGCTAGTCCCACGAAAATCTCAAGGTCTCGGAGGTTTTCCGGGAATTCGAGTTCTGCGATAGCCTTAAGTCTTTCCTCTGTGGTTGACATGCCGAGGCCGTCCACCCATCGACCAAGAACAACCGCGTTGGGGAATCCCGCGAATGTCTTGTGGGGTCCGATGCCAATGTTCACCTGCTGGAATTTCTGCAGGACGGCCTCCAAGTCTCTCAGGTGGTCGTCCAATGTCGCCGACGCGACTATGACATCGTCGCAGTAACTGTCCGCTGCATCAATGTCAACAAGCATACGATCCATCTGCCGTTGGACATAGGCGTTTGATCCCTTATATCCCATGATTAGGCATGTAAATGTAAATTGTCCTTCTGGAGTTGTAATAGTAAACGCCCACCACGAGTTTGGGTGAATCCTCCATTGATGGTAGAAGGATATCGCATCCATGGCGGTTACGTACGTCGCGGACGCCATTTTGGCAAGTATTTCGTCCTGGGATTTCATGGGGTACGCATCGTTTAAGGCCATCTTGTTGCCAACGCGGATGTCCACTACCATTCGTCCTTTAGGTGGGGTTCCCCTCCAGACGACAAACACAGGGAACGAGAAGGGGACAGGAATTCTGGTACGAAAAGCTCTCCCTTGTTTTACCAAGCCGCCCATGGTCTCTCGGATGACTTTCTGCTCTTTTTGCCCTTGTGCATACGGACGACATTTTTTAGGTATGTGTTTTTCCCATCCTGGCGTCATCTGTACCTGGAGCCATTCGTCCTCTGGGATATCGACGAACCCTTCGTCTCGGAAGACGGACTCGTATTTGGATATCAATTGTCCAATAAGATAGGCTGCTCGTGGATCATCCTCCCTGTCACAGATGTGCACTCCTGTGGGGTGACGGATTTTGTCCGGTGAGATGCGTTCGCCATACGGGAATTCCCGCTGGGATTCGGCTGGCTGCCGGACGGCGAATTCCTCAGCGTATGGTTCAGCTACTTGATAGGCGTTGCACTCCCGATCGACGGACGCTAGTGTGCCTATGGTATGTTTGGCTGGGATTTGGATGGTCTTATTGGAGTCGTTTCGGACCAGGACGAAGTCCATGTCTGCATCTGCCAGCGCTGCAAAGCATCCAAACTGATTTGTGACCGACGGCTCGAACAAGAGGTCTTGACCGTCTTTGGGTACCTTATGGGTGACGGGAATAGTGGTCATGGTGTTTGGTGGGAGAAAGACGTGCTGGGCGGATTGCACCTTGATGTTCTTGTGTTGTTTTCCCCTGGTTTTATAGCTCATTGGGATACGGATATTCTCGCAAGAGCCAATGGTCGCGTAGTCCTTGGAGAGAAGGATGTCCACCTTTTCCGGGGCTAGGACATCCATGCCGAGGAGCATATTTGCTTGTAGATCATCCACGATTGTAACTTCACGTCTCCATCCGGCGATGGCTGGCTTGCCTTGTGTGTCCTGACCTTTGAAGTACATCCAAATGATGGCGTAGTCGTGGGAAACGTGTACGGCGTTTCCTATTCCTCTGACGACTATAGGGGTGGCACGCTTACGAATTTCAACGTCTGGATAGCACGTGGTGACCCATTGGCGGTCGCCGAGGCTCCTGGAACATCCAGTGTCTGCACCTACATCTTCCTCGTGCATAGTGTCCAACGACGTTGTGATATGGAATTTCAGGTAAGACCAGGACCTCAAGCCGTAACCGGTCCCAACATCTGGACGTGCGTCTACCGATGACTTGACGACCCTTGGGTGGTATGGCTGTGGTGGAGCATTTACATACGATTGACGGTACGGTCCGTCCAAAAGCTTCAAGATGGACATACGGGGGTCAGAGGTTTGTTGGGGATTTCCCTCTGTCGAACTAGCCATGTATGCTGTGTCAATTAGTTTGTCTTTGGTCCGACGACTTCGCCGAGTGTGTTTCAGGTGGTTTTCACGTATGTGCTGGTGCAATTGGTTATTGCTGACGAAGGAATCCCCGCAGCAGTGGCAAGTATATTGTTCTGTAGACTGAAGTACTGTTCCGAAATGGACGACGTCCTCCTCTTGTCCTTCGAAGGGCTCCGGCACTTCGTATTCTTCCTCTGGGCCGGGGCCGTACCCATCTTCTGGATCATCCATACCTTCTCCCGATGTGAATTGCTCGAAATCCTCATACCCAAAGCCTTCATCTTGTGGGCTGTCTTCCTCTTGCTCAGCGAAGTATCCTTGTTGCTGGGGACGGTTGTGGTTGTAGTTGTCCTTCCAATGAACGCGTGGGCGGTCCCGCGGAGGATAAGACGTCTGCGTTGGACGGTTTTGGGGCGGAAGGGGTTTGTTTTGATATGGCTGGTATGGCTGTTTTCCTCCTTGCTGTGTGGGATTTGGATATCCTCCCTGCTGATTCCGAGGATATCCCATGGCTTGGTCGCGGGAATATGTTCCTTGATTGACTTGTGCTGGTGCTTGGGGTTGTCCGTTTCGAGGGCCGGCTTGATTTCCCTGGGGAAAAGGACCTGGGGGATACCTCCCACGCCATGTGTTGCTGCCGTAGGACTGCTGTGGGTTAGCATTTGGACGGTTTTGCCAACCATAGGGTTGGTTACGTCGACTTGGGTATGGGGGAGGATTGCTGTAATGCTTGCCGTAAAAGGCGGCGACTGGGGCTGCCTGCGGGAGATTCTGCTGGCTGCGGAATCTTTCATTCGCCCGATTGATCAGGACGCTCTCCTGCTCGTCCATTTTGTCCAAGAAGGCTGACAAGGTTGTCTTGGAGTCTGGTTTGATCAGCTGTCCTTGGATTTCGCTGTCAAAGGATTCAAATGCCCACAAGAGCTGTGCTTCCATTGGCAGATCGCATGCTTTAGCATCAGCTAACACCTGTTGGACGAATGCCCTCATGCTTTTTCCCGCAAATAGATCGTAGAGGGTAAAGACATGCTTAGAAAGGGATTTCAGGGCGTCTGATTTGGTCTTCTTGAATCTGTCCTCGAGGGTTTTGCGAATCAGTGCCACATCCCCCTGGGATAAGGCTGTCCGTTCGAGGTCGGACAGTTCGATGGTGTGCCAGTGGAGGGCTGTCCCTTGAAGGCATAGTCCCCAGACGTCCTTGACGGCTTGTTCGCCTCTGGTGGTTGCGAGGTGATCAAGACGATTGGTAAAGGCGTGGACATTTGTGTATATGGTGACACGTCCGCTGGCCACAATTCCGTGTCCCTCTGGATCCTTAGTGTTTGGATTGAAGTATCCGACATCATCTGGCTTGAGGGATTTGGAGTTGTCGTTGGATGATCCAGGAGTGCCCTCTCTCTGTGGGTTGCGGAAGGCTTCCATAGTGGCTGCAACGGACCGGGACACGATGTCCGCGATCTGCTCGGGAGTCATAGCCATGGTAGGTGCAGAAGTTTCGTCAACTTGTTCAGCTTGGACGTCGTCCTCGTCCTCGTCCTCTGGGGGCAATTGATTTGACAGATGAGGGAAATAACCTGGTGGATGAGGGGTATGTGGGCTATCTGTCCTGTTGTCTGGCCGAAAGGTCAAGGTTTGGGAAAAGTTTAAATTGAGACTGAGCAACGAATCAGACGATTGGTTATTGCTGCTGTCCAGCGGGGTGTCCTGGTTAACGTTGTAGTCCTCATCCGTTGACGATAGGAGCTGATCAGATGAATGCCCGCGGGATAGGAATAGACGTGAAATAGAGGGAGTCTCTGGATCACTGTTTCGACGGGGGAAGTGTAACGGACCTATGCGAGGTCTCCGGAAAGGTGTAGGCAGGAAATCCCTTGGTTGTGAGGGAAGTGTAACCAGTGAATCCAACGATTCGGAGGGAAGTCCAGCCGATTGTGTAGGAAGTGCATCCAACGATTGCTGTGAAGGAAATGCCGTGGATGATCCAGTGTTGCCGACAGCGGTAACTTCTGTAATTCTTTGGGCACGCCTCCTGGATTCGTCCAAATGACGTCGGGTGAGGGAAGGATTGCGTGGTAATTGCAAGGAAGGTGAAAGTTCAGATGATTGCACCCGGGAAACTGCGTACTTCAGACGCCAGCGACGCAGGAACGCCTGAAAAGACCGGAGGGATTCCAGCCAGTCCAAAGGGTAGGGAATGAGGTCTTGAGCGATGGGTTCTGGGGCTAGGAGACGGGCAAAGCGGATGTCTTCGTCCAGAATATGTGATTTGTGAGGGTGGTTAGTTTGTGAGAAGCGTAGCAATTGTCTGGCGGATAGTTGAGTCTCCTCTGGCATCCTGGTGACGGCTAGGCAGAAAGAAGTTGGACGAGGTCCAAGTGGTGCCCACGAACGTGGGATGCGAAGCAACGGATTGGGCAAGGGTTGGTGCCGTCCGATTGATGTGATATAAAGCAAAACAAGGCTGACTGTCTCAGCGAAAAAAGAGCAACGCGAGGCTGATTGATCGAGCCGATCGCTAGCTACCAATTTGTCAAGGGTCTGTATTGAAGGTCTGATTGTTGATGTATTTCCTAAGTCTAGGGGTGTCTCACAGACACTGTGCTACTTATGTCTACCTATTAGTGGGTCCAATGGCCCTTGCACCTGACACAAACGCTCTGTTTACTTAACTATTTCTTTACAAACATTACTAGCAGAGTTGAAGCTGGACAGGCCAACATAGCTAGTATTCTCTTCCTGGCCACAAAAAAAAAAACAGAGGGTACGGCATAGACATGTGCTCATGAGTGAGTGCGGCATACATGACGCCTACCGTTTATCCTCGCCTTTCTTGACAGACACGACTGCCATAGAGTACAGCTCTAAGAGCTAAGAGCTTCTGGAAGCCTATGGGTTGCACGTAAGAGTTGTCAGGCCGCAATTACAGCACTCACATGTTTCTAACATATGATGATCGGCAATGATGCTTTCGTGAGGACGCGTCCCAGGAGGGCCGCGTAGCCAAACGTAGGACATGGCGTGTGTTTCGTCCAAGTCTAATCGCTGAGTTGCATACGTATATACACAAAAGTCAAACAAGCCGTAGATTTATGGGTATGCAGTATAATGTATGTACAGACTTGTGAGTGGACTCTTCTCACCACGTGCATTGACAAGTTACCACTAGCGCTGTCCGTGTGATTGTTATGACATCTACCAAGAATTATCAGCTTGGTTTCGTACGCCAACTGCAAGTTTGCAAAGGCTGCACTCATGGGCGGTATTTAAAACTGCGTCGCGGCTAATAACACGCTTGTTAGGTAGACGGGCCGAAGCGTGCGACAAATTGGGAATTGGCCTGACCTGCCAACGTCAACATCATGACAGTTCTCCTTCTTCAGAACCCTGAGTGCTTGTCGAGGTTGACAGGCGCCACTCACCCATAGATTGGCTATTCGTGGTATTTTGTTGTTGCCAGCCTCTATTACCTACTACCTACCTAGATGGGTAGCTACCTAGCGGGGCATCGTAAGATAAAAAAAACAAAAACACATAAAACCAACACCGATTATCGGCTTGCTAACTGATGCCTTACCTATTTCTAACCCCCCTAGTTCTTACATATTGGGGGCTTCCAAAAACAGGTCAATTGTAGACTAACAATTTCACCGTCGAGAATCACGAGAACTCGGGGCTGTTAGGTCGAATGAAACTTGGGGCTTGAATCCTTACGGTCTCGTTTCACGAAAGAGTCATACCGAGCGTCGCTGTGACAGCATTGAACTACCTCCCTGCGAACTGTACGCTCAGGTGAGATGACAAGATGACCCGGGCAAACTGTGGACAAGCAACTCCCCTGCGCCGTGGATACAACCATTGAGCATATATAGGTCGTTGAAACGAAACCGTCAACCATACGCTACGCCCCGCAACTTGCCATCTCACAGCAACTTGTTCGTGGCACAGAAGCGACGAAGATGACACTATTTGTTGTCACACGAAGTCGGGTCACTTGAGCAGAACTCGTGCTGGCACTGTCTTCTTTTCGATTTACAGAATGGCGTACTGATCAGTACTAGTCGGGGAATTGAGGCACGCGGGTCGCAGGTAGATGGATCGATATATACGTATATGCTCAATTACCACAATCGTTCATCTGCTATCGAGGGTAGGTATATGTACGTCCTTGCAGACAAGGAGCCCTGACTGGAATCGCTTGCGCCGGAGACTTGTATTATCGAATTTCGTATCGGCAGGCAGAACAAGACTACTCAGGTAGGTAACTTTAGGAGAATGAAAATGTCGTACAATAGCGTCGCATTTTCAGGTCCGGGCAAATTATGCAATGTCCCTGCTAGAATGCTACGTGGTATTCTTTCTGGCAGGAAATCCAGATTTTTTATTTACTACCCGTATCACCGGACGGTTCCGACGCAGGTCGAGTCTGAGTGGCACCTCTCTAAGAATATGCAGATAAATATATATCTGCATGCAGGTTGACTGACACCAACCAATGGGGTTGACCTCGTCCGGATAGATATCTGTGGTTTGCTATGCATGTAAATTTTTGCTTATTCCCAGATCGCGATCACATGTAGTGAAGTCGTCGGGACTCTGAGTTGCATATACTGATAACCTTTCCCTCCCAACCGGCATGGACGTCTATATAGATAGCTATGCAAGTGTAATGCAGACGGCGGACTTGACGATAAGAATTAGCGTCCAGTAGATTAGACACATGGTTCAGACGGCGCCACAGTACCGATCTGTTGGTGAAGACGTGTTTCAGTTGCGGGCTTCCCGGCCTTGGCTTGACAGATTCCGCTCGGCCCCAATTCAATGATCCAGGTACCGTAGATGATCTGAGACGTAAGGACTTCGTTGATCGGCGAGTTACTAATGAGACAAGCAGGATCTTGCATCGCTAGCTAATCCGATCCGACGTCGCAAGGGATTTATCTACCGAGATCAAATCTCATGTATATTAAATCCGAGTAGGTATATGTATCAATCTTCCCCTTCCCTACGGACGATGCAATATTTCAATCCTATTTTCTTGGCGTATGCCAGAGCGCGTGGAATTCGTGAGAGACTAGGTATATCAGTACAGAGCCATAACACCTTGTGGCACAGGCGAAAATATGAAGGATTGAGAGTAATCACAGCAAGAAAGGCAAGTCTGCCTTGTTTCAGGTCTACCTTCTAAAAGCGCAATTGAAACGCAGCTTTTGCCGTTGAATAACACAGTAATGAATGACAGGATCTAATGTACGAAGAGTGAAACCCCTGCCGACGATCCGGAAAACGGCAAAAATATCATGCAATTGAATTTCTGGTGCCTGAGCTAGGTACCTGCTTATCTGCCCGCACCGGGAAACCGGAAATTCGCCAAATTGTAAGGCTGGGCTGAAAATGTTGAGTACTGATATCACATAGATAGGAAGAGGGGGATGAAAAACAGACGGATATGATTTCGATAATAAGCAGCGATAGCCTTGAGCTTAATTAGGATATTTATGACTTTAACCCTAGAAAGTATCGACATCACGGTCTTTATACGTCGTCTGTCGTCACTCTTGATCGAACAGAAGAACACGAAGAACACCATGACTCTAGGTTACGTAATCTTCATTGTTCTGTTGCTGATGAACGTCCCCCAGTTCTGTAATATGCAGTCTTTCGCAATTTGGGCCGTTTTGTGCGACCTCTGAAGTCCGACGCAAGCGTCGGGACGAAGCAGGAAGAAAACCGCTAGGTATTTCCCACTCTATGTGGCATCTGAGTATCTATTGAGGATGCGTCTCTGTCATTTGAAGTTCCCTTTATCCTAGTCACTACCGGTGTTGATGCTAATGCCGATGCCAACACGAATTATCGATTTTAATTATGGGGGAAAATACACCCGGATGGCCAACCGGAGTTCTCGCATTCTGCTGCTTTAAGGGTTTACTGGGTCTTAAAGAGCAAAATGGCGCAGTGGCCGAGGTAAAAGTAGATGAAGTGTTTCGTCTCTGCAAACTAACGTATCAGTCTCTCATCAGCGCGCTTCAGCAGAAGGATTATGCTTACCGTGAGTGACAAAACTGCCGAAGTTCCTTCCTACAATGCAATGCCATGTAGGGCCTTTTCGTTCGTCGAACTAATTGTGTTCAGCACCAATCTCCCGCCGAATTGACCGACAATAAATGGAAATGCCTACAGTTTTCTTAATGTGCTGTGCAATATCTTTCTCAATGGTGAACTTTCCCATAGCTTCCTGAGCTGGTGGCCTATGTCAGATCTGTACTTCTTTGTATATGGGAACTTTTGCGCTCTCGCGTACCGACGTCAATCGCCTCTTGTTGCATATCCTCAGTCTACAAGCTATCAGTATATCAATTGGAGGGCGTTATCTGGAGCATTGCGTTTTCTCTAACCATGTCGGCTGATTTGATTTGTGCTGTTGCATGAAATGAAGCCGTGTTAGTCAGAAGCATTTCATGCCGTCGACGTTTGAGGGGTAATTGTCAATGAAGGTTCACGAACCGTCGAGTTTTTCGCGCGTAGCCGGGGGAGGAGACGTTTGCTCTGCCATGTTGACGGGAAGGCTTTATAGGCTTTAGGAATCGAGAGATGGTTATCCTGTGATAGTTATACTCAGTAAAGGGGGAATATTGGGGGATAGCAAGGAGCTACAAGCAAGCTGCCCAGTCGCTCAAATATGGAGAAACGGAATTCACGTTGCAGACAATCTCGTACCGGGGTTCGGGGTGCGCACTTACGATAAGGTGTTCAGGTACAGCGGCGATTAAAGAAGCTGAAGATGATTGTTGTGTAGGTTCGGGTGGTGCAAACTTGAAAGTTGCGCCCGATGTCGCGTTGGTTGGTTGGTTGGTTTGTACGCCTTGGTCAAGCACTTCCAGGGTTCTTAGGAGGGCCGGGGAACCCATCCGTTAGGCACTAAGGCGCCAACTCCTACTGCCCTGTAGTTACTCTTTAGTCTACCTGCTGTCAAAGGTGGGATGACTTCAATCACGTGAAGATAAGCCTAACTCGTCCACCATTGTCTCCACCAAAATTTTGACGTAATCTTAGCTAGCTCACGTTCAGTTCTTCACACCCAACTTTTTTTTCTTTCGTCGAGTTGAGCCGCATATGTATGACAATGGAATCTTCACGCATATTTGTGCGTGGCCTTCCTCCAACTATTAGTGGTCAGTCATGTTCTTTGTGACGTTGGTATCCGTGAGCTTTGTACTGACGTCTATTTTCCTAGAGGCTGAGCTACGGAAGCATTTCAGTGCGAAAGGTCATGTTTCAGACATCAAGTGCTTCCCACAGAGGAGAATCGGCTATGTTGGTTTCAAGACGTCGCAGGAGGCCAGCGCGGCCGTAAAGTACTTCAACCGTTCTTTCATCCGCATGTCCAAGATAAATGTTGAGCTGGCCAAGCCTGTACGTGGTTCGTCGGCTCGATTATATGATCATACAGCTAACTCTGTCTACATAGATAGCAGATCGATCCCTCTCCAAAACTGAACCACCAAATGATCTGCCTACTTCAGGCTCAAAGGCCAAGCCTAGTCAACAACCATTGCCAAGTAAAGAGCAGCCAGATAACACCGCGAAAAAGCGCAAGCGAGACGCCTTGGACGAGTCTGATCCAAAGCTGAAGGAATTCCTGAATGTTATGCAGGCATCGAAGATCTCTGCAGATCAACCACATGGGCATGAAGATGATGCCATTCTCGAGCCTCCATCAAAGAAGGTTGCGGCAGCCGACGAAGATGAATCGGGTGACGATTATCAGTCTATGCCTACCCACCCTGGGAGAAAAACCACAACGCCACCACCTAGAACAGTCCCACGGTCGCCAAAAAGGGCGCAAATTGTGCCGATTGTTGATTATACAATGAATGAAGTAGCTGTCGCGGATGAGCCAGTCGAGCCGGTCGGAGAGTCAGTTTCTCAAACAGCCATTGAGGCACAAGGCAGCGGCGCGGACGATGATGATTGGTTGCGCAAGAGAACAAACAGACTTCTAGATCTAGCTGACGACAATGAAGTACTTCCTGTTGGACCACAACCCACAGCATCTAAACTAGCTGATCACAAAAGGGATTGCGAAGATCTGGAACACGTGACCCCAGAGAAGGCTGCCATGATGGAAGAAGATACCGCAATTGCGCCTGAGGAAAAGCTAGAAAGGAATACAGATTCTCATGATGCTGCTACCTTAGACGCAATTCGGAAAACGGGGAGAATCTTCTGCCGAAACCTACCATACGATACTACTGCCGAAGACCTTAGGACCCACTTCGAGAAGTTTGGTGAGATAGAAGAGGTAAGAAACTCATGCCTTTAAGAACTTTTTTTTTTGGTCTCTCGATTCTATGATGAACCCCAGATAGGGACAGCTGAATTATTCTTGATGCGAACCCTGGGCCAGTATTTTAGTAGATGCTCTGGTTTCTGAGAATCTCCCTTCGCCAAATTATTGACTACCCTAATATGGCGTGTTCATTCTTGCTAAAATGAACCTAGGTACACG
Source organism: Xylaria cubensis (assembly GCA_022385715.1). Taxonomy (NCBI): domain Eukaryota; kingdom Fungi; phylum Ascomycota; class Sordariomycetes; order Xylariales; family Xylariaceae; genus Xylaria; species Xylaria cubensis. The sequence goes on from MU279039.1 coordinate 299,901, forward strand.
TTCCCTCTGATGCGGCAAATAAAAATCGGGGTGTAAGTTATATCCTTTAAACAATTATTAGAATGCATTGCTCACACATCAAAGATGGGGTTTGTTTTGTTTCACGACCCTGAGGCAGCTGTCAGTGCATTCCAGTCGGATCGAACTACATTTCAAGGCAGGATTCTACACGTATTACCAGCAAAGGCGAAAACAGACGATCTCGATGAGTTTGCACTTGCCAAGTTGCCACTGAAGCAGCAAAATTTGATCAAGAAGAGGAAAAAGGCAGCTGCATCAACGTGGTCTTGGAATTCACTCTACATGTCCCAAGACGCTGTCAATACATCTGTTGCCGATCGTCTTGGGGTTTCTAAAAGTGAATTGCTAGATCCGACTAGTAGTGATGCCGGCGTTAAGCAGGCTCTTGCCGAGTCGGAGATAATACAAGACACGAAGACGTACTTTGCCGCAAACGGTGTCAACTTGGACTCTTTCAAGTCAAAACCCCGATCTGACGATGTGATATTGGTAAAGAATCTGGATGCGAACACGAAATCTGAGGAGATCAGGAGCCTATTTGAGGAGCACGGGAGAGTATTAAGAGTTTTGATTCCTCCGACAGGAGTGATCGCCATCGTGCAATTCAGCTCTCCATCCGACGGGAAACGAGCATTCGCAAAGTTAGCATACCGGCGCTTTGGGTCCTCCCAATTATTTCTAGAGAAAGCTCCTAGAGACATATTTTTCGACTCAAAACCAGCGCAAAGCGTGAATTCTACTACCCAGCCTGCTGCCATTGAGAAGGTCTCGGCGTCAGACCTCCTCGAGGAAGATTCCAAACAATCATCACAGGATGCTACTTTATTTGTAAAAAATCTGAATTTTGATACCGATACTAATGCGCTGGCTGAGGCGTTCCAACACCTAGAGGGATTCAAAAGTGCCCTCGTTAAAACGAAAAAGGATATGAAGCGGCCCGGTCAAATGCTCTCTATGGGCTTTGGCTTCGTCTCATTCGAAAATAGTGACTTGGCTGCTGCCGCAGTAAAAGTCATGGATGGTCATGTCCTGACGGGTCACAAGCTGCATGTCAGAGCTTCTCACCGTGGTCTAGATGCCGCTGAGGAGCGAAAGAAGAAGGAAGAAATTGCTAACAAGGCTACCTGCACCCTCATAGTGAAGAACTTGCCATTCCAGGCAAGCAAGCGCGAGATAAAAGCACTGTTCTCCGCCTATTCTCAAATCAAGGCGGTGAGAATGCCTAAAAAATTCAATCATTCTGGCAGAGGATTTGCATTTGTGGATTTCACTTCGAGCAAAGATGCGTCTTCGGCGCTGCAGGCGCTAGAGGGAACACATCTACTTGGTCGCCGTCTGATTCTCCAGTATGCTGAAGCCGAAGCGGTGGATGCTGAAGAAGAAATTGCTAAGATGCAAAAGAAGGTTGGCGGGCAGGTTAATAAAGTTGCCCTACAAGAACTCACGGGCCAGGGGCGGAAAAAGTTCAATGTTGGGGGAGACAGGGACGAGGGAGACTGAAAGGCGACAATTTAATATGTCTATTCTTCCCTGGACCTATAATTATGCCACTAAAGGAGCGAGTATTGCCATCTTCGGGGAGTTAGATCTGGTTCATTGGTTGCGGAGCCTCCCTTGGCCGGGAGTATAGGAGCCCCACCAGGTCGAACCCAGGCGAGCGGTTCGCATGCGGGTAGGTTAGGTTACCGAAAGGGGCCACTGACGCAGAATGACGCCCCCTGTCGATTGTGATACATGCTACAATGTATATATCCTCAACGACTTGGCGATCGTTGTATCAGTACGTTAGTCAAAGTCACATTCCCGCAGCTAGCACCCACAGTCGTGTAGTAGCAGTCACCGGGCCGATACACTGGGAATTATCGTTAGCAGGCACCGCAAATTGGGCATTCCCCGGACTGTCTTGTTGTCTCGTTATCATCTTGACCCTAGTCTCCTTCCGTGCCAGTAGTACTACCTCTGATTTCCCGGAACAACGTCTTGTCTCGACTGTAGCGTTTGTGCTATTCAAGACGTTCTTGATGACGCCCTTAACACCGCCTTGCGGGGTTCAGAGCATAGTCGCCCTTCATCACCGTACCTCTTCTTGAGTCCCCGGCAAGGCTCATATACATATAAGATATGAAATCATCTGCTTCCATGCCAGTAACTCTGCCCAGGCAACCATCTCTTGTCATATTCTCTCGTTGGGCATTTCTTGCCACTGCCATTCCTTTCCACATATCTAAATCTGCTTCCCAGCGTTCTTGACTTTGCTACAGGCATTCGCCAAAATTCTCAATCTTTACATGAAGCATTCTTATCATTTCATTCGTTACTCCTCCTACGATGCAGCTTACACGGCCAGTCCTGCCATCCCAGCGATTCCTTCCAGCATCTGATTTTGCGTACGAGAGGCAGCATGAAGGAGCGGCTCCGACACGGCAGCCATTGAGCGAGTCAACCGGAAACATTCAGGCTCATAGTCTTACCGCATCCGCCGGCTTGTGTTATAGCCAACTCTCTCTATCTCCGCCTCTTCACCCCATACCGACTCCTCCCATACTGCCTACCCAAGCGTTGGCTTCGAGCTATGGCACTAGCCTCCGGGGAGGGCGTTCATTGCACCGGCATGTGTCATTGCAGGAGTTATCAATGGGTAACTCACGGGGCAGGAAAAATCCTATCTATCACCACAAGAACTTTGCCGATTATCGTAATAAGGTTATGCAAAAGGAGCTCGACAAAGAGCAACCCGTATGGCCAGATTGGCTAGAAGATGCTTTCCTAGATGGTGTGTATATCCTGGGATGACTCTGTTTGCCTAGGAAGCCGCCTGTTAACACATCATCGTAGCTCTTCTTCTCATCCCCCAGCTGGGCCGCAAGAAATTTAGTTCGAAGACGATTCTGTATGGCCGAAATATGCTAATTACGGAATACCTTTGGATCTATCACTGGACACTTCACCCGCCTAAGAAGGGCGAGCGGATTCCATGCGGCAAGCAGAGAGAAAAGACCAAACAAAACCCCGGACATCCTATGTTTCGGTCGCGAAAACAAGTTTCTAGTCATATACAAGTGTTAAAAGGGTTCTTCCCAACACTATCAACATGTAAGTATGCTTGCCTACTCGGCCGACCACTAAGCTAACTACTAGCTATAGTCCATTTCATCTTCCCGAGGCAGAAAGACGGGCTAGACGATGATAAGAAACTCGTAAAGGAGGAAGAGGATACCGAATCCTTTAAGAATAACCGAGTACTCATCTCTATAGCAGATGGACGGTTACCGGATGAGCGACCAAACTACGAGTACTTCTCTCGTTTATTGAATGCCGAGAACGATGTATTCATACGGCCAAAACAGTGCTGGATCTTCGTGTCATCATCAAAAATAAACATCAAGGAGAAGCATGTCACATCCGAAGATGGCACGGCTAAGAAGCAGGTCATTGCAAATCATCCAGATGGGTTGAGCTTGACAGAAGCGGACTACCCCCACCTTAAGCTCAATGAGAGCAAGGAGTATAAAGACCTACCACGCCAGGGTAACCGCCCAACTGTGTTGCTGCACGAATATACAAGAACTCTAGCCCAGAAGGAATCATCTTCAGTGAAGGAGATTGCCGGCAGATGGGATGTGAAATTCCCTGAGCTTCGCGAGAAGCTCACTGCTGCTCTTGATGATACACAACCGTCTGATGAGCGAACTTCGCGCTGCGTTGTTGGGCCCTGCGACACTTTCCATTTCGAAACGGTTTTGGATCTGCACTCAACATCCAAATTCCCTCCAGGGTCCGACTTGAACGGGCTTGTCGAGTTCACGATCAGCAGACCTGATCTTCACAATCATAGTTGGCGATCAAGGACATGTGTCATCAAACCGGACGAACTGTACATGTCAGACGTGGAAAATGAATACTGGGATGAAAGCAGTATGATTGACGTAATCCCTTCCCATCGTGTTGGTTGCACTGAAACCGGTCGATGTGACTGCACCGCTCGTGGCAGCCGTGATACGATCTCCATTCCATTCCCAGCCAACAGCTGGGCCAACACTTTCATTAAACTTGCACCGTTCGTGACAGCTGAACGAGAAAGGAAGGAGCGTGAACGAGCAGCAAGAGAGGCAGCATCATTGAGTGGCCGAGCCGAGCGCGAAGCAGCCCGTATGAAGAAGGAGAACGAGGAGTCGTCGTCACATTCCAAGACGAGAGGCCTTAGTCCCAAAGACCTCCTTGCTCAAGTTGCCATGTACCAAGAGGTGTGGTCAGCACCTCAAAGTGAAGTGGCCTCTAGAGGTAACGGTGACGACTCATCCTCCAAGCGGAGTCGTGGCAAATGGACCCGCCGAGCAGTGATTCTGTGGACATTCGTGCCTGTTCATGAGAACACCGACGAGAAGGGCAAGACAACCGTTGTGCCGCCGGGAACTAACTGGCGCTTCCTTACCAAGATCGACCCAACTTCGTCGTATCATCAACAACAGGCATACATCTCTGGGTCGTCCACAGCCCTATCCCGAGATAACATCATGAGTCCCAATCCTGGATACGTGCAGCATATGAACGCAGCGATGCACGAAAACTTTAGCGCCGCGTACGATGCTGGGCCTACAAACCCGTTCACCCTGCCGAGTCAAGCTCAAGTGCATAATCATCCACATCTCCACCATATTAATACACAACACCAACTCACAGGTTATGGTGATATGCTCGACGGGTTTTCGAACGGTCTTACAACTCCGCCTCCTTCGGCCACTCTACACAGTAATTTCCCCCACAACTTCGAGGACAATGGCACCACCATCGACTCAGGGCATACACTTCACCATCACCTAAGCTTCATGTCTGATGGGACAAGCGGCACCAGTAATACTGATCACAGCAATGTTGGCCTACTTGGTACTCACGATTTAAGTCCGACGGAACCATTCCTATCAGGTCTTGAAGTTCCGGACTATATGCCGAACTTCGCCACACCCACGCATGCACTCGGCAACCTGACTGCCCCTTATATGGATAATAATCATGCGACAACAGATGTTGGCGGCGTTAGTTGGGCCGACACAAGTGCCTTAGCAGCAACTAGCACCATAGAGCCACAATGGGCCGCTATTGCCGCCGCTGCTACAAACCACACACACCACCACGGTGATCACAACGGGAATGAGACACATACCGATCTCAGTCCGGACGGCCAACATCAAGACGCCTGGACTGCGTGGCCGATAGCTGATTTCAACGACGTCTCACCTGACTACAGTCGCCGGACATCCGACAGTCTATTTGAGGAAGGGTTAGGAGACATCCAAAGCGGGACGATCCCGTTCGCGCTACGTGAGACGGCGCCGCCCCTCGCGGGGCGCAAGAGGTCGCGCACCGAGAGCGTAGGACTAGATGACGATGATGAGTGCGAAAGGTATCCTGTGCACTCTATTCGCAAGCTCGCACACCATCCTGCTTCCATCTATGCGGGGCAAGGCGAGAGTGAAGCTGGTGGCAGCGCCGCGCCTACCGCCGTTATGGATGAGGCTTCGGGAGGCTTTTTGTGATTCAGCTTTCTAAAATAGCGCGAAACATGTACGCACACCGTGTTCACCGTGTTCAAGACACCATCCCCTTCTCCTGTCTTAAACTCCACCCCCTTTCCCTACAAATACGGAAGCTTCAACCTGTCGGTCAGGTTTAATACTGTAATGCATTCATCCATACTTTGGGTAGTTAGGAGCATTGACCAAGCAGTCCCATTTCTCGCCACATCTAATGTATTCTTTAATGATATATGTGGTAACTGCATGACTCTGGCTGTAATGTTGTATCCTCTTGACTCTTTGTTGAATCAGTCAGGGGGAGATATATGGGAAAGGCGGCGGATTGCTTGGCGTTACTGTCTCGGGCTTAATTTTTTTTCCCCAGGGGACAAACACGTGAGATATCTTGCTTGGCTAGGGAAGGTTGGCTCAAAGACATCAATTAAGCGATGAACCAATCCTGACACAGAATAATAAAGTTATTAATATCGAACTAATCAGTGCCTAGTGGAATGGAGTGTTCGGTCTTACAAAGCATTAATAGAGCCGAACGTGCTTATATTGTGTTATCGACCGGGCTATATATATGTCCATTAAGTCCCTCAATCAGCTACATCTCTCTTACGAGCCGTTCATGATCAATTACTCTATGGCCTAAGGCAGGTGAAATGATCCTTCCCTAACGACTAACGAAGGGGAGCGCAAAAGTGGAAAAACTTTAGCTAACCCCTATCCATATTAACTATCGTAGGAACCGATACCGACTTCGAACGGACAATTCTAGATATTGGTTCCAAATGGGCTAAAATCAGATGCTCTACCTCTGGGCTATGAGTCCTAGATGGAAGACTATTGTAGTGAGAAAGTATTATCAAGCGCGTTGTGTGTTGAGCAGAGGTCGGTGATTGTTGATGCACTCTCAGAGGCTGGGAAGGAGTCGAGAAACATGTCGCCCGTCTGTCACTCGCCGGTAACTCTCTACTCTAGACTCGTCTCACATGAGAACGCGAGGACCCAATGATTACCACTTGAGAGACATGAGCCGGAGATGGTGATTAAATGAATGTGAGGTCGATACATCTCTCTAATTACTACGTAGCCTCCAAATTAGGGCCATGTGTTTGTATCGAGTTATCAAATGAGCGTGGTTGCCTCCAAACAAGACAAGCTTCTTCCTCCTGAAAAACGAGTGTTCCCCACCTTACCCCTATTACCCCTATCCCAGCCCCCTTTCCCTTCTCGTCGAACAGCGCGATCCCTTAACCAGCAGCAACATGGACCTCCACGGTTCCGGTGCCTGCATTCTGGTACTTGATGTACGACAAGTCGAGCACACCGTCCCGATTATAGTCAATCAGACTCCATACTCCGTTCGCCTCTTGCGCGAAGGCGCTTCCAGCCTCAAAGATCCTGGTCTGATAGCCCGAGGCCTTGGAAGCAACATGGACCTCGGTCTGACCAGTTCCGGTCTGAGCATCCTTGATGTACACTAGATCCGCTGCGCCGCGCGATGAGTACGGAGCCAGGGCCCAGAAGCCGTTGTTCTCGGGCGCGAAGGTTGTCGCCGTCTGGAGGATGAACCGGCTATACGTCGACGCACCCGAGGCCACGTGAACCTCGACCCTGCCGCTGCCCGTGTTCCGCGTCTTTATATAGACGAGGTCTAGAACGCCGTCGCCACTGCAGATCGAAGGTTAGCCACTACCGTCCATGGCAGCAGATCGACTCGAATATAGGGTGTTTCAGGAGCGTGAATGAGCATAGGGCGCAAGAGCACAATTCTGCGAAATTGGGGAATAAATGGTTTAAATACTAACTCGTAGTCGTATAGTGACCAGACACCGTTATTCTCATTGCCGAAGACGGTCGCTGTCTCCTGCGTGCGGGTCCTATAGCTCGAGGCCCCAGATGCGATGTGCACCTCGACTCGCCCCGAGGGCGTGTTTGCCGTCTTGATGAACACGAGGTCTGGTAGTGCGCTGTTCTTGGACGGAACGAGAAGCCAGGTGCCATCATTTTCTTCGGCGAATGTGGTCCCGGCTTCGAAGATGCGGGTCTGGAAGTTGGACGACGACGATGCGATGTGCACTTCGACTGAATTGGTCCCTGTAAAGCTTGTCTTGATGTAGGCAAGATCCGGAATACCATCGTTCGTTGCACTAGAGCAGAATGTTAGTTATTCAGCATATCCGGAGTAGCCTAGCAGCAAGCGAACTTGGTATGTTCGGGAAGGGGGAGGGGGGATTTCGGCACGGTGCGGAATAGCAGAAGTTAGAAGAATTTTAATATCTGTTTCATATTACTTACTCGATCAATTGCCATACTCCATTGTTCTCCTGGCCAAAGGTTGACCCGGTATCGAGGATTCTTGTTCGATACGGACCTTGGCGAGCACTCAGAGAACGTTCCTCAGACCGCAGGGCTGATCCGAGAGCAGGTGTAGCAAAGTAAAGAGATGAAAGACATCCCAAGTAGGAGAAAAGCCGTGTATATGGAACCATCTTTGATATACCTCTGGGGGCCGCTAGTTGGATGTGTAGAATGGGTTGCAAGAGTACAGAGTAGAGGCAGGATATTACGAACGAGAACACTTCGAAGGCTTTTATAGACTTTAGGAACTGCCTTGCCTACTGATACAAATTCTTTCAGCTCCCCTCCCTTACCTCTCTGGAGACGGAGAGGCCGGAAGATCGTCAAAATTGGCTGAGACATAGCCTAGACTAATGCACCAGATGCGTACCCGAATATGGTGTCATATGGGCATTATCTTAGGACAAGAAATTAACATGGGTGTATGTTGAGTTTATGAAGAAGCACACTCGTAGTACGTAGCATTTTTAAAGAAACTGAATATTGTGTCAAGTTAGATATAGAAGAACCTCAAATCCAGCGTCGTGAAATGAATGGAGGACTAAAATCCATCTCTATGATCGACTATTAGCGACGAATGCAAAAGAGCCGTAACGAAATACTTGATAGTATAGGTAGAGAGCCCGTAATAGACGCTCCTCCTACAAAAGTGCAAACTGTGAATAGGGGTTTGCAGTCCAAGGAAACTGCCAATATTGCAGCCAGACAAGTCGATGAGTGCCAGAAGAGTAGTTCCAATAGGCTATTTGCTCGCACATGTCTAATGCTATGAATACAGAGCCTCGTCTCAGTCAGGAAACGATTCACAGTGACACGTACCGAATAAGCAGACAGAGTGGTTCATCAGTGTGTGGATAAGTCTGAAAGTCGGACAGCGATATGGGGGCTAGAATGTACTGAAATACGAGTAAGTCCTGCCTTGTCCTATGAGCTCGCCTTCCAGGCCCTTCGATCGGAAAATAATAGACGTGCTCATTCTGACTACTGTTACAATGATTAGCCCTCCTATATTGCTACGTCGGGATAGTTGATGTGAGAATGGCTGGTTTTGGAATCGCCTCTCTTGGCCATCATAAACTTAGTCTATTATGGAGAACGATCTTTATATCTCCCCATTCTCGGCTGACTCTAGTGACTATGTTGCAGCATTGAATCGCGTGGTGGATTGTTAACGCGTGCTAAGTCTTACGATGAGTGTCCGAGATGTTTAAAGGCGTCATTCTGGAACGGTGTGCCAAGAGAGAAGAATGTAGTGAGAGAAGAGCTCTTTACAGCTCATGCATGTATAAAAACTAAGTCCTGCAAGGAACTTAGGGGCATATGCAACAGTAGTCTAAATACCGGCATATAAGCTGACACAAGCGTTAAGCTGAAGAGCAATAATTACGTAAAATGTTACCCCAAGGTCAGCTTTACGGCCCCAACGGAGTGCACGGTCCCGGAGATGTAAGCGGGGGGAAAGACTCGCCGCCGCCGGCGGTGATGCGGCTCTTCATTTGATATCAGTCAGATGTGAGGTCGATCATTTCAACTATGTCGATGTAACTTCAGAACCGCCTGCAGGACTTTGACTTTTACAAATCAGATGTGTTAATGCAACACACTACGGTAGGTTAGCAGGCAAGTTTACAGTAACTTTTGCGAGGTGTTGATATGATCAAATTGCCTAGAGCAAGTTGGTATGGTGCGATTTTGGAAATATCCCTGGCTTGAGGTATCTTATTGGATGGAAGTTTTGAAATGATAAAGTACGTATAGTTAGTTGTAGTAGGATAGTAACGAGTAAAGAACTCAGTCGCCAGTGACGCCCAACGTCTTGCCTGCAATACCTTTAGTCTCCCGCACTCTATTACTTACTTGTGAGTGATTCTATTGAGGTAGACATGCATCAGGGCGGGCCACGAAGACCCTCAGTCGCAAGCAAGGCAGCAGAAACCATCACCGCCAAGACGGCAATACAGTACTGCCCAATCCCCGTTCCTCCCTGGACGTCCTGCATGAGAGCAGACCAGAAAATGGTAAATAGAGTGACTGCCAGCGTGGTAATCACAACACACCATGTGACACAAAGCCAGTCAAGTCCTTCAATGATGTAAAAGCCCCACCCAACAGGGACGTTTAATGGATGATTGAGAGAACCGTCCCAGCTGAGTCCCTTATGGAGCTTTTTAGGAAGCATTTCCACAGCCATTGAGCCCATATGATCCCCGGGGTCTAGGAATGCGTGCATGAAGAGGGAGGGTGGAATTGGTAGGTCTCCGAGCATAGGTGGGCAGGGACTAAACGCGTACTCCTGACGATAGATCTCTGTCCGGGATGGGATGGAGTTGACTTCGTAGTTTCCGATACACTCCTTGGATTTTTGGAGATAGAGTAATTGGAACTGAAAGACTTTAGCAAGCTTTGCTCAACACCAGCGGACCTTTTTCTGCGTGCGATGAGACGTTACCTTGATGTAATGCATCATCTTCGGCTTGATGAGTGGATTGCTTCTTCTTCGACCACGAAGGTTACGATACTCTGCCTGCATTTTTTTGAAGACTTCCTCATCGTTGACAACGTCGGTGACATCGACATTCGCTAATTTAATCTGGCGTATCCCAGTATTCACGCAAAGCAGCAGATACTTCCTCGTGCCTGCCGGTATAAAAGGATCAGGTGTAGTATCGCTGCTGATTGATGGTGCTGTTAAAGGAGAATCTAGTGAGGGGGCACTGCTTTGGGATAGGTTTCCCCTCTCGAAAGTTTTGGTACTAGAAGAAGTCGAAGAGGAGTCATCGACATCCGAGCTCCTATAAGATACACTATCAACATTGGAGGATCCGCATGCCTGTTGAGCGAATGCTATCCCGGCCGCCTGACGGTGTTTAGGTACCTCACTATGTAGCCGCTTTCCACATCTCTGTCATGTGTCAGTTTCTACGAATTTGTAAGAAGATTCAAGCACGTGTTCGAACTTACGCACGTCCAAGATACACGAACATGTCCAGGAGCAACCCTTGGTTGCGTGCGATCTGATAGCGTATTTCGAAATTCATTTAACTTCCATACTACGCTCTCAATCCAACTAAATTGACGTTGAGGATTCTCTCCCCCTCTTTCATGTCTTACTGATGGTGTCGTATATATGCTGGTTGAAAACCGCGATAGTGATCTTTCCTGTGTCTCGACGTACTCTTGAACACTTGCATTCTCGTTAGTCTGATGTTGGTGATCATTTTGAGTGGACACCTTTTGTTGCCTTTCCCATAGTAGTTGCTGCCTAAGCGATTCTGTCAACTCTGTGGCTAGCATGTTTCGACTAGCAGTTTGACCCCGCTCCGAATCACCCTCTTGCGAGATATTTTGTGGTGAAGTTGGTGCTTGCAGTTGAGCCACACTAGATGATGAAGTGGATAAAGGTTTCAAGTGTTGGTGAGCATTTTGATCCGAGCTCTTTGAGATCCGAGACGTAACTTCGCTTAAGAAGCCAATCTCAGAAGCCGCTGTATCCACAGCTTTCTGAGCCGGATATTCTTCTTGCTTCCTCTCTTGTTTTGCCTTCGCTCGCCTGTTCTGAAACTGAAACCACCTCTAGGACTTCCAATCAGCAAGAAACAAGATCAAGAGGCATCACTGTTTATACATTTATTCTTGGCCGTTCTATCCCAAGCCGATCCGCCAGTTGAGTCTTAAAAGAGGCAGAAGGTTTTGGATTCTCTTGAAAGGCCTTTTCCAACCCCTCAACAACCTCTTTTCTAGATAACCTTGGTTTAGGTTTAGTTTTGTCGGGATGGGTATCGACGGGAAGCAGATGATAATTCTCTGGATCATCGGGAGGAAGATTCGGATAATCAAGAGAGATCTTCGGATGATCGAGAGAGAGCTCTTGATGGTCCTGAAGCATCAAGTCCTCGGCGGAGCTCCCCAGAGCGGTCCATACTGAGTTCATTTGTGGAATCGAGGTGGCTTTGATTTGATTGATACTGCTAATTCAGGGAGTTTAAACATGGATCACAAAGTATTGTGAATAGTTACCAGTTCAAGGTGCACTCGCTGAACGAAAGTCTAGAGAAGAAAGTAGAGCGGGGAAACCAGGCAGACTCTCAGGAGTCTGCCCAATCAATGATCCCAGCGGGGTATCAGCTGCTAAGCCTACCTTTCCAAGCATATACATCATATAATTTCACGATCATTTATAAACAGAACAAATATTGCAAGATCTTGCGTGGATTTGTGAAAGCTCGCTTAGTTCCCTTTGGAATATTCGAACCCCTAGAATCATGATGAAATTATTCGCTTAGCTTACTGAGATTCGGAGAGCTATCATGACAGTGGCCTGGACTTTGCGCAACAGAGTCGCGAATGAAAATTAATCGTGGCGCTTCACAGTTTAGGCTTCTCATTGATGTCAGTACGAAGAACGCTAAAAGGATCAGATCATAACTCTTCCATCCCCTTCGTCAACTGCTAACTCGGCGGTAACAGTGATAGGGAATACTATATGCTGTCCATATCACGTTTACTTCGCGCTTTTGCAGTTAACAGAGGTTACATTAGCCTTTCTGTCTGGAGCGTTGATGCCAATTCAAGTACGGTTCGCCATTTTAGGGTCTGGGAAGTTGTTATTTGGCTCGAAAGCTGCCTGTGAGTATATATATGTTGTCTTTTGATAAAAGGACTGTGGTGTAATATGTTAGAAACTAATTTATGATTTCTTAGAAGCTACAGGCCTTGCTGCCACTACATTGAAGCCAGCAAGCACTAAAATTGCTCTTCTTCAGCATCTTAACGCCTAAACAGGCGAGACTGCCAATTTTCAAAGAGCTTTGATATCAACTAGTTCAGCTAACGAACATAGAGTAGCAGCCAGCCGCAGTTGTACCTAGATTTGTGACTTGCTATATAGACCACTGGGCGTCGGATACATTCGCATCCTCATTGCTATTTAGTGCACAACATAATCCTCTTGAGTCCTCTTCCCTTGCTTCAACTCTTTGACAGCTTCCCCATTCATATAACCATCTACGTACGCGTCGCCTACTAAGCGGTACTCATTAATCCCTTCTGACCGTAAGATGATTGGCGTCTTGCAGCCTAGAGGTACGCAAATAATATCACCGGCATTCATAAAGCCTGACCCCATACCCATGAGCCCGTTTTTGGTGATGAAGAAACAACATCCTTGCATCTTCGAACCACAGTTGTCGTACAGAATTCTGCGTCTATCTGTAGATAGTATACCTTCTATCGGATTCGTAAAGGTCTTCAAGTGATCGTTAAGGATTATAGACGGTAAACGCTCGTGGATGAGTGACGCGAATACGTGATAGCAGGTCTCCATCCATGTACTTGTTCCTGGTGTTCTCGATACTTTACTTAGGGCAAGTGTTCGACAGAAAGCCTCATCCTTTTGTTTCCGTACCTCAGGATCTGCTTCATCAGCTACCAGCTTGGCGAAAGGCTTAGCCTGCCAGTGCAAGAAGGCCATCAGATAGTCATCCAAGACACAGAATGTTCCTATGGCGTTTCCTCGTACTTCCAACACATCAATGTAGATAGCAGCCACCTTAAGTTTAGTTCGTTGTTTTTGTTGTTGATCAACAAATTCGAAAATGGCTTTCTCATCGCTGGCCGCAGAAAATTCATAAGATGATCCAAGTGCTGCCGTTAACGGAATAAAGGACCAGTCGGGCACCCACGTGGGTAGTTTTACAGTACTTTTATGAACTGGGTAGTAGATCGCGTTGCATATAATGTCAACACGATGAGTCGTATGGAGGAGTGTGTCGACTACGTTAGTGTAAACTTCTCTTATAGATGCATTGTAATCAGGACGGAGGTTATATCGAACAACCTCAGGTAAGATTCCTAAGATACCGAAAACCTTATCTCGCGGCTCAGCGGCTAACTTTTCTTTACAAATGCGAAGTACTGCTAGAAGAGCTTCGAATCTCTTGTCTTCCCGTGGCTTCAGGATATAAAGGCTTGCGGGCCCTTTCCGACATAGGATGTGAGCATACGACAAGCCTAGTCGTGAACCTTTCGTCGTGCCCTGCGGGAAATGATATCTTATGTCTTCCTCATGCTGCTTGAAGATTTCAGAAATATCTTGGAAGGCTCGCCAAGGGACGCCAGAGCTGCCGCAATATACGTAGACGTTTTGTGCATTAATGATCTCTTGCACTATCCACAACCTGTTCCAAAAGTCCCTTTCGAAGAGGTTTACAACAGCAGTGAAATGGCGTCGCCACTGCACATCTGCAATTATATTAGATACCTGTCCCAACTGGGAGCTATATAATATTTGTCGTATCAGCTCAAAGGCAAACGCGCTACCATCTGACTCAGGCCCCAGCCAGGCAGCAACCGATTCCGCTCGTCCGTATATTGCTGTCATCAATGCATCCTGTTCAGACTGCTCCTCCTTGTCTCGTTGGTTTATGCACAAGGCATCTATCCATAACGTAACAACCTCGTTTTGTCTTCGAAGTATGTTCAGCGCACCATGGAGGTTAGGAGAAATGTAAAATGGACATCCGTTTACTTGGATTTTCATGTTCGGGTCGACGTCACCCCAGGTATATGAAACAGCGGTGTATCTCGGCACGGCCTCCAAGGACGCGTGGATGATCACGCATTTTATCGTTGACATTGTTGCGGGGAGAAGATGGACCAGTCTAAATTCATTTGTTTGAATCGGACGGTAATGGAAGGATTTGTCTCTGATGGAAGTAGGAATTGGATTATTTGAAATCCTTGAAGGTAGGGTGAGTCCAGTATCAACATAAATCGAGTTATTTCGCGACGATTCCTCATGGATATTATTCCCCGATCTAGTAGAAGTATGACTTCTACCTAGGTGAAGCGGCTGCGGTTTTGATACGCCATAGCATTCTCTCTGCAGTCGGCTACGTTTATGATTTTCAGGAGTCAGGGAAGGGCTTGAATTGTCCATACAGTGGGCCGCCCGTTTATTAGGATTTCTTGACGTATCAGTTCTCGCATAAGTTTGGTTGAAGGCTGGGTTAAGCCCGGAAGTAGGAAAATGCTGTCCGATATAAGGATTTGATGGCTGCAATGTTCTCTCGGCAGTAAAACCAACAAGAGGGGTAAATACCGTGGAGGGCGAGAAATAGGTGTTAATAGGTTCATGCATATAGCCATTCTGTTGACTTTGGTAGAAAGCTGAAGGCCCTGAAGATGCGAACATAGTCTGTGGCGGGCCTTGCATAGAAAATGGGTGTCCATTAGGGGCGAAAGGTGTTCCATATCAAGGTACTGGGTTGGCATTGGGCTGTACATTTGGCTGCGAGTTGAGGATAGGAACATCAGGAACCCCAGCGTAGCTGTAAACACCCGCTTGATTGGGACCATCATCGGGCATTTTCGTCGCTAGATTAAACCATTCCGTACCTAGGTAGTCTGAGACTGACGAGAGGGGGGTAAGAAATGCTACCAGAAGACAAGTACTCCAGCTCTATCAAAGTAAGGCTTGCCGCAAACTTTCTACCACGCACCATATCGAGGGGGCCCTGGTTATAACTATGGTACGTGATGATGCTTGATTGGCCGAATAAGCCGTTTGCATGCTCAGCCATGCCACCCCGCCTGTATGCATCAATACTCGAAGGTTCCGTATTCGGACTCTGCAGCTTAGTTGTGTATATTGATATTGTACGCCTGTACTCCAATTTTGTTAGACACAACTGTAAAAGTAAACAGTACATCTCGTTCGGTAAGCTGTGTAGCATCCTCAAGCTTGCTAGGAGCTCAGGGCTAACTTAGATACATGGACAGCCTTGCATAAAACAATCAAATTGATTTAGAACGAGTGTTGCGATAGTGACCTGACACGAATTTGTCCTATCTCTGTAGAAGTAGGATTTTGTAAAAACTCGGGTCACGGACTGTAAAGACAAATTGTACTTTTGGGGGTCTCCGTAGCACGACTGTATGCAATTTTCCTGGGCAATGGTATGACTCGGCTGATGGCCAAGTCAACTAGCTCCGAGGATCTAATAGAGATAAGAACGTGTGTCATTATCTTCTGTCATTAATGGAATATTTACTTGAACTGGCGGAGCTTGATTCAGCTTGCCATTTATTGTCAAAGGTTCAGAAATCAATGGCGGTAAACTCCGCGCCAACTTGGGAAAACGGAACTTTAAACGTATACTATTTGACTTATGAGCTGGCCCAAGTTTTGCAAATATAGACAATCATGATCTAGAACTATAGTGTCGTCAACCCAAGATCTTTCAAGCGGTGTCGACGCTGACTCTACCACCGTGTGCATCATCCAAGGCTTCTATGACGGCCTCACATACCGCGATAACTCTAAGTCCCTCTTCGCCCGTACACCCTGGCCCTTCCTCAATTGGAGTGTCCCCTCTAACAACGGCGATAAAGTGGTCGAGTTGGCGCTCAAAGGGAACACGAGGATCATCATCTATCTCAATACGTCGAGCAGTAATGTCATTCGCCCAGCTTCGAGGCTTGTCCCCGCATGTCCAAAGAGTCATGTCGGGGATGCTGAGCGTACCGTGAGTCCCAAGAATACGATAGACGTCGACAGGCTCTCCTCTTACTGTCTGTCCCTCGCGTTGAATGTCACTCTCATCGCTCTCGTCAAGATGACGGCGCGGCCGCATTGCTTGAGGTATCATTGGATTCTCACCGGTACCTGCCTCGAAGAAATGTGGTGAGACGACTCCATCTCCTAAAACAAAGCTTCCTACGGCGCCCGACGCGAAGCGCAGGGTCATAACTGCACCGTCCTCTACAACGTCTGAATTGTTTTCTTCCACATCATACCTCCTGAGTGTCTTCTCTGCGCTCACCCGCACAATAGGTCCCAGTAGATATTGCAAAACATCGACTTCATGAACGAAATTAATCATGACGGGTCCGCCGCCCATTTTCCTACTCCGTCGCCAAGCCCCCGTAGCGAAGTAATCGTCCGGTTTATACGCCGCCCATAGACCGGAGACCGCTGTCACTGTTCCGATGCCTGATTCTCCTGTTTCTCTCGGCTTCGCTTTCGATGCCTCGAGCACCTTCCGTGCAGCGACAACGTATGGGTTGAACCGCCGATGGTGACCTACGAGCAACTTGACACCCAACTCACGAGCGCGATCTACAAGCTTACGAGCAGCGGCTTTGGTGTCGGCAAGCGGCTTCTCGACGAGTAGGTGTACACCCGCCTCGGCGAGCTCTAGTGCCACGGGTACATGGTATGCGTTGGGGGTACACACAATCGCGGCCTCTGGTGTTGAGTTATCCGCGGCGCAAGCCGAGAGCATTTCAGTTACGCTGTGGTAGTAGGGCACATCAGGCGCTAGCTCAGCAGCCAGTTCAGACGCGCCTGGCGCACCATCGACGACGGCTACGAGGGCCGCGGAGGCATTCGAAAGCACATGGGCAGTATGTCGACGCCCGATCAAGCCCCCAAAGCCTATAATGGCGATACTAACAGGATGCTTACACGCATCTGTTCGCGAAGGAAGGCCTATCGGGGTAGATGACATTGTCGTAGCTGTAACTCACACGCGTTCTCAAGTGTGATTAAACGTGCAGCTCAAACTCAAGAGTAAAAGTGAAGGAGACTCCGCACCAGACCGTCATTCGCCACAGACCTCAAAGCGACAATGGAATGCATTTGTCTTAGACCCAATCGGTGTGGGGATCGAGAGATCGGAAGAAGACATATCCGCATGGCGCAAAAATCATACACTCCGAACTCACGCCGAGTTCTCAAGTCCGAGAACAAAGAGTTGGGTCCTCCTGGTGCAGCTCTAAATTATTGAGACAGGGAAAAGAAAATGTATGAAGTTTGTGAACTCGTGAATAAGGAGAGGAGGAATAGGGGCTCACACGACGGGTTTGCAAGCTATCGATCCCAAAAAGGAGAGAGATAGGGGACAAAGAATCCAATTGCCCACTACTGGAGTCGAACCAGTTGCCTCCTCATTACTAGTGAGGCGCTCTACCGGTGAGCCAAGCGGGCGGATGATCTATCACGTGATGTACTTGAAATCTAAGCATGTATAATGAGTATATATAATAAGTGTCAGATACAGTGCATGTCTTGTGATACTTACCAAGGTTTAACATGTCCTTTACCAAGTTTAATGTTCAGAAACTTGGGAAGAATTTGCGATGCTCTGAGCGGGACGTTTAATCCCTATTCTTACGGTGGTTGCCTTTCGTGGTAGACAAATTGTTGGTGACCCAAAGTAGAAAAGAAGTCAAAAAACGGTCAAGTGTAGATAATGCTGTAAAACTCCTGTTTTTTGTTGTTCACATGTACAATAATACCTTGGTAATACAGGATCCAGAATCATTAATTTGTCAACTCGGCTCACTTTGCTGTATGTACTTTAATACAAGCACTACTTCAGTATTTAGAAATGTGAACGCGAACACTATAAATCTGCCATTCCATTGAACTCGTGCGTGTACGTTTACAGCAAGTAATCGGCACACACGAACCCTTCTTCAGGGTTCATGACATCCGCGATAGTGACATTCTCCATAATGCCCGCGGACCAGAGAGTATGGTTCAGTGTGGTCACATTTCCGCCATCGTTAAAATAATCCTCGAATGCCTTGTTTGCCGCCGGCATCGTGAAGCCTCCACCGCCAAAAGGTGGTGCACCTGTGCCATTACCACCGAAGGGCGGTACTCCCGTACCATTGCCGCCAAAAGGTGGCGGGTCTGTGAAATTGAAACCGGGTGGGAACATAAACTCTGGCGTGTTGTTACCCGCGATCTCGAACAATCGCGTGGTCAGATCGCGGGACTGCCAAATCCACCATACACGATCCAGGTAGCCGTGGTGAAGATAGAAGACGGGGTCACCCGGGGATAACAGTATGTTTATCATCTAGGAATCCCTGTTAGCGCACTGTTCGGAATGCTAGACTATGGCTGGGAAAAGATGCATACTGTTCCGAGGACGCCACCGTGCCCGGCGCCATGTGGCTTGCCCTCTAGACACCTCCATGTATCACCGAAGTTATCGTTCTCGAGGCAGGTTTCGACATTAACGCGGGCGGCTGCCGAGAACGCCTGATCATTGAGCACTCTTGAGATGCAATAGTCGGTTGTATTCAGGTCTTCCTTGAAGTGGAGTGTGACGTTGGCAAAGGGCCCATCCGCGATGCAATGATCGCTACCAGTGCCGTTGCCCCCGAAGCTCGGCTCCCCGCTGAACAGTGATGATCCACTGATATTGCCGACATCGAGAGGCTCATCCCAGTATCTATCGTGGTCAGTTGCTATTCGTTATTGTGGGTAAACTGCGCGTTTACGGTAGAGGCCCTGTATAGTTACACTCGGCCCTCAGCAGGTGCTCGTGTACAGTAACGAAGTATCTGTGGAAGGGTAGAAAAGCGCCCTGTATATGATTAATCGTACTTAAATCGATACTAAGTACTAGATTTAGGCTTACCACACTGTGGACATATCGTGCTTGTGCCGCGTGCGCGTACTGTAATTCGTCCCATCGAGATGTAGCCCCTTTAATTCCGCTCCGAGGAGGCAAGGACATGAGACATAGATCTGCATCGACATAGTTTTGTTTCTCAGCTGCAGTTAAATTTGTCCTATATCCCACAAGTCAGCACTTCAGCTGTCTAAGCCAATTGATATTACTGACCATGATTTGCGGAATGACTTGGTCACACATGCTGCATGCTTCCTCTCGTAAGGGACCTGACCAGCCCGGGCAAAGACAAGCGACAAGGCGCTCAGGGCGATAACGAACACAAAGATCATGATAGAAACGTATTTCTGCTTAGCTCTATAGCCATTTGTTTCTCGAATATTTACGGCCTGAAGGAGATATGATTATATTATACCCATTCCCTCCCGTCTTCCCAAAACGTTACCAGTACAGAAGTCTTTTGCCTGACGTTGCATTCTCTCTAAGCGGTAACCGAGCAAGTGTAAAATTGAAGCTCATTAAAGCAGGGAGTACGTTCCGATATGGGTGAGAGCAAAAACGGCCTAACCCGCGATCCGAGGGTTGTATATTGGGGGCCGCGTGTCGGTCTAAAATTGAAGCCTATAATTGTGAAGACCCAAGGCGTACGTAATGTCGTGCTCCGCAGACGTGGTCGTTTTGGCTGAATGCATGATCGGCCAAGGAGAGGGGCGACAGTTTCCGGTTCAGTACTCGGCAATCTAGAGACATAAGTAAAGAGTTGGGTCACACAATCGACGAAATGTAGCTGGCTGGTCAGTAATTATCGTAAGGCACGAAAACTGTAGATGACAAAGGTAGAATATCCCAGACGAGGGAGCATATATGATTGAAAGTTGGTATCGTCGCATATACCGGATTAAAACATAGTCGCCTTTTATGACGCCTTAACTCCAGACTATGCATTTTCTATACATCCAATCCTCGGTGAACTTGGTTTTAGTGGCTCTTCTTTGCCTTCTTTGCTTTCTTGTGTGGTTTCTCTCCAAATGCCTCTTCATAAACCTCGGCGGCTGTCGAGCCTACCTTTCTTTTTGCCTTGCTGGATTTAACACTAACAACGGGATTTGCATGCCCGCGCTTCGCCGCATTTCGTACTTGCTTTTCAGCATCATCCCATGCAGGGGTATCACCTTCCACCTCATACCTTGAGTCTAATTAGTTTACTGCTGCAACGTTGTATTGCGGGGACATTGATAACTTACTGATCCAGCGGTAAGGAGTCAATCAACTCTCGTTGCTTTTGCCGTATCTCTCTCAAAGCTTCATCGCCACCTTCTTCTAATTCGTCCTCCAATGACTGTTCAAGGGGATTGAACCGCTTATCTACAACCTCATCGTCGTGTATGCCGCTGGCATTAGCAACACTAACACCGATGGTATCCTTAGGTAGGGAGGCTTCGACTGCTCCTGATACTAGCCCTTCGAAATGTGTAACGAACTTCTTGACGATTTTGATGAACATCGCTAAAGTTTGAGAAGTGGGTATTGAAAGGTCCGCTGCAACACCATCCAGGTCTTTCCGTTGTAATGACACCGCAAGAAGCATAGCTCTTTGAATACCTGTCAAATTGATATCGCCCAAGCGGCCCTGAAAGTAAGGCTCTGACAAACGGGGCATCAAATCCACTACAATAGAGTCAGCCATTCGTGCTTTCTTCTACTGTTTAGAGCAACATCGCTAGGAAGATTGAGAATAAATGAGATCCCAGAAACGTATATGAAGTTCGGATCTCATAATTCTTCAACCTCGATAGAAAAGCGAACGCATTTATACTCACATATGACGTGGTAGTCCAAAAGATTGTTCGCGTATGCTGCCAAGCGCTTCAAATCGAACGGTGTGAGAATTTGATCCAGAGATTCTTTCGTAAATGGCGCAGGGTTGTATGATGGGTCAAGTCGAGCCCCGGAACTGGCGCTTTCGTTAATGCTAAGTGCCGTTACTGAGTCGAAAGTTCGAAATCGGTAAGACAAGAGCGAGAGAAACCGGCTATGGAAATCATTGGCGTATGAACCCAGCCAAGTCTTATCGCTTGACTCTAGAGGTCGTAACATGACGCATGTATGTTCACCCGTGACTAAAGCGAAGGTTGTTAGCAGTAATTCCAATGGGCCGCCTAATGAATCTGCAAGTCTCCAAAACAGTTTTGTCCATAAAATCTCGACAGTCGTCTCACTGGCTGACAGGGGCAAGCTGGTTTCATGGGATCACTCACGGTCATTTGGCGTTTGTCTGAGGTAGACGGGTGAAAACTTATCTGTGAGCAAATACCAAGTTAGTGTCATGCTTCCTATCTAATGCCAGTAATCTTTAACGGAGTGCAGAAAAAAAAGAACGCAGGGTGTCATGGTACAACTAATGCTCCCGAGAGCCATCAAGTAGAGTGTCCATATATCGCAATTACGGAACTTACTTTTTCGCCAAAATTTGTGTAGAGGCTGTGTGAGGCCATAACTAACGCCTATATATTCAATGGCACTAGGCCGACACTCAGAGAGCTTGGAGAATAGGGGTGGAAGAGTGGCGATGTCGCGAACACTAATCTCGTCTTTCAAAGTACCATTCTCCAGTTCTGCATCGGTCACTCTAACCAACTTAGCTTCATTCTCGACTTCGCCCTCGGAGAGGCTTGCGAATTTTCCTTCGTAGAACGAAATCAAGTCCGAGAGAGCCTTGGCGCCATATCCCATCGATGTAAATTCCGGAGACGTTGCGATTCGGACAACACGAGCGCCGCTCAACGAGGCAAATTCATCGTCCTGGAACTGTTGGCTTACTAACCAGGGAATCAAGTCACCTGCAGGCCTAGAACCACGGCTGAGACTATTGAGCACACTTTGACGGGAGATCTGTCCTTCGAGAGCTACCTGGATTGCACAGAGAGGCTCCGGGAGGCGATTCGAGTTAGGATCGAGAGGCGCACACAGAACGTATAGTTCATGTGAAGGAGCATCACTAAGCAACTGCAGGTCGTCGGGGGTGTTCTTGTAGTGACTTGCCACAAAAAGTTGTACAAGCTTTTGAAGAAATTTCTCCGCGACCGGGTGAAAGCTGAAAAGTGTGTCTCGATTGATCTTTAGAAGATGGCAGGTTGCCGGATCAGGACAGCCTTTAGATAGCTTAGTCGTTTGGGGCGCATCCAATACAAGGAGATTGTTCAACCATTTCTCGACAGCATCTCCTTTGGAGTACCTGATTGGTTCCTCAAGCGTGATCTCTCGTAGAGAACGTGTTCCTGGAAGTTGATCATCGGAGCCTTTAGAAGTTTTGCCAGTTGACCGGTCAACCGTTTCGGTGTCAGTTGAAATTGCGCCTGCTCTTGACTGTTCTCTCAGCTGCTTTATGAGTTTCAATGAGAGTGACCTGCCAGTACCCTCATATCCGTTCACAGTCGAGGCCATAAAAACGAGATAGCTACTAATGAGCTTTTTCACCAATGGAAGTGGAATCGCTGCGGCTTCATCAATTACCAGCAACTCGCATTGTCCTAAAACGTGGGCATCTTCCGGCCTGATATATTGAATGGTTTGACGGTGGGTTCTTGTTACGTTAACTCTGACGATAGCTTTCTGGAAATCAGGATTCGTGGATTGGACAATTTGGTAATCTGTGTGATCTTGATACTCAAGCGCGTCAAACCCTTTAAAGATAAATTGAAATAGAGTTTTCAAGTTTTCGCTGTGACACCGAGAGTTAGCCAAGAGCATTCAGCTCTGACAGTTTGCTAGAAAGGAATAATGGCCAAGATGTTACTCACGGTGAAGGAGATGTAACGAAAATGTTAGAATAGCCGAGCGCTATGGCTGCCGCAATGGCAATTCCGAGACAGGCTGACTTGCCGCGACCACGAGCGGCTGTTAACGTAGCTGTCCCTCTCAGCTTTTTCTCCGTAATCGAATCGATAAACGTTAAAATCGCTTTCGCTTGGTCAACGGTACGTGTAAGACCGACGAGCTGGCCGACGACTTCAGTGTCGCGCAGGGATTCTTTGATTGAATCGAGTTCCTTTTGCGCCTCGGTCTTAGGCTCGTCCAGATCCGGGGGAGGCAGCGGTGTTACCCCTTTCGCACCGCTTATGGGGAGCACGTTCAGCTCGTCGTCGATGACCAAACAATTTTGGCAGCTTCCTAGGGAGAGAAGAAAACGTTCATTGAAACGGGCAACGACATCCTGGTGCGCTTCGGTGCGGAACCTTGAGTGGACGCTCATGGATAGAGTGTAAAGTTGCTTCAGACTTTTGATTCCCCTAAGAAGGAGGATACATAGTCCACCGCCCTGGACGGTCTCGATGGTCCTAGCTAGCACATTCGGTGTGATCCCTTCAAAGTCTTGCAGAATTGCCATTCCATATGTGTTGCCCAGAATCTTGTCCGTCTCCTTGTAGTAAGTGTAGCGGATGTCGGTTAAGGAAACGAATAGCTCGAAAGGGTCTTCGGTGTTCGGTTCGCGAATGCCTCTCTTGATTTCTTTTTGAATTTTCTTCTCTCTCTTCGCCCGATGACTCGTGAAGCCTAGGCTCGGCAATGTCAGTGAAGATAGTCAGGCAAATGCCGAGATCGAATACTTGCCTATGAGTTTCTTTGAATAGGCCCATAGCACACTCTTATTGCTTTTCAGGTTGAGAACCGTCAATATGTGATATAGCTTGGTGATAACATCTTTGCTCTCATCGCCGACGAGAAGGAAAAGGCCGCGCTGATTTGTTTGAATACAGTTATTTATTAAGGTCGGAATGCGCGAGTCGCTACAACAGGTTAGATAACTAGTGAAACAAACGGACAATTGTATCGCAGAAATAATCAATGACTTACACCTCCTTTTGCGGCATTTTGAGTAGCTGCTTTCCTGCCGAAGTGTCGCAAATTGGCGTTTTCTATGGGAGGCACGACAGCATACTACAACAAGCCCTGAAGCTCGCGGGATGCGCGAACCACTTAGCTTCGACCAAAATTTTGGCGGCGAGCGTTTTCTGCCAGGCGGTGAAAGTGGGCTAAATTCTCAAAGTGGTTAGCAATCAACTTATCAGCCAAGTGCACTGGGTTATCCTGAAACGCAAGTGGAGATTCGATCCCATCTCCCCCCCACTACCCCAAACTACAGGTATGTTACGTGCATGTAGCTAGTACGAAGTATACCAATTGTTTTTGATCATCGCTTCGATAGGTACATAGAGCTGCCATTTTAGCGAAGCTTGTGGAATTCATCTCCGAGATGATTGATCCCCTATTATAGACAGAGAGGTAGTTTGGATTGATTTCCTAGTATTACTGTCTGACTACCTAGGTAGGATGGAATGTAGGATATCGTCATTCCAGCGGATCTGTGTTTCTCTCGCGGCCCAACCCCAGTATATCTACAGTAACATATGCTGCAGCCAATCACGATTCTTCCAATTACCGACCTCCTCATTCCAATAGGATGGCCTATGACGTAATGTCCTTTGGCTAGACCGTGTAGCACAACAGGTGACTTCTCTACGAGCTCTGTTCGTCAAGTACTGCGCTAGCATCTACCGGTCACTTCTTTGTTACTTACAATGTGAAGATGGGGGGCAATGAACCATTAAGACTTCTCTTTAGATAGCACAAGACGGAGTTTTGACCCGAGCATAGGTGTCTACCTAATGTACCTACTTAATAAAGTGTCTAGCCTTACCCCGGATTGGGTCGTGCCTGTGTTACCCTCTCTCATTATGACTTTGTATTTAAACTCTCTCTAACCTTCCATCTCCTCTTTTTCCAGAACTTTACACTATTGCACATCAAACTACTCGATTTCCATCTCCGCGAGTGTTCAACGCACACACTCAAGAACTATACTCTTCGTTGCAAGAGAAGTGAACCGTAAAGCTACACAGCATCTACCATTGGTTATCCTTTCTGAATATGGCATCCGTTCAAGCCTGTCCCATTGTTGGCACAACCAACAGCACTCTGCCTCCATCTCATCCACACATCGACTTATCCAAGCCCGGGCAGACGTGTCCTGTCGTAGGAGCCAAGACAGAACATCATAGTAATCTACACGAACATCCTTCTGCTCCCAGCAACCCTACAACCCATTCGACGGGCTCAGCAGACGCGCAAGCCTGCCCCGTTCTGAAGAACGTCGTCAACGAGATGAAGAGCAAAGAGATGGACGATAAGATCTGTCCTGTTATCGGACCCGCGACAACTGTTCTCCCACCCGATCATCCCAGTACGCAGGGCAAGACGGATGACGCCGAATGCCCCGTTACCAAAGCCAAGGTTGGCCACCACAAGGATAAGGTGGTCGCGCACCCATCTATGAAAGATGCCCATGGCGTATGCCCCGTCACTGGCGCAAAGCAGGCATAAGCAGCAATAATGCTGACACTGTATATAATCTGTAACATACTATTGAGATTAACGGAGGGTTGGTTTCGTCACGTTTAGGGCCAGATTTCTCGTCGGTACCCAGTCTTATGGATGTGTCTTCCATTTAGCTTATGTACGTAGGATAGGGTGACAGGCGTTATCGATTCTTTAGCAACTTATGAATGAGTTTGATGATATGGATCTCTTGCTTGAAAAGTGTATAGGTGAGATCTATACCCCTCATGAAAGCTTCTCGCATCCAAAGATTGGTACGAGAAAGCTCTAAAGCAACAATAGCAACGGAGTATCCGGCAAGTAGATACCTACGTAACCGCCGCGCTTAAAATTACGCTCGCCTAGGACTACGTAAAGGTCCGGGAAAGCCAGGGGAGGTGAATAATACAACAAACATAAACACTTTCAACTATGCGTTATTGGCCCTTAAAATATTACTTGATTTACCTAGGCACCATAAGCAGTAAGATCTATCAGAAGGCCGTAATCGGATAGTTGTGATCCACCACACCGTCGATATACCATGCTGACACTATCGCTGGTAAGGGCTCTAAACTCGGTAGGTTGAAAACCGACAGGTATCTGACTACCATGTGGGATACGGACGAGTTCTTCGCGAAGAGACAGGAAATCATTGTCCGTGATCTTCTTAAGATGTGACTCATTTTCTGGGAAAAGCTAGTATACATCAGATTAGAATCATGGTCAAGCCGCACAATTGCTTAGGAGAAGTACAACGTCAATAGATCCTACAATTGGTGGACTTGGTCATTCAAACACTAGAATAGATTAACTCGACAACATTGACTATCAACTATTGGTGGTTATAATCACACAAGAACTACATTTAACTACCAATCGCACGATGTTTTCGACTTCGAAACAATCGTTGATATGAGATTAATAGAAATTTATCTATAGTATCACCTGAAGAAATCAAACAAAGATAGGAAATTTTGTGAAATATCCGGGGTCAAGATGACTAGAAGAGCTTAGAGCTGCTGTCGGCTTGATGTAAAAAAGGGGTTGAATTAACTAGAAGTCCATCCGGTAAGAACTATATGGGTATTCAAAAAGCAGTCGCTGAGCAATATTTCCAATTACTTCAACTCTTTAGCAAGCCATGACAACCACCATTTGCTATACAATTCCACAATTACCAAGAAAAAAGGGTAGAGAGGGGATAAGAGATATAGATATAGATAGAGTTAGAGATGGGGAATATTCGAGTGCCATTTCAAGTCTTTACCGGGTTGGGAGGAAATTCTTCGAATCGTCTTCCTGTTGTGCAAAGGATTGAGGAAAGGCGGCAATGCCAGCGATGATACCAGCGGCAAGGAAGAGAATGGAAATGATTGACCAAACGACGCCCCAGCATTGTGAGGAACCGCCGTAGCGCTTAGCGAAGACGCTGGCATCGGAGCTGTTCACTTTTCGCAGGATCAGATCATCACACTGCTTCTGTTAGTAGCTAATCGAGTATAGGAGCGCAACGTAGGAAAAGGAGTTAAAGGGACATACAATATCCCAGACGCTATATAACGAACTCATGACGCCGATAAAAAGTACGACGAATCGTAGGGCTTCAGCATGGACGATGAACCAGCTGGCGACAAGAAGTCCGACAGCCAGAAGGATGGTGGTAATAGTCAGCCAGTCCCTTTTCCCCCACCATAGCGTAAGCAAGAAGCATACACCAAGGCCGATACTGACAATCTTGCTTGCTACGATGTTAAAACCAGTAAAAATAAGAATAGCTCCAATAAGAGATGATCCTAGATAACCGGCTGGCAAGGTGATGGCACTCTTACCACCGACCATATGGGTGACGCCGCCTTCATGAGGATCTAGCGAAATGGACTTCACACGACCCCCTGTCAGAACGGCGGTGATGGCATGACCAAACTCGTGAAAGGCGATGACAAGCATCTACAAGACGGTTAGAGATGGATTTTTGACCCGCTCACATATATGCAACCTCGATACGGAAGCGCTGGAAAGGAAATGCTGATGGGGTGTCCGGACCTTAAAGGGCCATAAAGACCACCTCACATAGGGAACATTCCACAAGATAGCAATGATAACGACATAAGCAGCGATGATTCCCAGTGTCACTTTCTGGGAATCACTGGTGACGGCTAGATCACGGCGTGATACAACATCGCGAGATACAAGCCTCGTTGCCTCGGCACCGGCGACTACAACGGCGGCTTTGGCACCCCGGAGTAGGTAATCGGTAAAGTGGATTTCAGAAACGGGTGCCATGAGATTTGATACACGAGAATACGGAAATAGAGACTATTAGGGTGCTGAAAGGGGTCAAGCCTGCTGAGGTATTATGCGCAATAGCAATCCCAATATATATGAACAACAGACATTCTATTACTTCAAGTTTAAGCTCATAAGAGACCCTTTCTCAGAATGTTTATATCTCCTACGCTACGGGGGCTTGGGCAGCTGACGACGCGGTAAGCGGATGCAAGTTGAAGGTGACGTGGACAAGCAGGCCATGCCGTGTCTCCGTTCATGCTCGTTCTTGGCTTTGCACTGCCAAATCTTCAGGGTTTAAAACCTTAGTTTAGGCCAGTCAGAGTAGTAAACAGCGTTGCTTGAATAGGCATCCTAGGTATACCACCTCTTATGCCTAAAGAATCCTCTTAATTTGTCAGGGGTCAACATTGGGTGCGTAAACTTAACTAGGTTAGGTACTTGGCGACACTCTGGCATGGAGATGTAAACACTCGAGTTCGTGTGGCGAAATAATTCCTCCGTTATGTTTGGTAATAAGCTATCTAAAGTCTATGCTGTGAATTATAAGATCACTATGGTGTAGCCCTTTGTAACCAAATAGAGACAGTGATTACTTGGTGAATTATGAGTATCTACTGCTTCGTCAGTAGGATGGATCTATTTACTTAGTAGATAACTATGTGGAGATGGTAAATCTCTAGCATCAGAGGTGGTATCTCTAGGCCGCCGGCTTAATTCGTGTCTGCAGGGTTGCTGGTTAATTCCCGCTTCTTGCCCGCCTAGGCAGTACTTCATTCCCGAAACAGGCAATTTACCGATTGAGCAGAATTCTGCAACGGATGTGTACATATTGGTGGGCATTAAACAACGTATCAGCGTCCTTCTAGGGACATTGGCATAGCATATATAGTAGTGTACAGGATTGGTTTGAATATTATTGACACTATTTCTACAGTTGGGTCAGCACCCATCTCAGGGGTTTTAACAGTAGTCGCGGCGATCTTCATTGCGCAATTCTGTATTTATTTCAGAGCATCCTGATCCGCATTGGCCATCTCATCAATAACTAGAGCAACAGAGCTTCAAAGTTAAGAGCAGTTAAGCGACTAAGTACTGAAGTAAGTCAAAGCATCTTGAGTCCGTTGTCTATCTTACATTTTAGCTTCTCATAGTCGACATGTGGTTTCTACATAATAGTTAAGCAATAAAACGCCAATGTTGCATTACGATGAAGGGAACTCATGACTGATAATTGTGAGCGAGTAGGTCGGATTAACATTTCAGAGTACAGCTATGTTCCTGAAGCTTATTCTATGTCATTCATTCATTCATTCTTTATCATACTTTATTCATCCCGTCTCGCTAAGGCTCACTAGAGCTCTCAGACAGAGCAACCTTTCTTGGCTCTGAACATCTGTTCAGCCATTATAAATTGTCTTAAAATATCATTCGACTTGTATTGTTTCGCGACAATTTTTTCTATTTGCTATAACGCCTATGCCCCTACTGGATATGACGCCATCCGTTTGGACACCTTTGCTCTTTATCCAGAGGAGATCATGCATACTGTCGTCTTCCATTATGCGCCACGGGTATCGAAGACCGACTTGTGTGTTGTGCACGCTTGTATGTGCCCGTATGGCGAGACAATGTAGATGCCTTAGTTACCTACCTATCTATTCGTACCCAGTCGGTAGCAAGGGAGTAGCTGCTGGTAGGCTTAAAAGGGTCAAGAACAATACGTCGCTCAGTAATCTAAAATAGACTGTTGACCTAGGTAATCTGGCGACATAGTTCGTGATTGGTCCCATCAAGAAATAGGGTATGTTTGCAAACTTGATTTTGGTTCCCGAGATAGGCGCAAGACCAATTTAAGCGAGAACCGGGGATTAGTTATTGGTACTTGTGGTTGTAGACTTGACTTGAAGGTTGGATACCTTCTGAGATTTAAGTATCTCCTAGGTGAATACGGGTAAGCCGATATCTGAACTCCCACGCGAACTCATACTCGTATGATTATGCAGATCGAAGTAATAGGCATGACATGAGTCAAGTGTGAAACAACATATCAATCTCAACCACTCACCGCAAGGACGAAATGAACAGTTGTTGAGCTGATTGATCATGATATTTGGACAGGGATCATGAAATATTCAGCCAAATAACTACTCTGATACTGAGGGCTCGACATTCGGTCGCAATGCATAGCTCTGTACCGGTAAAAGCACTTTGGGAAGGCCCTTCTGCGCCTCCACCTTGACAATGCGTAAACCAGCTGCCTTGAAAATTTCTCTGAAGCTACGGTCTTCCCTATTGGCGAGTTAGTTGAAACCGAAGTTTGGTCGCATCTTTTAGGACGGATAGTCAAGTGTCCAGCTGACTTACCGAGTAACACTGCTGTCGAGCGGATCAAATACGTCGACATCACTAATACTTATGTTTTCTTTGATGATGATAAGGCCATTGTCCTTCTCCAAGGCGGTCTTGCATCGCTTCAGGTATCGCACCAACTGCTCGTTCGTCAAATGACCAGCGCACCATTGTGTCCAGATTAAGTCGTACTGAACTCCTTGAGTCGGTTCCCAATCCTCCAATCCGACGTTGAAAATGGTACGTATTCCTTCCTTGCCCTGCAGCTGATCGGTGAACCGTTGTACTGGCTCGATTATGTCAATCGCCGTGCCCACGTGGAGCAGCAAGCCCTCAGTCACTCGCCCTACTCTGAATATTCAGCAGTCGATTAGCTGAAGAAGCTTCATGAGTAGTGCGACATCCGTACCCTGCGCCGCCTTCTAATATACTGGCTACTGAATGACGCCCAGTCTTGGTGCCAATGCCCAACTTTGCTAAGAAGCTGCGGGATCCTCGCAGGTCGACCTTAGAGACATGAGGAAAGCCGCCTAGCATGCCATTAATATTTGCTTCTACGCCTTGCCAATACTGCAGCGCAGCATGTTGATTTATAGCAGCGTCTGGTGGCTCCGGCTTCTCTTGAACCTGGCTTTCTTCGATCTGATTCTGTTCGATTATAGCGGGGTCCGCATCTTCGAGTGCAGTCTCTTCAGGCATGGCTTTATTCTCCATGACCACTCTATGCTCGTGCGAGAGGCACCGATGAAATAACAGAAAGAAGTAAATTGAACAACGTCAAAGACGTCGAAGTAGATTTTTAACCAGGTCCTCTGGCCCTGATTGGCTTCCAAGGTGGCAGGTATTACCTACATTAGTAGTATGCACCTACCGGTTTATCTGAGTAAATTCGTAACGACACTACTGCAGCCAAGAACAGATGAAGACGGTTCATTGGATAGTGACAGGAAAATAGACCCACAAAGAGCCTTAGTGTAAAAAGAACACTGAGTGAACGCCGCTGATTCGCTAAGAAATCTGGGGTAACTTTAGTGTCGTTACGAATTTACTCAGATAAACCGGTAACCCATGTAAGTTTTGTAAGATCCATATTCGTCGGGTAAAAGTGGGCTACGTAACCTTGACATGGTATTCTCTTCCCGCCACCCTGGAATCGTGGCCCGACCTTTCTTTCACCTTGCAACAATCTAAGTCACCATCGGTTTTATACCATACCGTTAGGTAGAGGCAACTACCTACATAGTGCTACCTTCCCTAGTGAGGTCAACAAGCTGATAAACAGCGTTGGTGTGAAAGGCGATCAAACCGAAACAGTGACTCAACGAAAAAGAAAAAGCAGAGCAAAAATGAATCAAAAACAAGACCGGCCTATGAAGTAGATAGAAGAACAACAGATCAATACTTCGAGCTCCATCCTATGCCGCTACCCGTCCTGACTCAGAACAAATCACCAACAACAGGCTCCCCGGCGTCTCGCAGCGTTTCCTCCTGGTGTTGTTGTCGGCCGCGATGACACTCGAGCTCTCGGCATGGCCTCGTCGTCGTCCACAGTAGCCGCATCGACAATAACCCGCCCGAGGATAGCCATCGCCCTCGCCTCCGCCATCGCTACAGCCTCCTTGGGTTATTACTACTATTATCGTTACTACTCGGCCGAACTACTAGACTTCGACGCGCCCGGTTCAGGCTCGGCCACTGGTCTGCACCGGCGTAATGCGGTGCGACGCCCTCGCCGTGATCAGCGGCAAGACGACTCATCTGGCTCCGAATCCCACGGCGATGACCATGCCGATACCACCACGTTCGATCCCCTGAACGAGGCCGTCCCCGTTCCCGTCTCTGTCCCCGTCGGCCCTGCTGCTTTACAGGACGAGCAACCTGGTGACTGGTACAATGATCCCTCGAATAGCCGCAACAATCGCACAGGCGAAAACATAGTGACCCTACTGTTCAGAGTGTCCGAAGACAACGCGCGGCGTAATGCCTACGTTCACCGTGGCTGCCTCTGTAATGGATGTGGCATGCTTCCCATTCGTGGTATTCGTTATCGCTGTGCCAACTGCCCTGACTTCGATCTTTGTGAGATGTGCGAGTCTCAGGGCTCCCACAACAAAGCCCATGTCTTCTACAAAGTCAAAGTCCCTGTGCCTTCTTCGGCCGCCAGGCATGTGCAGCCTCCATGGTACCCCGGAGACCCCAACAACGTCGCACAAACCCTGCCAAGGCATCTACTTGCCAAGTGGTCACACGAGACTGGTTTCGAACGTGTCGAGCTGGATGCTCTCTGGGAACAGTGGACGTTTATGGCGAATACTGAGTGGAGGGATGACCCCAACCAACTCTTCCTCGCCATGGATCGCAAGACCTTTGAGCGCTGTCTGGTGCCCTCGTCCGGTTATCGTCACCCTGCCCCTAACCTAATTCACGATCGCATGTTTGCATTCTACGATACCAATCACGATGATCTCATCGGCTTTGAGGAGTATCTGCACGGTGTTTCATACAAGAGACGGAAAGACAAGCTAAAGAGGACCTTCGATGGCTACGACGTAGATGGCGATGGCTATGTTAATCGTCGCGACTTTTTGCGTATGTTCCGCGCCTACTACGTATCCTACAAACAGATGCATCGTGACACCGTTGAAGGCTTGGACGATTATATGATGACCAACGTCGAGGTTCAGCAACTTGTTAGTAGCAGACAACCCATCAGTAGTTTATTCGGCAGAGACCACAGAATTCCCGATGCCGAGGGCGGCCGGCTAATGGAGGGCAAAGTCTTTCGATCTGGCGGCGAAGTCGAAGTCCTGGACGACAAAGGCGCAGTAAGCGAAGACAAACCCGACGCATCCAGCCGTGAAGATGTCCTTCGAGATCTGTTTACTCGGAATAGCAATCAGAGTCTCTTTACCGAGTCATTCGGGTCCTCTTCTCGCAGGCCTCAATCCCCCACACGAGATACTCAATACTGGTCGGGGCTCATTAACCCGCCTCAAAATACCGTCGATCTCGGTGCATTGCTTTCTGGCGATCACGCTCAGCTCGATGAAATTCTTGATTCGATCCGTCATCAGGGACAGAGAGTCTTTCTGGCTGATGATGATGATACGAGCTCCTCTGGCGAAGACTACCAAAGCACCCCTGATGATCGGTTGGAAGATGAGGGAGAAATGAATCATCGCTCTTTTGATGAGAACGTGAATCCTGCAGTATCCCCGGGCTTACCTGATCCCCGTGAATTCATCAATACAGTGCCAGCCGAGATGCAATTGCAACCCGAACGCGATATGTTTGTTAATCCACAGCAGTTAAATTTCGAGAAGCGGAAGCGAATAAATGCACGGAAGCAGCTCTACGAGCGATGGAAGAGACGCCAATTCTACTTGGACGAAGAAGAGGGAGGTCTGCCACCTCAAGGATGGCGGGACGACCAAGACATCTTAGCCAACGTGAACGACATCGTAGAGGCCTCGAAGTCGGCCCCACCCCATCTATCTCCTAGGTCCCGATCATCATCCAAAGTACGCTTCGCTGAGGATACCGACGAGTTCGAAACGAGGTCGAATCACTCTGCCTCTTCGCGTAGTGTGCCGGAGCGCTGGGGCGGCATGGATATTCCAGACGCCGAGCGAGATGCTGGGAAAGAAATACTCTACCAAATTACTCAACAAGCCTTTAATGAGTTGTTGGATGCGCTTTTCAAGCAGAAGGAAGATGTCGCGGTACTCGCAGCACAGACCAAGGAGCAGCGAGAGAAATACCACAAGCTTATAGATAATTTCGAACTTCTAGAGGAGGATAGGAAGTCTACGAAGGAATCTCCGAAGCCACCAATGTCCCGACAATCACCTGTCCGACGACCAATCCAGCAGCAGAATCTGAATGAGTTACTAACCAGTAGCGGCTACACGATAATGGACCTAGGACTTGCCAACGAAGGACGTTCGCACGAGGCGACCAACCATCGAACCCAGAATATCGAACAGGGCCCGCAAGATGATCCGGCTACAAGCTTTCAGTCGGGGGTAACGTCTCCACCTGATAACCTTACTTGGAATATATCTGAATACCGCGATCCTACAATGCCACAATTTATGCCCAACAGCACACCAATGGAGGCTCACCGCAACTTCGCGCAAATGACAGACAAGGACGGCCCGGTCGAGAATTCATCATCAGCAAATCATACATCAGAAGCACCCACTCATCGTAGAACGAGGCCGATGACAGAAGCGCATGGTCAGATCCCGCACGAGACATTAGTAATGTGGAAAGTACTCAGCCTAGCTGAGGAAGAAGCAAGGGAGCGGGGTGGATGGGGCCGCCTAAACTATGCTGAATTCGAGAATATATACAGGGAACACGAGTTCCAGGAAGGTTCGAAGAACCGTCTAGCTTACCTGGGTAGTTGGATCGACTTCTGCATCCCGTCGTAGAGCGATAAGAATCGATATCCATTCGGAACGCGCTCAGTAATAGCAACGTTAGAGTATCAAGCTACTCCCCTTGACGCTGATTGGAAAGACTCATAGTGAGACCTGCTTGATCGAGCCAGAAGCATGTATTATCTAAGAAAGGGGAAATAGGCAGCTTAACGATGTACAAGAATTTGTATATAAAGCACCAGCGAGCATAAAATTATTACATGAATCAATTTAATGGCTTGATATTACGGCGGTCTACGCAGTACCCAGCCCTCTCAGCTCGTGAATTACCCCATATTCTAACAAATCAGGCATAGATCTGCACTAGAAAATTGATATAAACTCTCAGAACATTTACTCCTAGAATTTTGGCTAGATATTTCTGATTAGGTGGGTAGCTGTTACTTCTTCAAGTATTCACGCCCCGGTTAAATCCAGATCTTTGTACTGCGCTAACATCCGAGAGGTGTAAGTCTTTTTTATATGACCTATTAGAAATGTCGTCGTTGCTTGATAGAGCAAGACAGGAAACACAAATAATCAGTTGACGCTAATTGGCTATCTATGCGCTTAACGGCACTTGCTTGGTAATCTTCCTGGCTGGCGATCTCCAGGGTAACTGAACCTCATCCAATGTTAGACGTAGTTGCAAGATTTACCGGTGAATAGAGAACCCGACGACAGTTGAGCAATTAGTCAAGTTGTGAGGGAAGGATTGTGCCTACACGCGGCAGAAAGCAACGAGGTGACGCAACAAACGGGACAGCGGGCCAGCTCCCCGCAGTGTCGCAATGATCGAATGATGTGAATAGTTGAAGATACTGCGTTAGCTGTCGGCTACGGCTTTTTGTTCATCTCGAGATTAATAATAATAATTAATCCGAGATTTCACTTTATCGACGCTCTATTCTTATAAATACCCTCATGCGCATTCCGTCATCTATGCTTGTAAAGTGCCCATCTTCATCATTTCTCAGATCATTTACGCATTGAGTTACCCAAAAACCAGAATGAAGGAAGCCCTCGTCAGCAAAGGTATATTTGCACTCACGTCGAGAAATGTAAACAAAGCTGATATCATCCCAGGACCTAAGGTCGAAATCATCGACTCGCCGATCCCGAAGCCAGGCCCCAACCAACTCGTCATCAAGGTCGTGGTGAGCGGATCCAACCCGAAGGACTGGAAGCGTCCCTTCTGGACGGGCGTCACGCGGAATGAGGGAAACGACATCGCGGGCATCGTTCACGAGGTGGGCGAGGATGTCTATGAGTTCAAGCCCGGCGACCGCGTCGGCGCCTTCCACGAGATGGGTACAGACCACGGCTCCTACGCTGAGTACGCGGTGGCGTGGCAGTACACGACGTTCCACATTCCCAAACAGACTACTTTCGAAGGTAAGATGAAGAAAAATAGCCGCCTACTTAGCTTGACCAAGAAGGTAAAGGAGGAATAGTGATTGTTTCATACACAGTTGAAAGGTAAACGCTCATGTTCACTCACTAACTCGCTTCGCTTCTTAGAGGCTGCCGCTATCCCCTTAGCCGCCATGACGTCGGCGGTCGGTCTGTATCTCCGTCTCGGACTCCCGCAGCCCTGGCTGCCGGCCACCGAACCTATCCCCCTTGTCATATACGGCGCGGCATCTGCCGTAGGTGCCTACGCGATTCAGCTCGCGCAGCAGAGCAACATTCACCCGCTGATCTGCGTCGCGGGGCGATCGATCGCACACGTCGAGAAGCTTATCGACCGTAGCAAGGGGGACGTGATACTCGATTACCGCGACGGCGACGACGCACTCGTAGAGAATTTGAAGAAGGCTGCCAACGGGAAGCCTCTGCTGTATGCCTTTGACTGTGTCGCCGAGAAAAGCAGCTATGCGAATCTCGGCAAAGTCCTGTCTAAGGGCGGGAAAATGACACTTGTTCTACCTACCCCGGACTTCGACACCGTTGTACCGGGCTACATCGAGCACTCGATGACCAGTGTGGGCTCCGTACATAACGATGCTAAGGACTTCGGACACGTCTACTTCCGATATTTTGCTCGTGGGCTGCAGGAGGGCTGGTTCAAGCCCCAGCCTCAGCAAGTCATGCCTGGTGGATTAGCTGGTATACAGCAGGCGTTGGAGAATTTGAGAGACGGGAAGGCAAATGCTGTCAAATATGTCTTTAGAATAGCGGATACGGAGGGAGTCGAATAGGCGGGTGTCGGCTTGTCGGTGGTCTTGGTGAGCTTATGGGCTTCAATTGATTAATTTCAATTCACTGGAGCCTCTGCAGAAAGATCGTGTTTCGGCTATGGCCCTGGATGGTGTTTGTTTTGTATGGACGTAATGCTCGGATACCAACTTGCACATGTTAGGTAGTTCGTCAATAGGACAGATAAGGCTATTGCCAATTAATAATGCCAGAATTCGTGTTTATAGTTATGATTCGTCTATCGAACATTAAGTACGCACCAGAGTTGAGCCATTAAAACCTTGCTCGTCTCGGATACCGTAGTGGCTGTAACAAAGGGACTCGCCGATGAGCTCTCAGCACTCCCATGACACAGAGACTTGTAGTCACTATCAGGTTATGTTACTTCAAATTCGCTCTGAAGTAACTCGTGAATACTACGTACGCATGTAAAGGCGGTGATATAAAAATTGTCGTAGTAATAGTGCATCAAGCATATCAGTAATGGGCTGAAGCACTCGCATCAGCTGCCGGAAAACTATCAATCATCTCAAACTAACTTTCAGAGTGACGGTTTCGTTTCGTGATCCGGAGCCAAAAGTCGTTCACAGCCCAGAAAATGGCGCTTCGGGCTGTCATGGGGCTCTGAGGGTTTACAATAGTGAAGTCATATCGTCGTAATAGTTCGACGAAGATTTTATTGAGCTCCATCATGGCGATGGGCTTGCCCAGGCATTGGTACTTCCCGAAGCCAAAGTCCAGATCTACCACGGCATTCATCCTCCTTCTCCGATTTGCGTCGGCCTCGAGCCAGCGCTCAGGCCGGAATACGTCGGCGTCGGGACCCCAGATGTCCTTGGAGCGCATGAGGCCGAAGAAGTTCATACCGATCTGAGTTCCTTCAGGTACGTAATGCCCGTTTATGATGTCTCCTCCTTTGGGAACCTGCTTACTCCCCAGTCCGAGGACCGGGGGGTAGAAACGGAGGCCTTCTTTTATTACGGCCTGTAGGTAAGGCATGCACTTCGATTCCGAATCGACGACTGGATCACTGAGCTTCCCCGCGGAGACGGCGTTATCTATCTCCCGTTGTAGTGCCAAATAGGTTGATGGATTGGTGAGAAGGCAGAGCAGAGTCATGCAGATTGCCGTCGTTGTCGATACAGAGCCAGCAATGCTAAGATAATTCAGCGTTTAGTCTGAGCCAGATCGTCCAAAGTCAGTCGGGTTTCTTACATCTGGACAAATGCCTGTTGTGTCAATTCGCTACGTGTCATCCCATTATTTAGAAACGCCTGCATCATGTCGTGTTGTGGCTTCGCGCCAAATGCGAGACGTCGGTCAACTAGGGAGTTAACAAGCCTAGCGAGTGTGAATTAGTTCTCAGCTCCCTAAGTGAACGAAGTCGTAGTTCTCACCCCATCAAACGTCCAAACCCGACTCTATCCCCATCCTTAGGTAGTATCATACTAAACGGCCATTTATAGAGAATCTTAGCTAGCCACGGCATTGTTGACAAGAGGTTCATCAAGGGCATCGACTCGTCATTGATCCGATTGTATTGGTATAGATCGGTATCTTGATTAAGATAGCCAAAAGGTCCGCCAAATGAGATGTCCCCTATTACATCCAGTGCAAAGAACGACACTTTTTCGAAGAACTGCACTGGGCGATAATTGGTTGCCGTGGATATATACTTCGTGTCAATCAGGTTGAGGAGTGCTAAGATTTGGCGGTCGATGCCTGCGCTGAATCCAAATCCCTCATTTTCCTTGCCACCAAACTAATTTGGACAATTGGCATTAGCTGGAAAGTACTCACATCAAAAAAACGGCCTGGCAGTAAAACTCACAGCAGTTCCCATCTTGGCTCTCAGAGCCCGGTGCTCTTCGTCATTGCGAAGCGAGACGATCGTATCCTCTCCAGGTGTGACACGACCCGTTTCGTAAAAGACACCCTTGGTATAGGGTGAACGAACGGCAGATATCATTCGCAGCACATCGGGATCAGTCGAAAGGAGTTCATTGGGGCCAATGCGAGCGAGCGAGCCTATCAATTAGCGTCAGTATCGTCTTTTTCCCTCTCCGTGGCGATCAGGTCGAGACGGTCATACCATACTCCTCGGCGACATGGCGTAGGTGTGAATGAAATGTTCCACTTAGAGATTTTTTAACCATCCACAGCGATGTGATAGAGGCAAGAGGTGGACCGGGTATATGTCTTAGTCGTTGCCATGAGATGAATTCACGGGCAATGGCAGCCAGTAGACACAAGCCAACACTGTATAAAAGCAATGTAACGGGTTCAAGCACATGCGAGCCTGCTTCAAGGCTTTGTATTGCTCCCATACCGTATTATCTAGTCAGCGACTATCCGAGTGGCTTGGTGGCTTGGCGTTAGTGACAACAATTAAGTATTATTACCTGTCACATTCGGTGTCCTTGTGTATCGTAGAAGCGGCAAGAACAAGGGCTTTGTTGAAAGTCGTGTCCCGCACGCTCACACACGTTGCGACCCGACAGAATGGTAACGCTCAAGGATGATGGTACATAACCAGGGTATATGCTAATAGGTAAACAGCAATTAATCCCTGAATGACCAAACGTGTATTTGTGAAAGGAGTGATATTAACTATACCTAGATTGTGAATCTTGCGAATCAGCGTTTAGAATGGGCAAGTCTCTTACAGCTCATCATCTTGCCAAAATGAATACCAGGGAAATCGACGGAGATGGAAAACCCAATCCTGTTTAAGTATGTACATTGCTTACGGACTATCATCGCTGGTTGAGGACGTAGTTTATCCGGGCCCTTGAGCATCTACTAACCTATAATATGCGAGCATCTTGGCGCTGCCATGTTCCATTCACTAGAATCCGTACTGGATGTAAGGGGCGGTGAGTGCCCATTACATGGATTCCGGAGATATGTGGGATCTTTGATAGGTACGTCATCCGTTGAGGGATTGAGTTGCTGTCGTTCAACGCGGACGTCGTTTATCGCTACCGGTGGCTCTGAAGCTTGCCAACATTACACTATCCCGTCTGCTTAAAACATGCTCAAGGATGCAAGGCCCGTGCCTCGTCAAGAAACCTAAAGAGATCGAGATGTGTCATCGTAAAACTGTAGCTGATATACGTGTTGCAAGTTAAGTGAGCGAGCAATTTGAGTGAGCAAGGGTGATTGGAGATCGCCATGTCAAAGCGTTACTGACACAGCAAACTGACAGGTAAAAGTTAAGAGGTAGGTACCTCCTACCTGGTCCTTGGGCAGCATGTGACTTGTCCCGTTACGACGTAATCTGAGACACACATGCATATATCAGTACCACACCGATGACTATAAAGTGCCTTATTCATATCCAAAGTTCAGGTTTTGTAGGAAGGCACAATGACCAAGTACTCGAAGCTACCCCTCACGGCGGATGTGATGTCAATTACTCCATCCCTTCTACGGCATCAAATTGGTACTACCTACATTCTCTCTCGACATCATCACTGATTGGACATCTTATGCGGTTCTGGAACGTGAGATATGTCGTGCCAAGACCGGGGGAGTTAATTAACGATCCCAAAATCTGCACAAGTGCCGGTCCGGGACACACACCCCGCAGCTGCATGTCAGCCAAATCTAAGATCCCGTACATGAAAAAGAAAAGCGGAAATGTAACAAACGGCAGCAAGAACTACGAATGGCGATGCATCGAATACTAATACAGTGCTATGTTGTATGCCATCGTACAGAGTGGACAAGATAAGATGAGGTGGAACGCTAAAATACCTGTCTTAATTTGGAGCCGACGACCTTCTCGACGACTTTCTGTACGAGCTTCTGTCCGATTGGGGGAGGAATTGTCCAAGCCCGCTCTATTTTCTGATGCTAATACTGTCTTCGAAAAGACACGGTTCACAACATAAACTATTTGAGACACGCTGCACGCCTGATAGGTGGTTTACCCGATGTACGACCTCTTTAATCCAACCTGCATTTTTAATCCCTCTCCTGTCTTTGAATAAGAACACCATGAGCAGATTATCTGCACCTCTACAATACCATAGCTTCTATTGCGAGCAAGCCTAAGAGCCTATCAACACGAGAGGCGTGAAATCAAGAGCGGCGAGAGATTGGCTATCATGTGGCCTGACGCTCCCGGTGAGCATGCATCCCCCCTGCTATGGTAGATCATGCCTTTTGATGTAGTTCTGCGCCTGTAGATATGAGTCCCGAGAGTTCGGACACGAACCACAGAGCTGCTAGCAGCCCTGTCGATCTCGATCTCGATTCGGAGCAGTTTGAGGCTCTCATCGAAGCCGGTGGCACGGATGAGGAGGGGGAGTTTGTCCCAAGCGACTATGATGATGAATCGATGGCCGATTCGACTTCTAGCATCAGCTCGAACATTTATCAACATTGTTACCAGAATGGACGGCGATATCACAAGTTTAGGTACGTTACTACCACACCACATACAGCACATCACGCCCGGAGTTGGTGACATGGACTGACCTAGACAATATTAGACACGGCCGATATCCCATCCCGAATGATGAACATGAGCAGAATAGAGAAGACATGCTACACGCCATGATGCTCGAGGCTACCGATGGACGGAGATTCTTTGCCCCTATCGTAGATCATCCATTGAAGATACTCGACCTTGGCACAGGTACGGGCATTTGGGCTATTGAAATGGCTGATATGTACCCCTCAGCCGAGGTTCTAGGCGTCGGTATGTTACTCCATCCCGATTGGTATCTCGATGTAGACTTGTGCTGAACCAAGATCTCAGATCTAAGTCCCATACAACCACCCTGTAAGTGATGCCAGGAGTTCTTTACTTCCAGTTGAAGCAACTCAAAGAAAGAGAAGATATCCCATGAGCAAGCTCGCATCTTTCCCAAGGCGGTTTCACATATCTGAACGAGAAGAAGATCTACTGACTTTTATCGTTTGAGGGATCCCCTCTAATTGCAAGTTTACCATTGATGATGTAAGCAAATACTCCTGCCGTTAATTATTGTATAGTTGCTAGGAGAGAATCAAAACTGACCGGCACTGACCCTGGATTGCAGGTGGAAGATACTTGGGAGAATGGTCAGGATTGGGACTTTATCCACTTGCGAAATATGATTCCAATCCTAAGGTATTATCCGCAAATCCTAAATACGAGTGTCTAGTGCGAGAGCTAACTAGTGATTTCTTATAGAAACCCTGTCCAGCTTTTAAAAAATGTTTATGAGTAAGTATCTTGTCCATATTATGTGAAATACTGCTGACGTTATGCCCTATCAGCAACTTGAAACCTGTACGCATACCCATTTTTTTAACGCCCTTGGTCTATCTTGGTTGTTTTCGGCGTGCTCTTGCATGTCTTCCTTTGAAACCACTAAAATTGGTTAAACCTTTACTTTGAGCAGTGATGATAACACCTGACTCATACAGGGCGCATGGGTCGAGCTCCAAGACGTTGACGGCATGGTTCATTGTGATGATGGCAGTTTGCCCCAGGATTGGCCAATTCTTGTTTTCACTAACCTCATGGTTGAGGCCTTTGCCAGGCTTGGTACGCAATCTCACGCAGCCGTATTTGGTGGGCAATATCTGGTCGAAAGTGGCTTCGTGAACATCCAACACCACACTATCAAACTTCCATATGGGACATGGCCCAGGGATAAGTATGTGTGATTGCATATTTACCAAGAGCCTCACTTCCGTGACACTGTGCATTCTTTCGTATACACGGGCTAATACAACATATAGGACCATGAGGCTCATAGGGCTGTATTATCGCACTGCCGCAGAACAGTTCTTCCCAGCCAGTCAGTATATATACTTCACAAAAACGTCTCGGCCGTGCTAGCTTAACTAACAGTGCTAACGCAGTGGGCGCTATACAATTACCGTTGTTGGGTTATCATCCCGACGAGATCGAGGCATTCTTTACACTATGCCGCGAGGCAATGCGAGACCCGAATGTGCACGCCTAGTACGTATATATAGACAATACCATCTATGTCAGCTCCGTCCTACTCCCCGAAATTGACGTTGCTGTTTGAAGACCGTGTTTATGAAGCGCTTACTGACCAAACTCTGCCCCAGCGGGATGATGCATTTTTGGTCAGGTCAAAAGCCCCTGAACGCTTCGTCATGAGTACGTGCTTTGAGCTTGAGGTAAGCATTGCATTGCGGTGCATGACTTGTACTTCTGTCTATTAGGCGCAACCCTGTCTCGACTGTTTGGTCGCAACGAGCGCGGCGGTTATATGAGCGTATATTTTTAAAAGCTGTCATTGTTCTCCACTACGGCAAAACTTGCCAGCAATTAAGTTTCTATAATCGAATCATTTGGCGCGCGAACGTCCCGGTTAGGCAGTCTTCGACCGGGTTGAAACGCTGACGACCTGGTCGGTGGTTGATATGGGCAGATTACATCGTATGTTATAAAGTCAACACCGAATCAAATCCGATAGCGAGTTTCTGGATTGTGCCGGGGGTCAAAAAGGGTGTTGCACTTGGCGTGACCCCGATAACCCACAATTCGCGTTTCGAGTATACCCATGGATGCGACCGCGTTGCGCCGTAGGAGATCAGCAAAAATCATGAGGATCATTTCAATCATGTCGTTGATCATCTTGTATTGCCGAAGCTCTTGTATTCTATTCAGTCGACCTACATCATCTATCCATTCAGATTATTTACTCATAATGTAACAAGATAGTTAGCTTAAGGCCCTGATCTCCCACTCAGAAGAAGCTCTTATACCGAGTCAATCGTAATAGCTTATCAAAAAGCCATCAGCATTATTTTGCTATGTTTTGTGTCGCTTGACCCGCTCAACTGATATCGTCTCACAGTTTGGTCTTTATCATAAAGCTCGAGAATCTTTCAGACCTATAATTGCCTATAATTGCTCATCCGCAGTCCCTGGTATTTTATATTCTTTAACATTGAAACAATAGGGGTGAGAGCACCTGTCCTCTATCCACTCCTCTTCTTGGCAGATTCACATTTCCCAGTTTAAGCCCACCAGGCTCAAATGAACTATGGTGACATGATTCAAGCTTCGCGTGCCGTTCTTTATTTCCCGAGAGTTCAACATAACTGCTAAACCCCGACAGCCGCTAACTTATCTGTCGTGTGGCTCATGGCACGGGGTATGTTGAACTAAGTTCTGACGTTTCTGGCGCCCCTTTTTAATATAGACCTCAAATACTCACTGCCGATGAAGTGGGACAGAGAAGAGGGTCGGCTGTCAAACTTCATAGAATCCACTTCCATGATACGAACTTCGTTAGAGAGAGTCTCATGCAGACCCAACCACCATCCCTCCAAATGTCGACTACGTCCCCATAGACTGTAAACACGCAGCCCCACAATGATGAGCAGGGACAGAAAGATGCTCAATCATGGCTGTAAAAGACATATATCTTGCGACAAGATCCTAACTTCCGAGTCTATCTTGTTTCCAGCGCTACGTTCTCTGTAATTCCTCAACGCCTTCTTTCTCTTCATTTCTGGTGATCCTGGGGATCTATTGTTCTATTCGTATCACCCTCTTTAGCCTACATATTATATCTATCTTCATCTAGCCTGGCGCTATTTATTATTATTAGTCAAGATGTATTCCTCCTACCTACTATCATTTACAGCCCTATTGGCGGTAGCCAATGCCCACGGAGTCTTGATAGCTGCTCAGGGTATCAAAGGATCTCCGACTAGTGTTGGCTTCAAAGGTGAGGGAGATAGCTGATACGACTTTGCTACCAGCAAGCGCTAATCCGCTTCTTATTCGTAGTTCACTCGGAGCTCCCAAGGAATTGCACATCAATCAGCCCGTGCCAGCAAGATACCACTATCATCCGAG
This sequence comes from Xylaria cubensis, assembly GCA_022385715.1. NCBI lineage: Eukaryota > Fungi > Ascomycota > Sordariomycetes > Xylariales > Xylariaceae > Xylaria > Xylaria cubensis. Next base: position 344,716 of record MU279039.1, read on the forward strand.
ACGCTGAGATCAGCTCGAATATTGTCAATGAGTGTGGCCGTACCGAACTTGATGGAAATATCGACATCGGCGAGAACACGGAGAACGCCCTGGCAGCGGGTACCGTCACACAAGTAAAGGCGGGCTCTACTGTAGACGTAACAATCCGTAAGTGGTCGCGTCTAATCGGATGTGATCGAGCTTAATCTAATGAGAAGCAGACCAAGTCAATGCCGATGGCGCGGGTCCTTACACTTGCGATGTGGTAGGTCTCCCTCTTTCTAACTAATTATCTCTTCGATCCATCTGACATGAGAGATAGATCGCACAGGGAAATAACGGAGTCATCACATTCCCCAACGTCGCCGTTGCAGATAACGTCCCGGGTACAAATGGCTTCAGCCAGGCCAAGGAACAGGATTTCACCATTAAAGTGACGATGCCGGACAACCTGAACTGCACTGGCTGTGAGAACCATCCCTGTCCAAGCCTCTAGACATCGTTGTTGCTAACTTGGAGCTTAATCAGCCTCTGCCGGGAATGTCTGCACAGTTCGCTGCAGAAACAATGCCTTGGCTGGTCCTTTCGGCGGCTGCTTCCCCGTCCAGCAAGTTGACGTGCAGCCCACGGTGCTCAAGCCCTCTGACGTCGATACACAATTGAGCAAAGACAAGGTCGACAAACAGGTCGCGCAGGACGTCAAGGATTTGCCCGCGGCTCTCGCGGCGAACCAGAGAGACGGTTCTGACGCCGGGCTAAAGAACGCCGCGATCGTGTCTAATATTCTGCAGGAAACGATCGTGAGCTCCGCGGCTCCGACACAGACACAGGGTCAAGCCGATACTGCTACCTCGACGGCTGCTGCTGGGGCTGTTGCTACCTCAGATTCCGGCCGTGGCAATGGCCAGAGACATAGATTTGGCAACGGGAACTCCAACAACAACAACAATAACAACAACAAGAGGTCTGCGAAGGCATTCGTGGCGTAAAGGCCCTAACAGCCGTCCCACGAAAGACTGGGTCCAGCGTAGAGATGGAATCTGGAAAGAGAAGTGTCTTAGTAGGGGCTTACCTTGACAAAAGAGTCCTGTTTAGGGTCTCAGCGCATATTTCTATACATGTTTTTGGAGCAGTCCGTAAAGATAGAAAATAAATGAACTCATTAGTAGGCAAACCTGCAATTTCCACCCCGCCAACTCTGTAAGGACTTATTGTATTTTTTTTTTAAGAAGGTTCCTATGTCGGGATAGGATATTAAGCTGATTGGCTTCTTTCTGTGTTCCTCTAACATCATACATTGTGGTGCTGCGAGTAATAGGTATCAGCTACAGGACATGATTTATAGTCTTCCTTCGTTTCCTATTGCCTCCACTACCCTTGACACCTCAGTTGGGTCTTCTCTAGCACTAGTCGACGCGACTCCGCACCTAGCGTGTGATAGGTATCCCAAGTAGATCTAACTCTCCGAGGTGATACTACCCGGTAAATTCAGTGAACTGCTTGTCGAAGATGGCCTTTGCCAAGATATTTCAACCAGACTGTGGGAATCAAGCCCAGTGCATACTACGTCTGTCGCTTCCACGAGTATGGTATTAAGGGTGACTCTCCTCCCACGTTTCATAGACTTAGTCGCAGAAGTAGTAGGTAGGATCTCCTTGATCATGACGAATACCAAGCCAGGAATAGAGTCTGATTTCGATCAAGGCCTGAAAATTGCAAAGGAAGCTGTGATAGACGATTGTCTCCAGCGCGGTTGACCGGGTTAGGCGCCATTAGGAGTTGAGGTGCAGATAGACACCTGCGTGATTATTCGTTTCACTCGGCAGTTTGTGAGGCGACATGAGATTCCATGATCTTGCTGAAGCTTTTGATATTTCCCACTTGGCTCAGCCGGTCGGCATCTTCCGATGATGCTATATGAATCCACGTCTTCCTTTCCGGCTTGCCCGGGTCATTACTGTTGTGCTTGGCTCGACGCCATGATGTGGACACGCCCCAGTTTCCCTTGCCTGGAAGAGAGTCTAAGTCCGTGGGCTCCAACTCAGAGAATGAGATGGTAATCTCGGTAGGGTCTAGAGGAAGCTCATTGACGTCTGTCTCCAAGTGAAAGAGTTCTTTATGGGTGACAAATTCTGATATACGCGACAATGGCTTATCAGTGGTCTTCCTAGCCTCGAGGCTTGCGATGGAACAATTCCCCAAAATAAGAGCCAAGAGATCGGGCTCATCGTTACATTGGAAAAGTGCGTAATGTTCACCACCCTCGTGTGGATGCGAGGCCGTGGCCATCACGGTCTCAGTCCAGATACCCGAGAAAACCGTCTCAACCATGCTATGGCCCTCGTTCAGCGTTACCAGCCAGATCTTAGTACTAGACTCCATAGTGATGACGATGAGAAGATGATGCCGTCAAAGAGTGATGGTTGAAGAGTAAGGAATAAGAGAGTGCGGCAGAGATAGCTCAGGTTCAGAGGGAGGTGGAAGAGAATAAAGAAGAGGATGTACGTCTACTATGTACATTCGGCCATATTGTCTTATTGTGTAATGTGTTAAATTACCTACCGGGACTAACCAGAGACAAGAAGAGACGGCGTACTCGTGCCGTTCCCCTAAGCTTCTTCCTGCATCGCTAGTTCTACGGTGTTGGATTCCTTCGTCCGGTCAGTCCCCCGGCGCGCTAAGGATGTATGTGGCGCCTCAGATCTCTAGATGGCCCAGTGAAGAAGGAGAACGGCTTAATCGATAGAGGCATGATCCAGGAAAAGAGGCAAAAGCTGAGTCTAATTGGTAGTGTAAACGCGAATCACTCGCTAATAGCTTCCAATTCGACTGAGCCTGTCTCTAGATTAGCTTGGCATTATAACGCTTTAGACGTTGTTAGTCTTACCTAAGTAACACACGGCGTCCATGCTTCAAATATTAAAATGACCAATAGGTAGCTTTCCAGAGAAAAAGCTTAGCACTGCTAAGGCCGTGTGGCCTTGGGTGGTGGTACGCGTCGCACCTGTTATGATTCCTTACCTATTGCCATGTATAATATCGCCGCCAATAAATAGAAACGTCCTTCGTGTCTGGGTCTTTGCGATAAGCGGGAATGGTATTATTGATGTTGTAGAGGGAACAGTTTTGGACACGGAATCTACCGTGACAAGTATGTACGCAATAAGCCTTAAGCACTGTCCCCCGTACCCTTCCCGCGTCTCCCACTAACTAAAGAGGCCTCTCGGGGTTTAGGTACCTACCTGGGTATAGTGCCCGGGTCTATCTAAGTATTTTTGCTTCAATTCCGAAGGTCGTCTCACCCTCGTTTTCTCCGTCCCGCATAACTACTATCACGCAGGACACAGCACAGCACTCAGGGCTTCTGAGAAATTTGATTAGTATTCCACATAATGACATATACATGTATGCGCCTGATAGGATTACTCTAACTACTCCCAGGCCAATTTGCAGAAATAGGATCTGCGCTAGCTCAGCTCGGTGTACGGACTGTACCACTCTCCCGGGTGTCTTAGCTGTGTCCACTAATCCCGCTGGTTAGATTAGTCTACCTCAGCTCCAGGTTCAGGCTTGAAGCCAACTTCCAGCCCCACCACAGCATCGCACCAATACTCAAGAGGTTGAGGTGGATGCTCATAGCGTGGTTCCGCGAGAACGACCGGCGTAGACGCTGCATCTCGGGACTGGGGTCCTCGGCAGCGTCGACGTCGTTCGTGGTCTGTTTCTGCAGCCCATCTCGTGTTTCTGTTTTCAGTTACGATATCGAGATTAGCACTGGTGCCACACGTAACCGCATTTTGCGACTGGTGCATAGTACGCAGTGAATATGGATTAGACGTACCTTGATGAATCCTTTCGATCATGAGCTGCTTTGTCCGTGGCCCGTAGACGAACAAATTCAAGGCTGCTGTGACACCAGCAATGGCGAAGGGGATCCAAGCCACTTTGTTTGCGACCAGTGTAAACGGACCATGCGGTGGGATCGTGACGACGGTCAGGAGCAGCAGCATCGATTGGCCACTGAAATAGATAGGGAAAAGGCGCTGCGTGCATAAGAAACCCATTAGTTGAGACATCTAGTTTCACATTATAGATAAACAGCCCCGGGGATTAGACACGAGAAGTATCTATACACACCTTCTGCAGCGTGGTGAAAGCGCTCCGTGGAAGGCTGACAAAACAGATTTTAGTCACGACGAAGGTCTGGTAAAGTTGTGTGCCTAGTAATGTCGAGAAAGAGAGGAGATGAAAAGGTGCGAGAAGGTTACGAGGGTCCATCATGGAGGAAGCGGTAATGGTTGTAGTTTGTGCTGATGGTATTGGGATGTACATTTAGAGTGAATAAGTTATAGTGTTCTTAGATATTTAGTTGGTTCGTAGAATATCATGGGTTAAAGGGTGCATTCCATCATTATATATCCTACAAGTGATCCCAGCATGACCGAACATCGCCGGAACTTGACATGAGTTCCAGAGCGCCGTATCTAGAAAAGCCCATCAAAGCTCCGAGACCCATCGGAGCTCAACACCACTTATCGCCCGGATACCCGTCAGCGAAATGCCTGCCCCCCGGTCTCCTCCCCCGTGAATATTACCGATCACGTACGATGGTGACGTGGATTCAGATCTCATGATTTCTATGAGTCAGAAAAGTTAGAGAAGTTCATGACATGTGTTCGTTTCCTAAGAAGTGCCGGGCCGTTCTTCGACATTGTAGATATCACGCAATACCCCGATTAAGTACTAACCTCGTTTGACGAGTTCCCGAGGTCCAGGTTCCAGGCAGCTAGAGCTCGGGGGCCAGAGATGTACGTCATTCCCTTGCATCGATATATGATTGTGAGATACGCTCATCATAACGGATACGCGGATATTTTAACTCAGCCTAATATTCACAAATCATGTAAGTTCCTCGCCTATCCTTTCCTACCTGACCTTGATGAGTGAAAATGCATCACTGCTAAGGTGACCAACGGCGTTACTCAAGACTGACAACCCTCGCTGGATAGGACGACCGTGGCTACTTTTCCGTCTGCCGAGGAGGTCGCAAAGACCGACGCATTCCCTACAACGCTATGGCGACTTGAGCCGCATCGCCAAGGAGAGTTGCCTGTGGCAGCTGGGAGAGGCGGGCCATTCAAGATTCACTGGGAAGTCCATGGAGAGGGGGATATCAAGCTTATCGTATGTTCCCTTTTTTCCTGAGGACTTTCCATGTTCCGTTTCAACGACAACGGGGAGAATACTGGAAAGTAGAAGGGCTAAGAAAGGTCCCATCATGCTAGTTTATAAATGGCCTAGGAGTTGTCAAATCATCCTGGCAAAGGCAGACCATGCACTTCGGACATATACATGGTGATCGATACTCGGTGCTCATTCTCGATAACAGAGGGATGGGTCGTTCTGACAGGCCGTTGATGCGGTACAGCACTTCGGCTATGGCGGCCGATATTATCGAGGTAGTAGACCACCTGTCCTGGATCGAGGAGCGCCAATTACACTTATGCGGCATCAGTAGTACGTGTTGCTCATGAATTCGATACCCCAAATTATGTAGAAACCGCTAACTCGATATCAAATTTACAGTGGGAGGCAGTGAGTAATATCTAAGCTCATTTGCTTTCCCTCGCAACGATCCTGGGGCACGGCAAGGTCTTGCGACACACTTCAGAATTGCTAACTCCAGACTGCTTTGAAGTGATCGCACAGGAATTTGCCTACGCAGCACCTCACCGGATAGCCAGTTTAAACTTAATCTGTACAGCAGCCGCCATCGAGAACACGACAAGCTTTTCAGAGAACATGATAAACCGCGTCACGATGCTGCTTCCTAAGAGGTCAGTCACTCCAACACTCCGCAAAACCAATTACGCGCCCTATGGCCCCTTCAAAACCTCTTCTACACAGGAAATGCTTTCCCTAATCACTCTGAATCTTCCCACTGACACGAAAAACCCGCGGAACAGCCTAGACCGCACAATCGAGTACACAGCAAGCAACGTATTTCCCGCAGATTGGCTCGAGGCTCCGGACGACGCGGTAGTGCCCGACGAGACAGTGCCACGGTGCAGTGCACCTGAAGGCGGGTGGCCGTACAGGCGCTTCGGCAGCAATTACGCGCGGTTCGCGGCGCAGGAGATCACGAAGCAGCGTGACCTCAAGGGCTTCACGCGGCAGGGGTTTCTGTTGCAGATGATCGCCGCCGGCTGGCACCACAAGTCCGCGGCGCAGCTGCGTGAGATCGGCGACAAGGTCGGCCGCGAGAGGATTCTCGTCATTCATGGCACTGTTGATAGGGTCATCTCGATTCCTCATGGCAGGAAGCTTATCGAGTACATCCAGCCTGGCAAGAGCCATATAGTGGATGGGATGGGACGTAAGTAACTGTCTAGTCTCTTCAGTTATTTACCTCTATTATCTGGCTGTTTTCGGAGGATGATTCCTCCTCACTGCCTCCTTGTACCTCGCTAGATGAGCAACTGCTAATTCGACCACTCCAGATGCGCCTATTGTGGAAAGAACTCAATGGTTTAATGAGTTACTTACTGAGATGTGTACTACAGGTGAGCGATTAAGCGGGCGATAGACAACTGTAACCTTTGATTATATCTCGGTCATATGTCAATTCAGTTGCTTAAAACATAGATCATTTCAATTCAATACTAAATAAGCATGCTCTACGACTTTGCGAGCGACAACGCCAACGCGCCTAATGGTATCTAGTTTTACAAACTCCTTCTCCCTCGGTGTTAAACGTCTTCTTATCTTAATTATCCGCGTGACTACGATTTTACCCCATAATCTCATTCATCAAAACGCTGAGTTACAGTCTAGTCTGATTGCCCTCAACTGACACTTGCAATAAAACTCTGATACTGTTCATCTTCGCCAACAGGTTTTGCGGAGACGGTTTTCGCTGACGCGGGCCTCGCAGATGTTGACCGGCTACCCCACAGTACACCTGCTAGCTGTGCAGGATGAGATGATTCGGAGACTTTGGGTGTGTCTGGACGCTCCTCTATCGGATCCTCCTTATCTGACTTAGGGAGACGCATGGCGAGCAAAACATATTCGGCTCGAGTCATATTCTCCATGACGTCATCCATGTATCTCCGTACCTCATCCTCAGGTGCTACCACCCGGGCCAAGTTCTCTAAGATTTTCGGAGTTTGTGAATGAAGTCGAAGTGTGACAGGTTGGTAATAATCAAGAGCCCGGTCGCCGCCATATTCCAACTTGCTGCCCCTTCGGACAATCAGGAAGGAAGCCACCACCTCAGTACCATCGGCAGAAAACTCCAGGATACTATATTTGGGGAAAAGGTACCTGTCTCCTGTGCCACCAGCAAACTCGAGGACAACGGCAGCAATGTCAGGTTTTGGAGGAGGTGGTGGGCCTTTGGATCGCAGGGCTTGTTGTGATGCTGGTGCACTCTGAGACACAGTCGAACTAGGAGCAGGTGACTTTTTCGAGGGGCCTTCTGCCTTCATTTGCGCAGACTGACCCTGGACCGCAGACTGTGCATTTGACGTGGCGGCCACTTCATGGGCTTTGGCATCCTGCTTTATCATAGATTGAAGCCTTTCTAGAAGAGACTTCATATCTGTGGCATCTGTGAATTTCATCTTCCCTTCTGCTACTCGCTGAACTAAAGCCTTGGTGATCGGCCTGTCCAACGTTTCTTTGACTAGAAGTATGACCAAGGGGTCGCTACCGGGGGGCGGCCGTAGGTCACTAGACCGCTGTTTCGGATTGGATGCTAAGACTATTTCTAAAATGGTTCGCACTTCATCAGCAAAGTACTTGACGGTCTTGCCCTCTATCATTAGTCGCTCAGCAGATGGGCCTTGTTGACCCCCCTTTCTTTTGTAGTCCTGGGTGATTTGATCTATGATCCTTTGGAAATGTGCCAATTCATGGGATGCGGCCTCACCAACGGCGACTCGTTTCATGAGATCTCGCAGGTGAGGATCCTCGGATGCTCTTTCGGCTAAAGTTACTATGATCGGATCCGCTCCAGACGCGGAAGCCGCCGGCTTTGGCGGAGGTGGTGTTGTCTTAACAGTTGGAGGAGGAAGACTCGCAGCCATGGTGCCTGGTGCTGCGGTTGGTGCATGTAGTGGATGAGACGAAGGAGCGTTGGGTTGGGAAAGAGGAGGTTGCGATGGTCGAGCATGTCCGGGTCCGGGCACAGGTGCTTGCGCAGACTGGGGTGCTGCCAGGACGGATTTGAGATCGCGCCCAGGTAAAGTAGAGAGTTCGATTCCGGCCGACGGCTCGGGTCGCCGTATTTCTCTTTGCTGGGACAGCGGGGACATTGGAGCTGGAGGTACAGAGGTAGACTGAGGTGGCTGGGTTGGCAGTTTTTCGGTCATTTGTGTGGCTTGAATAGGCGTCTTGGCTGGCGAACCTATGGTAGCAGGCGAATGAGGGCCTACGGTGGCCGATCCAGCCGTCGACGTAATCGTGGAATTCGGCGGAGGCATAGTACCGTTCAGAGGACCGTATTGCATGATGGGTCGGAATGTCGAGAGAGTCGTATGCGCAGGCTTCGGTTCTTTTACGGCATACATGGTGGCTTCTAGCAGATGAGGCTCGACAGTGATGGTGACCTGGCCGATCTTGGTCATGGTGTCCTTGGCCGGATTATTAGAATCTTCCTTGACGACACCTTTCCTCTTGGTTGGTTTCGTCCAGTACTTTTCAAATACGCCATCGTGTATCCATTTTTGGCGCGATCTCGAGAGTGACTCGGCAATTACACCGCTGGACACTGGTTAGAACTAGTAGACAAATCACAGGCAGAAAATGAGTACCTCTCTTGTACAGTCTGGAACTCCTTCTGGGAGAGGTCGTCGGGCTGCGGTTTCTCGACAGTCGGCAGTGGATGACCAGGTTGAATGGACTTAGGTAGGGCAGCGGGCGTAGACGACGGCAGCTGTTGTTCTTGAGCGACGGATTCGGCGGGTTGCGGCGAGGTTAAGGTGGATGATGGTGTAGATGCTGTCGCAACGTCGGGGGGAGTAGAATTTCGCTTCTTGGAGACATGCTCAACTCGGGCGGCGGCCCTCGCAGGCAGCTTCCGTTTCCTCTCCATGGGTAAGTTGACTATTTTTAAGTCAAGACATACGAGGCTGGGTAGTCGAATTGTGAATTGCGAAACGCGCAACACTCCTGGACAGGCGCGTGCTCACTCAAGAGGCGCCGGTCGTCTCTAGCTGTATGAAAATTGATAGAATGGTAACTACATTGGATGGACGAGAGGGGAACGGGAGGGTTGCTAGCGTTGCTGAAATAAACGCCTGTGGTACAAAAAGCTAAGAAGCGTGACTTTTTTTTTCCAAGGCAAGCATGTGCAGTATGAAAGGTTGGTAAGACGCCGCGGGCGGGTTGTGGGTTGAGGATTTGTGCCAAGCGGCCGTGCGTGCAGAGATGACGCGCTAGACGAGTAGGTCTTGGTTAGATACATAAAAGAAAGAGGGACCCATAAACTTAGGCTACAGTATGCATATAATGAGATCACCTACATGAGACCTCCTTGCTCCCTTTCAAGCATGATTTGAACATAGAACTTTACACTTTCAGCAATTATCATTCCAGCAGCCTAAGCTCCTGGTAGGTTTCTACGATGGCTCCTCGCTCTGCCCAGTGGGCTATTCCCCTGGGTGTCAGTCTCGGTGTTCCCCTGGGTCTTTATGCAACCTTCCTCTTCCTTGGTGGCTTCCCCTTTTTTCAGAGACAGTAGGTTTCTTTTTTCTATCCTATTCGTGTAACAATCTGGCTCATGAACTATCAGCTTCTTTTATGCTCATCGTCTGAATACCCTGTTCTGGCACGATCTCGACAAGCCGGAGTATTGGGGATTCGCAAGTGGGCTAGCAATTTAATGTCAAACCTCAACATTATATCTAATCTTCGCGTAGGAAACCAGGTCACACCATTCACGCTCGCATCCGGCAATGAGTCCCTTTACGCATGGCATGTTCTACCTCTCAGGTCTGTTTTAAACCATGAGGATAAACTCCAAACTGCACCTGTTGGACATTCTGAAAACGTCACGGCGACTGAGTCGTTCAAAATACTGAAAGATGACCCTGATGCCCAACTCGTGATCTCATGTAAGCCGCGCTCTTTCCCATGACTAAGAGCCTTACATCATTTGAGATTTACGTTAATTAATCTCTTTCCAGTTCATGGGGTAAGTTATTTGCGACATGATATTATCTAAACTCATTAAGTACTAAGGTCTCAACTAACTTTCAGACACAGAATGCAGGGCATATCGCTCAAGGTTTAAGAACCGAGCATTTTCATACTCTCACCGACACTTCAAACTTCCACATCCTCAGTATCGACTATCGGGGATATGGCAGGTCAACAGTAAACACCCCCTTTCCATCTGGGTAGGTCTGCCAAAGGAAACAACTAACGCCGGGGCAGGGTTCTCCATACGAGCTTGGCGTAATTCAAGATGGTATTACCGCAATAGATTGGGCAATGAATGTTGCTGGTGTGTCGCCCGATCGCATTGTTGTAATGGGCCAGAGTCTGGGAACCGCTGTGACAGCGGGCGCTGTCGAGCATTTTACAACAAGGGGCATAGAGTTTGCAGGTGTCGTTTTAATTGCTGGCTTTTCGGATGTGCCTACTTTACTTAGTAGCTATCGTGGCGCCGGCTTCATCCCGATTCTTTCTCCCCTTCGACCGATCCCACCGTTGCTACGCTTTTTCCAGGGGTTTATTGCAGACAAATGGAATACCGCTGGTCGACTTGCCGAAATTGTTCGGTTGACTCGGACAAGGCTACGCCTGACGTTGATTCACGCTAAGGACGATTGGGAGATTCCGTGTCACGAAAGCGATATTCGTAAGTAATCCTCGGATCTTTCTGCTTCGGCGGATTTAAGAATACAAAAGCTCTATATCGGACTATGGACTTGTGCTGCAGGCCGTCTACGCTTCCAAGGCACTCGTGGTTCAGACTTATAACTAACCAAAAGTGTTAAAGTATTTAAATCTGCTGTCAATTCAACGATTAGCCAAGAATTAGACGATGAGGCGTTTTTGTCGTGGAAAAAACAACGAAGCACTCGATATGATGATGATACTTTCATCTCCATTGTCAAGGCTAAGCCAGATATTATCATCCGGCAAGAGTTGTTACCATATGGAGGTATGCATGCTGCCAACACATACGCATCTGAGGGGGAATTGGCTGACATTAAATCTACAAATAGGTCACAACGGTGTCATGCTATCTTCAGCCATCCCGCTCGCAGTTATGAGGGCTTTTTCCACGAAATCAAATGTGTTAATATGATACGGTAACCCCTATGGGCGCCTAGATTTTAAGCTTTTGCGCATTCAAATATTATTCAAGACATGGAAATCATGAACCCTTGTGCTTCGTGATACTTTACCTATAACAGGCTTGTATGACGTTGAATATGAAAGCCTTACCTGGCAGAATCAACGCCCCACCTGTAGTTGGTCCCAACCAGATTACAGCGACTTACCCCACTAAGGTAAGCTTGTTGCCCCGCGATCTGGCCAAATTTCCAACTAATGTAGGTACTGAATTGATATTATCTAGATACATACCTGTCTCTGTATCCTCCATAATAGGGCCGGCGGTGCACTTATCATCTCCTGAAAAGCCCGACACGACTTGCTTGTTCCATTCTTGACTTCTCACTAGGTAGCTGCGTGCTAGTAACTTGTCACCATGGCTGAAGAATCCAAACCGTCGAATCGCAAGGGCAAGGAGAAGGAGAAGGCAGCCAAGAAGCTCCATAAGGCCATTGACGGTCTTTCAAACGAGCAGGTCACTCAGCTTCTCGACCTAAATCCCGCCCTGGCTACCGAGCTGGCCAACGACGACAATCCCGATGCCGCCGCCGAAGCCCTCCGCCGCCTCAACCTACAGGACATCATGACCGGTCTAGCCGCGAGCGGCAAGAATGTCAAGGACATGGGCGCTTACAAATTCTGGGCTACTCAGCCCGTTCCCAAGTTCGGAGAGGAACAAGCATCTAAAGAGCCCTTTGAGGAAGGTCCTATTAAGATACAAACCGTCGATGAAATCCCCAAAGAACCACCGCCAATGCTCGACGGCTTCGAGTGGGCTACTCTCGATCTGCTTGACGACGCTCAGCTCAAGGAGGTTTGGGAGCTTTTGAACGGCCACTATGTCGAGGATGACGAGGCCATGTTCCGCTTTAACTATTCTGCTAGTATCTTGAAGTGGTAAGTCTGTACCCTGAAGCGCCGAGCAGAAGAGTCTGCGAGCTGACATATCCTACGATCAGGGCCATGATGCCACCGGGGTGGAAGAAGCAATGGCATAGGGGAGTTCGAGTTACAGCATCCAAGAAGCTTGTCGCCTTCATCGCCGCGATCCCAGTCGAACTGCGCATTCGAGACAAGGTCCTCCACGCTTCCGAGGTTAATTTTCTGTGCATACATAAGAAGCTCCGCTCCAAACGTCTCGCACCTGTCCTCATCAAAGAGATCACACGTCTCTGCAATCTTGAGGGTGTATTCCAGGCTATTTACACTGGGGGTATTGTCCTTCCCAAGCCCGTCAGTACCTGTCGATATTATCATCGTGCTATTAATTGGCAAAAGCTGTACGATGTCGGTTTCAGTCCCTTGCCACCCAATAGTAAACCTCAGTTTCAGATTCGAAAGTATGCCGTGCCTGAACGAACTTCAACAAAAGGCTTGAGAGAAATGCAGAAAAAGGACATTCCAGCTGTACAGGACCTTCTTACACGGTACCTTGCCAAATATGACATGGCGGCAACGTTTGACAAGCACGAAGTCGAGCACTGGCTGTTGCACAACAAGACAGACGCACTCGAGGAACAGGTTGTATGGACATACGTGGTTGAGGTAAGATGCTTATTTTCCTTCTGGTATATACCGCCTCATATATTGACTCGCATTCCAGGATGACCATAAAAAGATAACCGACTTTGTGTCATTCTACTGCCTCGAGTCGTCTGTAATCAATCACTCAAAACATACAAACATCAAGGCGGCTTATCTATTTTACTACGCCACCGAAGTTGGCCTGGCTGAACCCCTAGACAAAGGTGCACTCAAAGCTAGGCTCAATGCGCTTGTGTCGGATTCCTTGGTGTACTGCAAGCAATACAAGTTCGACGTGTATAATGCCTTGTCATTGATGGACAACGGTCTGTTCCTCGAAGATCAGAAGTTTGGCCCCGGCGACGGCCAGCTTCACTACTACTTGTTCAACTACCGGGCGAATCCCATAGCTGGTGGTGTGGACAAGCGAAACAGATTAGACACTGAACATCTTAGTAGCATCGGGTATGTCTCAATGAGAAAAGCGAACGTAACGCGTGCGACAACTGACGTGTCTAGGAAAACACAAATTTGACGTTGTGCATCATGGCACATGTGACGGTCCCACAACTCTTTATATACCCCATCTAGCGATGAGATACTATTCTTCGCTAGATTGTTTAGCTCGCAGATGGAAGCGTATCGCTAAATGGATTGGGGGTGAAAGGCGCTTCATTTTGTATTCTGTGCGGAGTACATTATAACGGGCGTGGGTTACGACCGGTCTCATAGACCGAAAATGTGGCAGCATCGTACCGGCTTTGTCCGATAGGTAGTTCTCGGCCATGTGGAAACCGTAGATTCGGCGATAGGCATTCCGAGGTTCTTCTAGTGTAAGTCTGGGGTCTAATTTCAGTGTAACCTGGCGGTTCAGATGGCCAATGAACAACTGTCTACTCTTTGCTCTTACGAGCTGTAGCTGCTCGGGGCATAGATTCAATGCAGCCGATGTGTCACTGAATACTATGCAGCCAATCAGGAAATCTTGATTCTATTACTTCATTCTCAGTTTCTATGTGTCCCAAGAGTTTTAGTCACATATCCATCGTTTTAATGTGTCTGATTTGCCTCACGTATGCGGCATGTGCTCGTTCTCCAGAGGACATCATGCCAGTGTGGTGCAACTAGTCTAACAAGTGCGGGTGCATTTCCCAGGGACAGAAATGACCTTGCACAACGTTGAACAAGACGACTGGTCCCGTGGGTCTGAGCGATCTGTGCAGAGGCTGAATTGTGACCGGTCATGCACAGCAGGGATGGAAACCTTGGAAAACCTTGAAATCACACTTGAGGCTCTGGTGAGTTGGGATGGTTCCAGCTGTCACCCGCCTCCATTCTATACGTCGAGAGAGCATCGCGTGCTAATTACCCTTTTCTACCGGAGATCTCAGCCGCAGCAGCAGCAGCAGCAGCAGCAGCAGCCGCCTAAAAGGCACGAGGAGCAGAGACAGATGTGCACATATATGTTGCTTAAGTGGTACTGCGACGATTGCGGTGCCTGGTACACCAGTGACGAGATCAAGACCAGCGATTGTGATGAGTTCACTGAGAACGGTGAATGCGATGAGAGAGACTTTACCACCGAGGAATCTGATGCCGGTGGCCTCTGCAACGAATGTACACAAGCTCGCGAGGGGTAGGAAAGATAACTTGTCCACGATATTCTACGAGCGGGTTCTATGGCGACACAGTTCACAATCAAAACTCCAGGGATAAGTGGCGTGGAACCGGTTCGTGTAACGGTGTTCGGAAAAGGGTCTCAAAATCGGAAAAATATCGATCTCGGGTTGAGTGGCGAATGAGGCTTTATCTCCCGATTTTATTCATCATTCACGGCTCTTGCTGTATTCTATATGGATCAAACGCCGCTGAGAATTGATAGGCATGAGTTGTCATACACGGGAGAGGAAGATGTATCGATCGTAAAGCGAGCTCAGACATAAGTTACGGACTTCCATCCTGTAGTCCAACACCGTCTCATAAAGGCACGAGGGCTATCGTACGAAACCAGCATCCACTGCTTTGACGTCAATTTGTATATAATGTCAAAGGATAACTGGGTAGATGTTAGCCGAGTTATCTTTCCGCTCCCCGCAGTGTAAGCAATAAAAAGTCGACTATGTAGGTCTTCAGCTTTGGCATCCACCACGGATCTCCTTACCCCTATGTAGGATAACCATGAGAAGCATGACGGTGAGACGAAGAGCGAGCACTCTAGGATCGCATCACCGCTACAAGGTACAATGCAATAAGTTCATTGAGCCATCCTAGATCCTAAATTAAGACTCATGATAGAAACAGACATACCGGGCTATAGGCTCACCATATTGTTCTCCCTACCTGTTATATCGAGCGCCATGAATCTGTCGACTTGGATGTACAGGGACGTGTTAATACTCTAGGATCTCTTGTCCGTCGAAATACACCATGTTCTAAACAGTAACGATGGGTATAGTTGTCGTCTGAATCATGTCTTCACATAATGAACGGAGGAGAGAAGTCTTGGACTAACATCCGCATTACAAGTAGATATCATGAATCTTTCCTTATCTTACTCGTGCCACACAGAATACCCCATACATACACAGCCAATGTAATGTCGAGGCTGAGTGAATCCCGACAGCCGCGACGCCCGGCTACCTTGTTGGCGGCACCGAATATGTTGTGGGGTGCCGGGGGCAGTCGGGATGATGACATTATAGCGGGTAGAAATGACAATATTTGGAGGGGGCGGGGTCTGCCGTGGTACAGCACCAATCAATGGCAAGGCGCAGCACGCAATTCGTTAGTGTTCGTCTGCAAACAGGCTAGTGAGGGGTTGAGGGGTTGAGGGGAGTCGCCGAGGGGCTGAGACGGGTTTCTTGGTCATTGAGCTATCACAGCCAAGCACCAGACACCGAATGCCCGGGCATGGATCCTTCTACCTCTGTTACAACACAACTGGTAACGAATCACCCAGCCGGGTTTCGGGCCTGTACATGTACAGCCAAAGCATAACTTACCCCGCGCATCCCATGTGTATAAACCACGTAGAAACCTATGCAAGGCTGGTACCCCCTACTTGCGTCGTACATCCTTCGTCACACCACCTGAACCCTCATTGAAATGGTCGGTAGACGGTAGAGGATGGTGAGTAAATGAAGATGGTTAGTGACGGAAACAGTATGGCCAAAGTGTGCACGTAGATGGGAAGAGAGTGAAAGAGAAGGGATTACCACCATGATCACTATTCATAATCTCGCACGAGGATCGCGCCATCGTGAACTCAGCTAATGATGTAGTTAAATATCTTCTCGGTCTACCCCTCCTTCCTTTAGCTTTCGGTTTTTATCCTTTAGACCGTTATTCTGTGATACCCTTCTTAGTGCTATTGTTTGCTGCTGCTCTAATACCCGTACTTAACTACCTCCTACTTACATCCAACCACCACCACCTCCTCCTGATACTACCACCCTCAACAACTTGATTTACATAGATAGTTACTTACCATGGCGTCCGAATCTCGTCCTGCACCGTAAGTGTCTCCCCATTGATTTGATTTAATTTTTCCACGTAGCAATCTGCAGTCCACATTCTTAGCTACCGGCCAAACCACTCGTATCTGAATCACGCTGACGAAACTCGTCTTGTTTTACAGTCTCCGCCTCGGCACTGTCGCCCCCAACTTCAAGGCTGATACAACTAACGGCCCCATCGACTTCCACGAGTTTGTTGGAGACAAATGGGTCGTTTTCTTCTCCCATCCCGAGGATTACACTCCCGTCTGCACGACTGAGCTCGGTGCCTTCGCCAAGCTCGAGCCTGAGTTCACCAAGCGCGGTGTTAAGCTGATTGGCTTGTCCGCCAACACACTCGGCAGCCATGAAGGATGGATTAAGGACATTGACGAGGTCACTGGTGGCAAAGTCTCCTTCCCCATTATTGCCGACAAGGAGCGCAAGGTCGCCTATTTATATGACATGTAAGCAACTCCCCGTGGTCAGATGGACTCATGAGGACTATGCGCTGACAGGTGGCTTTCAGGATCGACTACCAGGACACAACCAACGTCGACGAGAAGGGCATTGCCTTCACTATCCGTTCTGTCTTCATCATCGACCCTAGTAAGAAGATCCGCACTATCCTCTCCTACCCGGCCTCCACTGGCCGCAACTCGGCCGAGGTGCTGCGCATCGTCGACTCGCTACAGACTGGCGACAAGCACAAGGTTACCACCCCTATCAACTGGGTTCCCGGCGACGACGTTATTGTCGCCCCCAGCGTAAAGGACGACCAAGCCAAGGAGCTCTTCCCTGGCTTCCGTACCGTCAAGCCCTACCTCCGATTCACCACCCTACCTTCACAGTAAAGCGAGCATATTCTGACGCTGATTCGTCTGCTGATTCACTCTAAAATGTGTCCTATTTGGTGTCTGTAAGGACAATAACAGTGGGATACGATAATGATTTAGAGACGATGTGTGGTAGCATTCGTCACCACTCCGCCGTGAGCGTTGAATATGTACAACTGGGTATATAAAGAAATGAAATAAAAAATCTTGTCAATCAAAGCATCTTCGGATGGTAATTTGATGCCATCGCACGACAATTTCCTTTTCCGGCCTGTATCAGCTATTATAATTAATCATCAAGATTCATTCGTCGCTTGGATTGGGTAATTGGTTTGATCAACAAGACCCCCTGCATTAGAAGCCATTTCCCACCACCCTATGAATAACCTGAATTGGCAGTTAGGGGTAAGACTATTGACTATGGCCTTGTAAAAATGATCCTCGGTAAGACCCTTGCAAAGCACGTGGCTTCTGGCTCCGAGGCGTTGAACTTGCCCTTGACGCTACACTAAACCAGGCTATATCCCTTTTCATCATTAATATTTTGTCAATTCGGCAACTAGTCTACGAACTGCCACAAATACATAGGTTGACGAGAGTAGCTTCGAAAATACTGCCCAGCTAGAAAGATCGCCCATATAAAAGTCCTACGCTATTACTCTCCAGTCTACTTCGTATAGGGAGTCAACTGCCAATCTGCCTAGGTAATGGAATGAATGCAAAACGTACAGTACCCACACCAATAGCATATGGTATTTCAAATACTATTTCACTTGGGCCAAAGAAGCATGATATATGATCCTGAGATTGTTTATGCTATGTAATCAATATGCGTAGGGAAAACTGCTGATCTCTTTCTTCTACGAGGTATGCTGAATTCCTCGGTGTAGGTTAAAACGTCGGGCCGTTAGTTAACATCCATAAATAGAGAGTCCCGGGCTTGTGGCTAATTAGCATTTTTCTCACCCAGGTTATGAGTTACTGATGGGTTAATAATCGCTACTTAGCCATTTAACATGACTCACCCCTATGACAATAATTGGTGATTTTGAGTAAGTAGACATTGCAAAAGAAGCGCGTTGTCTTGGAAAAAACCGTATTTCCCATAAGATCGACATGTAGAGGCTTAATGGGGTAATATGAATATCCCCCCACCTTACCAGGGCTATACAGTGCCGGCAATCGATGAGTAGCAGGTAAATCCCTACGTTCACTGTGTAGATTGACCCCTGACCGGTGCAGTATCCTAGGCTCGTGCCCCACAATCACAGCCGGGACGTTCATTGGGAGGAACATCTGAACTCGTCGTCTGCCTACCCGTCTGCCATTCAGCCTCCCATCCTCCTCCTCCCTTCGTCGCCTTCGTGTGTCACTTACCTGTCCACATCTCTACGCATCTCGCCCGCCGCCACCTTCTCTAGCATTCGACCGACACACTCTCGTGTCAGCGTGAAACGGAGCACGCGAGAGCACAAGCGACAAAACACCCCTCGAGGGCCGAGACGACGGGCGGAGACACTCCCCGGCGTCACATCCACCCAATTTAACATTCCCTGTTTCCATTCTTCCCTTGTTCGTTCGGGGGGTCATCGCGTCTACCGTCTCCAGTACACGCGCCGAGTACTACTGCTGTGCAGCTTAGTACCCTAGAACAGAGGTACGTGCGCTCATCACTTTGTTATCATGGCAACCAAGCGCTTGGTACAGGGAGCCGCTCGTCTACCACGCGAGCTGCCTTGCCTTGTTCTACACGTGTGCGCGGCCCCGGTCGTCCTCGCCGCGGGAGTCAAGGGGCATCATCTTGTAGACGATTATCTCGGACCTGATTAAGCGCCCCACACATTCATCATTTTCTATTTTATCTACCCATGAACTCTTGTCATTGCTGTCGCGCTCAACATCGGAGTACCCTCATTCCTTCCTCCCCCCTCCTCGACATGAAAGATGGACGCGCTCCGAAACCACCTGAATGGAAGGGAGAGCGACAATACCAACGACAGCATGCCGGCTTCAGAACTAACTTCGGGCGAGACAGGACGCCGAGGGAGCTGGCAGGCGCTTGAAAACTTCCAGTTCACTCATTTCCGCGACCAAGATCATAGGTCAGCATCGTCTTTGGCAACATCCAGATCACCTTCCGACTTGTTGTCCGACGCCTATCGTGGATTCAAAAAGGCTATTCCTACTCGCGAAGATTCTTTTAGATCGAGAATCGCGGCCAAAGCCTTCAATAATAGATTTGGGTCACAGTCTACGACTCCGGCTTCGACATCACCGCCCGAGCGCCAGCATGCTCGGAATTTGAGTTTGCAAGATAGCCTCGAGAAGCCGTTACCTGCCCCGCCTCCGCCGTCGAAGTCACCGTTGGGTCCACTCACGCCGCTTGCTTCCGCAACCGCTCCACCGGATAGTTTTGGTACTTTTTTTCACAGTGATACAGAATCAACAACCATGGAGAGTAGATCGAGTACCATGGACTCCAGCACTTCGCTTCCCCAGGGCCAATTTTATGGTGGGAGTTTCGATATGAATAGTAGCCAGGCAGGTTCTGGGGGTATCACCAGAAATGATGGAGAAGGACAAAACGATAACCTAACTCCTCGGAGCAATGGACCACAGTCCGCCGGTCCTTCGCCACAAGTTGCCTCGTCCGGTCGAACACCAGCTCTTGGGCCTGCCGTTGGGACGACGTCAAGCTCGGGATCCTCAGCTCACCTGTCAGGTTTGATGTGTAATGTGCATCGGACCACTGGCCGGGAGCCTCACCCACTCGTTGGTGCTACTACAACGATATTAGGTGATAAGCTATATGTTTTCGGCGGACGAATTCTATCACGGAGTCGACCTGCGCCCTTAACTTCGGATCTCTACGAATTGGATCTTATCCGGAGGCATTGGACTAAAATAGACACCACGGGCGACATCCCACCACCTCGTTATTTTCATTCTGTGTGTGCTCTAGGAGACACCAAATTGGTTTGTTATGGAGGCATGTCACCAACTGCTAACCCTCCATCCACATCGGCATCACAAGATCAGCAACCCGAAGTCACGGTCATGTCCGATATTTACATTTATGATGTTCCCACAAAAAAGTGGACGTATGTTCCTTCCCAGGATGCTCCACAAGGCCGGTATGCGCACTGTGCTTGCATAATGCCTTCATCGGCCACATTTGTCTCCCACAAGGCTCCCCTGTCTGCCCTTCAGCACAACCCATCTACTGGGAACCCGAATGAGGGTCGAATCGGGATCAACATCGACGGCACCGGAGGTGCTGAGATGATCATAGTCGGTGGCCAAGATGGAGCGAATCACTATATCGAGCAGATTAGCGTGTTCAATCTTCGTAGCTTGAAATGGACCTCGACCCAGCCATTAGGCAAGTCATGTGGTGCGTACCGCAGTGTGGTTGCGCCTCTGTCTCCAAGTGTGACCGCTAAGATTGGCAAATCGAATGCTGCAATACAGCGTCAGGAGACAGGAATGGGCCAGGAATCCAAGGAGCCCGGTTCATCGATGCTAATATACTCGAATTACAATTTCCTAGACGTCAAACTTGAACTCCAGATTAGAGGATCGGACGGCTCGTTAGTGGAGAAGCCCATGTCGGGTGCATACTCGCCACCAGGCTTGCGTTTTCCGAATGGAGGCGTCACAGATAAGCATTTCGTGGTGAGCGGCACGTATTTGACCAGCTCGAAACAGGAATATGCGTTGTGGGCGTTGGATCTAAAGTCATTAACATGGTCTCGCATCGATGCAGGAGCGAGCGTCTTTAGCCAAGGCAGTTGGAACCGAGGAGTCTTGTGGAACAGAAGAAATACGTTTGTTATTCTGGGCAACCGTAAGAGGAGCCTGGTCGACGACTATAATCACCGGCGCATCAATTTTTCCAACGTATGCATGGTTGAGCTGGAAGCATTTGGCTTCTATGATAACCCACGTAAAATCTCACCCATGTCAGGCTTTGTGTCTGCCAGTAGTCCATTTATGGCCCCTGGTTTGAGTGTGGCGAGAAAAGCTGGTTGGACGGCAGGCGGCAGATCTCTTTCACGCGCAGCCGAAGATCTAGGAGAAAAGGCCTTGGCGCTACGAGAATTAGCAGACATGGAAATCTTGTGTCTCAGCGGGGAAAGAATACCTATCAACTCAAGAATCGTTGGTAGAAGATGGGGACCGTATTTCGTGCAGCTACTTCGTGAGGGGGCTGCTACGCAGGACGGCAGTGATTCTATGACCTTGAGGACCGGCATGTCCAGTCAGGCAGGCGCTCGTATGTCTGTCATGACTATTACACAGTCAAATCGTAATGCGGCGGGCGAAAGCAGCTTATCCCTAGCAACGACTCTGGGAAACACGTCGTCAGCTGGTTCGATGAAGCCACCCAGCACCGCAGGCACGTCTTTCTCGAGTAATGGTGACCCTATCGATCTTAATGCCATTAACGCAACTCCTACGCCAGCATCTTTACCTCCAAGTTCCCGGCCACGATGTCTTTACCTTCCACACATGTATCTTACGGTACAAGCGCTCTTGCACTTCCTCTACACCTCATCTCTACCATCTCCATCATCGCCACTGTGCACGCCACAAGTCTTATGCTCGCTGCTCCAGATTGCCCGACCTTACAAGGTCGACGGCCTGTTGGAAGCGGTAGTTGGACGCCTTCATGCTCTACTCGATTCACGAAATGCTGCCGCCGTGTTTAATGCTACAGCTATGGCGGCAGGCGGGGGTCGGGGCATTGATGGCAGTATGAATCCTAACTTTTTCGCTACATTGGACTCACCACAGTCATCGTTCGGCGCCGGTAGCTTTGCCAGCTCCTTTGGTAGTCGATCTCAGTCGATATCACAGGCCAGTATGGATGAGTCGGCACGCGGGACGGACGGCCTTCGAATTAACACGAGCGTCCCTATCAATCGACCTGGAAGTGCCGAGCTAAGTGCAAATACGAGTGTGTCAGGAAGTGAATGGGGAAGCGAAGTTGGAGATAGTGAGCGTGGGGCCATTAAAGAGGTCTGGACGGGTGAGTTAAGCAGTGTCATTGGACTACAAAAACGCGGCTTGCGAGGTTTGATGGAAGGGAGGCGGATGCGAGCTACGGTAGACCGTGAACGCGATGGGGGACGAGGCGAGAGGCAAATGGGATCTCGTGTCGGCCTAGGAATTGCTGGCTCTTAGGAGGAGATTCAATTTTGGGCTTGGCTATGGGCTGATGAGGAAAAAGTGTATGATTTTTCCCTTGATGCTTTATTTCTTCTCATGGGAGGTTTCCCAATCGTAGGGCGGAATGACTGTTATGAGTCACGGCTTCGTATTCTAGATTTTGATATGGGAATGGAACATTAGGAGCGGTGGAAATATATCGGAGTTTTGGTCTCTGCCTTACGCGTGTCTTGTAATATCAGTTGCCGTAGATATAACCAAGTAAGGGCTTGCGGTTGGTGATGCGATGTACGATGGAAGGCTCATCGCGTTGTGGGTCGAGTCTGCTACCTGATAAGATAGTAGACTTGCATTGGTACCTCACAATGCCATTTCAAGCTCTAACACTTACCTTACTTAATATAACATTCGGGCAGTTAGTGCTTGTCATGACCGGCTTCAGTCGTTGGGCTCTGGTGACTTCTACGTGACAAATCAACATATCGGAAATTGTCGCGCCTAGGTACCTACACCATGCATTGTCCTGCACAGCGCAATCGATCATGCTTCCGCGACCCTGCTTGAGCTTCACGCTCCCCAGCATCCACGACAGTACTAAGCTTGATTGCCGTATCTACCATCCACCATGCCTGCGGGATCCGTCACACTCTGATCCGCCGTGGTTGGGACATGCGGCCGTTGTCGCTCATCCGTACGCGCCCCTAGGAGGCTGCTTCGATGACCCGATAGTTGACGTCGCTGCTGGCACGCTTCTGCAACTCGGATTCCTTGTCGCTACATTCAACTTCAGGTCCGCACAACCCGTTCCATGCTCTCATTTCTTTACTGACATGTACATGTTTTGAGACGGACAGAGGCGCCGGATTGTCGGCCGGTCGCACTTCATGGACGTCAAAACCTGAGCAGGCGGACTACATATCGGTCGTCGGCTTCCTGGCCTACTACGTTCATCACTTAGACCCTCTACGCTTTGCCCAGCCTACAAACCAACCCCGGCTTCCAACCATGCTTTTGGCAGGCTATTCTTATGGAGCTGTGGTTACGACTCGCCTTCCGCCGCTTGATACCATTCTGGCTTACTTTGTGACGCCTGCAATACATACAGCAGAAGCGGACATTCGGCTGCGCGCCCAGCATCTTGCCGAGGCACATTTAAATACCCAGTCCGCCGGTCCTGCCTCTCCGCGAAAGTCTCTAGGCGTACGTGTCGGGGGAGACGAAGACATTTCATGGAAGGGCCATGATGATCACACAATGCTCGAGTCCCGCCGAGAAGAGCGAATTCGGGAAAGCGTTCGTAATCTACTATCGCGCGCACAGCTGGTATACCGGAGACCCCTTCGTTGGGTGTCTGGAAACGAAACTGGTGACAAATTGGACCACTGCTTGGAGAAAGTTGAGGGAGACGTCGCATTTCGGACTGCTTATCTTGTTATCTCGCCACCCGTCGGGGTCGTAACAAGATTGGCCACCATGTCTTTCTCCAGTCCCGTGTCGGCTTCTGCTATTGGAGATGCATTGCTCACGTTAAACCCGACGCTGATGATCTACGGCGACCAGGATGGGTTCATTAGTTATAGGAAGATCCGTGAGTGGACGCGGCAGCTCTCTGGGGCAGACGCATCTCGGTTCCGCTATGTGGAAGTCTGTGGCGCTGGCCATTTTTGGATAGAGAGCGATGCGATTTATCAATGTGAGTTTTGCTGATTTCATTCCTTGTTTCTGCTTACGCTGCTTCGTATATATCGCTTCTAGCGCGAGGAAATAGTAGAAGCGTTTCTAACTTGTAACTTGCGAATGAGACAGTGAGAGACGCTGTAGGCACATTTGCAACAGAGCTTATCCATGAAGACGGAACCCCTACCTCGTAGGTATGGAACTGCTGAAACCTCGAATTAGTAGCGACGAGAATATTATTTATGTCGCGACATGAAAGCAAACGTCATCTACCTTACACTTTAGTCGATCTCGGAATTCAGAACTTAGTCGAGTAAGTTAAGCTCTTAATTTCAATGTCAGTCGCGTGGCATGACAAATAGCGTCAGTGGCTGGAGCCGAGCTGGGGCATCTGAATCGTATAAGCCAACTATTGAGTGGCTGCTCGTCATCATCGCATGACTTGGAATTGAATGCTGCGCGATGTACCCTTACATGACTATCTAACTACACGATGAGCTACACAAACATCATTGATATATATCTGGGATACTGGATGGGTTACATTTATAGATTTCTTAAGTAGCCGCTAGCATGTGATAGCAGGCTCGGCAGGCATCTCGTTCTAATAACGGCACCGTGTGGGAGGGTTAGGTATCTAGTCTCATGTCAAAGAAACCTTGGGTACCTACCTTAGGGCCCCGGGGGGGGGTATTAGTAAGGGTTGCAGCAACCATGTCGAAAACTGGAAAGCATGTCCACTCAACATGATAACTACATCGTTACGAGGTATCCACCATGTCCATTTGGAAACCATGTCCAAAAACCAACACCATGTCCAAATTGAATTAACGTTTAAAATAAAAGCCTGTCCGTATAAAAAGTATTGCTGCAACCATGTCAGGAAATATATGATCAAATATAGTACTAATATAGCAAAAAAATCAAAAGGGGTGGCCACCCACTTCGCCGTAACCAGGACTCGAACACCAAACCTTAGGTAGGTAAGTGAAAGAGTGCTAGCTACGGCAAAGTGGGTGGCCAATCCACTAAGCCATTAGCTGCAATTAAGTGGGGTGCCTTTTTTTAAAAACATATACTTGGTCTGGGGAGTGGGGTAATAGTGGGCTGTTGCAGGGTTCCGTACAGGGGTGACCCTTGCAGGGCTCTGTAACCCTTATAAAGCACTGTTATGCTTTTAAGGTTCTGCCACCATTTCAATTTGGACATGCTTTCTGGCTCGACATGGTGTCCACTTGAAATGGGTACTTTTAAAATATAAGCATTTCATATACGAAAGCTTTGTAGCAATAGTCTCAAGTGGCAGCAACCATTTCAAAATTCTGTAACGATTGCAGACAGGCTTACCGGCAAGAAAGGTTTGCTGCAACCCTTACCAATACCCCCCCCGGGGCGCTAAGGTACATATTCGCACCTACGCGTGCACATGTCATGTGTTCCCTACATGTAGCATCTGACCCCGCCCCCGCGTCCAATGCTTACCTCTTTGGGCATCGTCCTTGGCCTCTAGCTGGAATTGTCCCTTAGCTTCACATGTTTCAACGCAGGATCCCGGGTTCCAGGTGTCCTTTGCAGCCCAATAGTCTGGGGCTCATCCCGCGATGTGCGCTAATGCTGCCAGTAGTTAAAATGTAGATTCGTTTTACGTAGTAGTAGTCGCAAGTTCCCTGGTTCGATCAATATTCTGACGCAAATCTACCGTCTTTGTCTGACACACCCAATCACTTATTCCCGTCTGACAGCAACCCATTCATTGTCAGTTCAACTTGAGGCCTTGGATGGCATGTCGTGACTGTCTAATATAATCGTTCATTTGTTCCTATAGCCAGTGTTCTCTACATCATTCGCTAGCTGTTCTTAGTCGACCTTGCCCGTGTTGTCGTCCATTACCTCCGAGAATACCATCGCGGGCTTCATCGTCACAAACCTTAGGGTGTTAATTCAAATCAGCATCGAGAGTCTCATGTTGGGCTCTGCAACATTATCGCCTTGTCCTGCGCCTCCGCTCCTCTATGGCCTTGCCTGACGTGTGCCGTCGTTGTCCACCGCCTCCCACGGCTCATAACGAAAGGAGGACATTATTCTCTATCCACCTCTTTCACGACATAGAAACGACATGACCCTCTCTCTGGGCCTTCTTCCATCTTTCCCCCCAATCCGTGCCGCTCCACCCGAAACCAAGGGCCCTAAACATCAGACAAAGTCATCGGCTGTTACCGTCTATCCGCGTTCCTCCCTCTCTGTCACCGCATCTGTGTCAAGGGCCGTCGACAGCCTCTTATACTTGAAAGATGGCCTATCTCACCGTGAGCGTGAGGAGAGGAGGTCTCGCGATGAACGTCGCCAAGTTCTCCTCGCCCGCATGCACAATGCCGACTCCTGCAGCCAGTGGGATGCTGCTGCCCAGGAGCTCGATATCCTCGAGGGCAACGAAGAGTGGAAGGCTGATATGTCGGTCGGGGACTATAACCCGGAAATCCTCGCAGCACGTTTAAAAGACCTTGACGAGGCCCGTACGGCCGGCGACACCCGCGCCATGATGCATCTCATCAGGACTGCTCTGTCACGCGATCTTGGTGGTATGGGCAATATCGACCTCTACCGTCACTCTCATCGTGGCACCAAGAAATTGATCGAGCGCTACGTCGAGTCCGCAGTACAAACAATAAATACCCTCGTTGAGCGTAGTAGTCCCTACCCGCACAGCCACGACAACCATTTTGGGCCTCGGGATCTGCTGGATGGCATGTTATATGCTCGTCAGAGCTTCGGTCGAAGCGCCCTTCTGTTAAGTGGTGGTGGTACCTTCGGCATGACCCATATCGGCGTCCTCAAAGCTTTATTCGAGGCCAAATTACTCCCACGTATCATATCAGGCGCATCAGCCGGCTCCATTGTGTGTGCCGTCTTCTGCGCCAAGACCGACGACGAGATTCCACAAGTTGTTGAGCAATTTCCCGACGGCGATTTGGCTGTCTTCGAGGAACAGGGAAATGAGGACGGGCTCCTTGACCATCTACGCAGACTTTTGACAGAAGGGAATTGGTCGGATATTAAACATCTGACCCGCGTCATGCGCGACCTGCTTGGCGACATAACCTTCCAAGAAGCATACAATCGTACCAGGCGTATATGCAATATATGTGTCTCTACGGCATCCATATATGAGCTTCCCCGACTTCTCAACTATGTCACAGCACCCAACGTTATGATCTGGTCTGCTGTTGCCGCATCCTGCTCTGTTCCAGTTGTCTTTAGCGCCGGCGCGTTGCTTGTGAAAAACCCATTAACAGGAGAACATAGTCCTTGGAATCCAACACCTCAGGGGTGGATAGATGGCTCCGTGGACAATGATCTCCCCATGACGAGACTCTCCGAGATGTTTAACGTCAATCACTTCATCGTCTCTCAGGTAAATCCCCACGTTGTCCCTTTCCTAGTTAAAGACGATACGACGCCGTGCCCTCCCAACAACAACAACAACTCCATCATCTATAAAGAGGAGTCTGACTGGCTACGTACCATCACAACTATTGCCAAGGCCGAGGCATTACACAGGATGCAGGTCATGGCAGAAATTGGAGTATTTCCCAACCTAATCACCAAACTCCGATCAATCTTGAGTCAAAGATACTCAGGCGACATCAACATCTTACCGGCCATTGGTGTTTTCGATCTCCCCAAGGTCTTAAAGAATCCCACTGCCGAGTTCATGACACGCTCATGTCTTCTTGGCGAGCGCGCTACATGGCCTAAGCTGTCTCGGATATGGGACCGTTGTGCCATCGAGCTTGCTTTGGATCGTGCCGTCCATGCATTGAGAGCACGTGTTGTTTTTAGCAAGAGCCAAGTCAACTTACGGCGAATGGCTACGTGTCCACTTGCGAACGGAAATCAAGGCAACCGTGGACCATGCCTCACAGCATCAACACAAACAGAAGAGACACTCTTTTCAGAAAATTCCAAGTACCGTAATCGAAGATCAAGCGGTAGCAATCTAATTACTCCTTATGCCAAAGGACTCGCCTACGGATCGCCATATAGCGCCATGGAGGGTGACTCGGACGATGACGAAAGCCTTGAGATGACAATGCGCCATCCTCACAGAAAGCCTAATTTGAAATTGAAAAAGTTTCCAAAGCATCATGCACTTATAAGCGGCCCTCTAACGGGTCCCGCGGTAAATTCTACCTTCGAG
This sequence comes from Xylaria cubensis, assembly GCA_022385715.1. Taxonomy (NCBI): domain Eukaryota; kingdom Fungi; phylum Ascomycota; class Sordariomycetes; order Xylariales; family Xylariaceae; genus Xylaria; species Xylaria cubensis. Next base: position 372,945 of record MU279039.1, read on the forward strand.
ACGGAATCATTTGATTTCTCCCGACCAGTGGCATCATCTACACGACCTGTACATGACCGCATGCTTCCACCAAAAAAGCATACCAGTACAAATGCACATCCACCCATTTCCACCAAAGCCGCGGACAACGGCACCGCCCACGCTTTCGAAACCGCACCCGTAACCATACCACCATCAGTTACCAGGAAGGACACCGGCTTTGGGACGAGCGCTTCGGACGCCGACATCGAGAGTCATGCAGATGCCGACGTCTCTGATTCTATGTATCGATTATCCGACCCAGGCGATGGTGAGGCGTGGAGTCCTGAAGAGAGCCCCACGGGAGCAGAAGCAACCCCGCGCTCAAGGGAAATCAGCTCCTTTGCTTGATGAGTTACTTAGTGTCCATGTGCGAAGTAGGGAAATTATAACATGGAGTATGACTTTGGGCGCCAAACTTCAAATACCATTTCCTCCCTAATCATGGAGGAGTATGACCTATACAAAATAGCCCATTTTGGAAAGCATCGCATGGTAGACTAGGCATATTTTGGTGTGGAGCAATGGTTCTCTTTTCTGGGAGTTGTGTCGTCTCATACCCTAAGCGTTAGTTAGGTAGCTTTTAATGAGACATCGATTAACGACCTTGTATATGTCGATCCGCCTTGCATCACGATAAAAGGTCGCCAATGCCGGCCATACAATTGTCTAGTAACTAATCAGTATTCTTCGCTAAGCCCCTCAAAGAGCCCGTAAAATTCTTCTGTTCCGCTGAAGCCCATCCATGGATTGAATATCAGCCCAGCGTCTTCCCGGCGTGCGTCGATCGTCTTGCCCCAGGGAGAAGGCGAAGCAGTGACAGTGCGGGAAGGTTGTGATTGCTGGGTCGTAGAGGTGTAAGTAGCTGGAGGGATCGTAAGTGTCCCTGCCGTCATTGCAGTTCGTGGAGCCGTTGCGGCGGAGATATTACTTGGAGACGGAACCGGTAGAGATAGCTCGCTGGCGATTCCCGCAGGGTCGGTCCTGGTCTGCTGGAAAGGCGGGTATGCCGTCTCTTGCTGCTGGACTATGGCGGGGCCCGCAATCTCGGCGCTGTCGTCTGCGAAGTCGGATTGCAGGAGCAGACTCTGCACTGATAGCCGCTGGCGCGAGTTGGCGTACTGCGAGATCTTGGACGAGGAGCGCGGGGCTTCTGGTTCGGGTTCCGAGAGCGTTTCTCGTGTTGTTGCTGTTTGTGCTGTCTGCGTCTGTTGCGCTAGACGCTTCGTGTAGCTTGTTATTAAATGTTCTAGAGCCGTTCTCTGGTGTAATGCGTTAGAAATTAAGTAAGTTGACGATGACGTTGCCAGGTATGTCACGCATGGGCCTTGGAGGAAGAGTCATCTATGAATACAGGGCAGCTGAACTGTAGACTTACCAATGTCTGCGTCGACGCCGAGTACGGGAAGAACTCGGTGATGAAGTGCAGCGAGACGGTTCGCGCTTTGTGGATCGCTGCCTCGAGCGTCGAGGTTGCGCAGGGGAGACGTGCACCGAACATGACGAGACGGGCACTCTCGAACGCACAGACTGCACCGTCTCGCTCAAGCAGAAGTAGCCGGCTGCGGCCGCGGCTGAGACGAGTGTGGTGAGTGAGGAAGTCGCCTAGGATCCGGATTATGTTCTCGGCGTGCTCTAAGCATTTAGCTTGCACTTGAAATTATATCGTTAACGCTAGTCTCTTCGAAACATAGGATAGTTGGGTTGGGTTTAAGGGCAAATATGATGGATAGTCTTGGAGACGCAATCCTGAGATCTGAGAACATAGTGTTTTCCCGAGAAAATGATATAAAATTCATCTCGATGTAAACTTACTAGCGATGCGGTCCTGGCTACGGATGTTCGCGAGAAGCATAGATGGAGCGGCCTCGCTATAGCCGTTTAAGAACATGCGATATAAGTCGCAGTGATACTGGTGGTACGACACTTGGGGGTGCTTTTGTCAGCCACTAGTAATTCACGAGGATGAGCTTCTCAAATACGACATACTATGTAGCATGACGAATTGGGCTGGCCATTCGCATGAAACCAAATTGGAGACAGAGTATTGATGTTCCGGACTGAGAGCAGCTTGCAAACAAGCCAACTCCTGCTCAAACTGTCGAATACGGGCTCCGATCGTCGAAGAAGATTCTTCGCCGAAGCCGACACGTCGGTTGAACCTAGAAATCCTCATCAATCAGCGTCCTCCCCATCTCTGAGATGTTTTTAAGTAAGCTAGACGCACCTCATGGCAGCCCGTCTCGCCGAAGTGAGGCGCATGAAGGCGCCGCGCAACCCCATAGCCACGACATTATCGGATGCGCTCGGCCGAAGCGATCCAGTCTGACATTGTTGCCCAGCTTCAAAAATCTCTTCGCGACAGGGTAATTGAAGATAAATGGTCTCCTCGGGACAGAGCTCGAACTCGCGGAGCCCGACGCAGAAGTAGTCGTCGAGGAGATAGAGCGCCCAGAAGAGTCGTCGGCGCGCCTCTTGTGCCACGAAGGCTAGTTCCGAGCGTTCATAATTGAGCCGCAACGCAACAGCCGTCCGCGCCGCTAAGGCTGCCAGCATCTAGGCATCCCATCAGATGTTAGTTTTTAGTATTCGTCCCAAAGTGTTGACGGCTGAGGCATCTTTTGTTGGGTTTGAGTTGTAGGGACGAGTTCAGTCCAGGTCAACTTACAAAGGCAGTGGGGAACTCGCCACTCTCAATGCGGTATCGGATGACCAGGAGCAGAGCTTGCAGATGGAAGATAGACGGACGGTTAATATGCTGGAGAATAAGCTGCTCGGCCTGCTGAGCCCATAAGTGGTGGTCGAGCGATGCGCGCTGGAGGTGCAGTGATGTGACAGCGCAGATGGCAAATCCCAGCGGCTCGTTGATGGCGCCATCTCGGCATCGCCGGATAACGGTAGCTTTGTGGAGGAAGGCAAAAGAAGGCAGAGGGTATAAGTGCTCAAAATAGTCTTCTATATGATTCAGGACCGTAGGAACGTCTGGTAAAGAGGTTCCGGAGAGCTTCTCTATCGCGCTCGTATTTCGTTCCGGTGGTGGTGATAGGCTCCTCCTGTGCTCAACAATCGGTATCAGCTGCGCTGGCGTCTCGCGACTTGGTGTAGTCGACGAGCGATCACTATTCGCAGCAGCAGGCTTTCTAGGAGCTGGATACGTGCACTCTCTCGCCTTGCGCACGCAGTTGGAACAGCGCGGCAACTCCCCGTGGCAGCGCGTTTTCTTGAGGTGGCAGGGGATACACGCCTGCATACGCCTTCGACGCTCGGGGGATTTTATGGCGTATCGACCCGGCAATCTGCTCGCGGACTGCTGAAAAGAACATTCGAAGCCCAAACGGTCGCAGTTCTGGCAGAGGCCCTCTCGCCCATCACAGCGGACTTTGCGGATTCTGCACTGCGAGCACGTGGCACGTTTAGTCCCGGGCAAGACGACTGGTTTGGTGATCGGCGCTAGCTTGTCCGCCTTTGAGGCTTGTCCTGCTTCATCGTCGTCGTCGTTAACACGGCGAACGCTTTGTGATGGACGTAGTGGTCGCAGCGTCATCACCAGACAATCCACGAGTCGGGCCCAGCGAGTTCCAAAGAATTCAGCTTGAATGTTCTGGATAGACAAAAGCTGTGGATATGTGACGTGTTGGTCACTTCAGTCCAACTTCAACTCTCTTCGTCCTTTTTCTCCTTCTCACTTTCTGTCCTACGACCATCCTCTCGTAGTTTGATGTAGACACGCTGTTCTCCGCTAGGGCTACATTCTTAGTAAGCTCTTCAGATGAAAGACGCAGATCGAATACTTACTTGAAGCTATTGTAACGAGATCTCAATTCCGCCCCTGGCTTTGTATTATTACTAAGATCTAGCTACCGGCGATTAGCTACTCCACTTCTCCATGGGGTCGTCTCCGCAGCGTGCGGGGAAAGGTCTGGAATTACCATTAGAGAGGAATAGCCCTATTTTCTGATGACTTGCTTGTTGGACTACTATTAGAGGCGGAATGGGATTGTGATCGGGAATGAAGGAACAGACATTAGGTATCCAAGTCCTGTTTCCTCCTATTGATAATGAGAAACACGGCTTCCAAGAATAGCCAATCACTCACCCGGTCAACCAGACTTAGCGCGGATGGCGCAACAACTACGATACATTCGTCATGTAGGCACTTTGTCCCTCATTATCATAATTATCAAGCTGGATAGGGCATATTCCAATCACTGCTGCCACAAGGCATATGGACAGAGCCTTGTACATAGTCAAATATCGCACACGAAGATGCTTCAGAGTCTCTTGAGTAACACACAGGGTTCCTGTTAGGAAACCCGACAATGTGTAAACAGAGTCATGGGGACCATTTGGCTACAGCCTCGACAACTTCACGCAGACTTTAATTGAACTAGACGATTTAATGTAATGATTTCATGCAATAAGTGAGTGTAGAATTTGGCCAGATGTAAGCAGGACTCATAGCATTGATCTCCCTGACTAGTTCCCTTCACATGATACTGCTCCTATATCATAATGATTAACGAGCGCTATTCGGTAATGAGCGTTCTCTAAGATACTTCACGCAATAACAGCCCCAGTCCACCCCATGGCAGACTTCTCAACCCCAACAAGATCCTTTCAATATCCTCAATGCGACCCTAGCTCTAACCCCAGTAGCTGAGAAAGGTCGGGGGTGGAGGTGGTGGAGCAGCATCATCAGCTCGGGCGTGGTTGTGGGATTTCGAGCGAGATGCCTGGTTTTCGGTCCCGTCTTTCCAAGGACGAACGTCGATATGCTGTGCTTTATCCTCGCCGTCGAGTCCAATAACCCAAATAGGCCTAAAGTGCGTCCCAAGGGTCTTCCCAGCATCAGCATTATCGACAGGTGCGCTGCTTACGATGCCAGCAAGAGCAAAGAGGATGGATAGGTAGATCTGGATCTGCATGTTGGCGATTCTGGGTTGGGGTTCTTGAAAGAACCTAGAAGTTAGCATGAATTGATTGGCCTTTGGCATTAGGGATCACTGACTTGGGTTGGAGAGTCGATTTGGTGAGAGTTTTCGCTAGGCTTTGAGGCTGGAGTTGGGTGATGATGCTAAGCTGGCAATTTTGAGAGTTGATGTGAAGTGAGGAGACTGCATTTATAAATTTCTGTATCGGAACTGAGTCTTTTCGGTCTCTCGGATCTCGTATAGCACTAAACGACGGAAGCAGATGCTGACGTGTTCATCATCACTATCTCGAAATTTCTACGCTCAAGTAGACAAGTTACACATTCTAGGCCTCCAAATTTTTGAGTCTTAATCTGATACGTCAGCAGGAACAGTATCCATCGATATGTTTTCGTTGTCTGCAGAAGGCTGCATTGATATGTAAGTCGGGAAAGATACCCCGTATTGGTTTCCACTTTATCTTCTTAGACAAGAAGAGCAAAACCCGTCATTGGCCGTTGCGTTAAGCCTGGATCGCTGCATGGCAAAAGCCTCAAAGTGAAAAATTGCCGATATTCAGCTTTGCTCGTCATGTTGCGCTGCTAGGAGTAGTCACCAAACAGGTATTCCGAACCCGCACGGTCAGACAGTACCAATCTCTTGTGTTGCTTGGTCTATGTTGCCTCAGGAACCCACATCGGTAAGAACAGCAATATTTGTCGGATATATTCTCATGTTCATTATAGGAGCGATGCCTACCAAGTTGTGGATTGGCCGATCTATGATTGCATATTCTTTACTATTACGAGTTGCGTGGCGCCGCATGTCTAGTAAAGAGCAGCATCACGAGCTTGTTGATGCAGCTGATTACGATAAAACCATTGAGTTTCCGGGTTCGGTTACACTTAGGAGCTCCGCATCCTAGACCGAGTAAACATTGCATTGTTGATTACATATTCGGTCGAATACTTCTGACAGAAATTGCATTAAACAACCAAGATCTAAAACCATACTATAACCCCATCCTGAGCCAAATCTTAAGCTGAACCTTTCTCAATGATCGAATTATGAGTTACGATATGCCTCTAGCAAACTGGAAGACTGGCGAGGATGAACGCCCGGAGGTCAGTATCCCTTCTTAGCTCCTTGCGCGACTCAGGGAAACTGACAGCACGTTTATCTAGGCTCTCGAGGCTCAACATAAGTATAACAGATTGCCTCAAGATGAAGTGGCATCGAGTCAAGACGACGCAGGTCGAGCAGTCCTGTGTAAGTATCCCGCCCTTGAGTCGTGACTTGAGAAATAACTAACATGTATTTCGGCATTTAGCACAGCTGAAATGGGCGAGACTTCTCATCTTGGGCAGTGTGCTTCTATTTGTTCTGTCAGCTAGCTTGTTCTCGGTGTCTTTCTATATCATTCTATCCCACTCCCGCTCTGGCCGGGACTGCGAGGCAGAGATATCGCGGCACACGTCCTTCTTCTGTTAGTGACCCCCTCGCCTTCCGCTATATTCGATAGGACTAAACAACAGCTTCGAATTCAAGCTCCAGCCCTTGATGATATGACACTGCAGTGGGGTCTTCGGCTCACTACCCAGCATATTCTAGAGTCCAACGAATCCATCTACCGACAAAACCCTAGCTACGACGTCGACATCGAATGGAACCGCATAAGTGATACCGCTGTAGTCGAGATTACGCAAGACCAGCTTATAAAACTTGGAAAAGACCCCGCTACTGCCGTGAAAACGCCTCCCGAATTGCTCAGCAGTAACAAAAGTCGGCAAGATGACGACGAGCGCTACCTAGCTGTAATTGATGGGATGCACATGCTGCACTGTTTAGACTCAATGCGCAGGAGCCTATATCACAATTATCACTTTTATTATCCTGAAGGCCACCCTCCTTACTACGGCGTGCATATTTCGCACTGTCAAGAAACGCTGGCACAATGGCTTATGTGTCAACCCAGCATGGAGTTTATCACCTTTGGTTGGTTTGAGGGGCGTGATCCACCTTTCCCCGACTTTGATATCACACATAAATGTGTTGATTTTGAGCAGATACTTGATTGGCAGGATAAACAACGACTTCAGGGCTTGACGAACCCCGTGTTCGATGCATATAGACCGCCGGATGGTGTTCGGCGGAGGACTACACCTGCGATATATGATGAGTATCTTAACCACACATGGGATAAAATTCTTGATTCAGCAGAACGCCGCATTTGTGAGGCTTAAGAGGTTCACAACAAGATGCCCGTTGGGTGTCGGTTCGCATGCTGTAGCTTGGGTAATATTGAGAGCCGAGGTTAGCTGATATTAGCATAAAAATTGATTTGCTTTAGAGGCCAATCCAATTGAACAATAAATAATGCTCGGATAATATTATTATTGGGTGTATGTAGCTGCTTTTGCGGCCCCGTTATTCTGCTGATAATGGAATGCAGGTGCTTGTCACGCAGACGATTATCAACTCCGGACTGCATGGTTAATATGTGTCTCGGATGCGGATCTGTGCCGTAGCTAAAGCAGCATTGTTATCGTGGCGTCGCGGCGGTTCCACATCGGAACCTATCGATCAATCGTAAAAAGGGGCAACGGCGTCAACCCGGCCGATCCGTATCATGGTGCCGACTTCTAGTTATCATAAAACTAGAGGTATGTTAACGTTATGCTGCATGTTGTCCCCATAACAAGCCGATGCGTTTTTGATCAGTCAGTTAATCGGAAATCAACTTAATCAATGTGACGCCTCTTATACTGACCCGACATTCGAAACCTTGTCGTTGCTGGCCGGGCATGGACATCCGGGCGATTGAGGGGGTATGGGATGGCTACATTCCGGATACGACTTCCACATACGTCCTTATCGTTTTGTGCAAGCTAAAAACTGCAAGAAGAAAAAGACATTGTCGGGTTCAGAATACTGTCGCCTGGAGTTCTCCGGTTTTTGAAAAATAAGTGTTCCGATGTTGAAGGTAAGATGGATTATAGTAGCATCAGGAGACCCCCGCTCCAACCCCAAGATAATTAAGCGGGACCACCTTGCTACACATCTCCATCCCATCAGTAATCAATTAAGTCTCTTGCATCAAGCATGCTTTCTTCGATTACGACGTTGGAACTTCGAGTTACTTTTGCTCTTACATTTGATCTGCCTTGAATTATATTGGCTCCCGGCTTGGAAACGTCCAGGGTCGCGACACAATGGTCGGACACGTGTGAGTAAAGCAGATGACAATAGCCGTGAGACAGGACCTTGAGCTAATAATGCTCGCTAGTAATATGATGGACGATGTCCTGATATCGAACTGTGAGTTGTATCACTGCACGGCTAATGGATGGGTTCTAATCGTAGTAGTGCCCCCGGAATATCTCCGATCGGCCTTGCGGGTTCTCATCGCCGAAGGCTCGGCCACACAGCAGCCATTCGTTCGGCACATTCGCCAGCGGCTCCTGGATCCGAAACCCGAGCTAGTTTCCGCTGATGCCTTGTTCCCCCGAGCTGATGAGTTGACTCAAGAGTGTACGAGGTACCTTGCTCTCACAAGGTGTATTTTCTCGAGTAAGATGGCAGAGCTGTCTCTATCCTAGTACGTCTAACATCCTCAGTTGAACAACTTCATGATTGACATATTTGTCGACTAGTCTCAATCATTTCATATCTTCCTTACGCATTGCCCGCACGAGTTGGACAGCTGGCTCCGAGCTGTACCAAGCTCTAGGAGGGTTCGCGGGTGATGTAGTGCAGGCAATTCAGGCCCTGAAAGAATCCAACCCGCCGAAGACCGAAGACCTTGAGTCTCAGCTCGTTGGTCTTCATTTGTCTCTGCAGGAATGCCGCGATTACTGCAAGGGGTATGAACCACAGGCTCTGGAATACCCATTCCAAAGGTCGGAGAGACAAGTTGCTGACGTTTTACACCTATTCTATCCGCATCGGTCGACTCGCTCAACAGTGGGTGAAACGGATAAGGAACCGGTCGCCGATCTCGAAATATCGGTAGGCCAAGCTACTGAGACCTTTTCACTAGGACCCTTCCAAGTTCCACGACTGTTTAACGGTTTTTGGCAACTCTCATCTCCTGCCTGGGGGGCGGGCTCTTCCGATTCTCAGGATGCAGCTCTTGCGCAGCTTGTCCAAACCGGTTTCACAGCAGCAGATATGGCAGACCATTATGTAAGACCTACTATCCTGGAGACTGCTAAAAGTGTGAGATAATGCTTAGATTAGCTGCAATAGGGAGACGCTGAGCTCGTATATGGGCACTTCCGAAACAGGCTTCCACCGCAAGTGAAGGACAAAGTTTTCGCCGCTACCAAATGGTGCGTATTCGGACCGGTTGGCCACGAGATTACTGAAGAGTGGGTATTAGGGGCTGTAAAGGAGAGATGCAGGCGGCTCGGTGGCCGAGTTGAGCTACTGCAATTCCATTGGTACGATGTGAGTAATCATCCTTCCGCTTCCATCAGTCAGGTAGATTTTAGCTCGCCCTAATATCATGTCAAGTATGGGGCAAAAGAATATCTCGACGTTTTGGTAAAGCTTATCTCTGTCACGAAAACCCACCCAGAGCTAGTCAACGCTATTGGCCTGTGCAACTTTGACTCGACCCATGTTCAAGAAGCTTGCGAATATCTTCTTTTGAAAACCGGTAAGGTTGGACTTGTCTCCAACCAGATACAGGTAAGAACTGTGAGAATGGGCTGTAGAACTCTGTTGACCTTGTGACATCTAGTTCTCTGTTGTGGATTCGCGCCCACTTCAAAAAATGTGTGTCGTGTCGAAAGAATACGGCATACAACTTCTCACATATGGTTCATTTGTAAGTGTTCGGACGAAAGTACAAAGTTCAATGACTGATCTTGCATGTAGTGCGGTGGCTTTCTTTCAAGCCGTTGGCTCGACCAGCCTTTGCCGGAAATGTATTCCACTACTAGTCACCTAACGCCATCTCAGCGCAAGGTAAATTGTAGCCGCACACGCTGCTATCAAGTGTATAAGTCTGACTTCGTAATGCAGTACTTAGGAATGATTCTTGATTGGGGAAGTTGGGGCGATTTCCAAACGTTACTACACACCCTCTCTGCTATTGCAGAGAAGCATCGGGTATCGCTTACGAATGCGGCCGTTCGATGGGTTCTTCAAAAGCCACAAGTTGGCGCAGGTGAGCTTCTTGGCTTATTGATTTCTTGGAGGCATGAGATCTACCCTTCACACACTCACTCTGATCTGGGAGCCGGCTAACTATACCTTAATATCATTAGTTATCGTAGGAACGAGGCTTGGCGTGACAGCACACGATCAAGATAACTTGGCGACATTCAGTTTCAGGCTGGATGACGAGGATATTAAGGTCGGTCTTATCCTTCTACTGTCTGTGGGATGCAGCACCGCTCCCCTGTATCAATTCATTTCCCCATGTCTATTCTGTTATTCTAAAGACAACATATCATCAATTAGAGAGACTAATGAGTGTGAAAATGAAGGTGATCGATGAAATTGCCCTGGGAAAGGAGAATGAGAGGACCCTTGCGCTTTTGGACAGCCTAGGCGATTGCGGTAATGAATATCGAAAAATGCATTAACATACAAGATTAGTTGAGCGAAACAAGAGAACTTATAGATTAGATTGTCGCATAATACTGGACATCTTCGTCATTCTGCTTCCTTAGCAACCTTGCAGTGGTACAGGCGCTAGCGCTCTAGACGCACTAGCATAGTATTCTGCTGCTACACTATCCATTGGGAGCATACGGATCCGTACCTGGGCCCTAGTTGGCCGAGATAGTAGGCTCTTACGCTCTGAAATCCGACTTGCCAAAGTACCGTGGCAGGTAAGTTGCAGATAAATGGTGTTTCAGGAATATGTTGTGGTTTAATAGCTTGACATCTTCAACCAAGTACTCAGGAACCGCGCAACTAGTTTACACGCTTGTGTTGCTTAACGGATAGGAGTCTTGTTTCCGACAGAAATGAAGATTTATGAGTCGCAACCATTGTTTTCATATTAATTGAATATAAAGTAACGAAGGCCAATCAATTCACGCCCACTTTGTCGGCTCCAATGCGGGCGAGAGGAGTCGCATGGAGTAAACCACAACGGTCGCTACTCCCGGCGTGTTCAATAGAAGCACAGTAAAGACTTAGGTTTTCGTCCTCAATAATAAAAGAAACTATTCACATATGATGCCGTCTCCAGATGAATTCGAATTATACGATCTTCGAGTCGAAGTCGTCTGCCCGCCCGGCGAGCGCATCCTCTGCGGGGCACGAGAGGGGGATTACTTCACGCTCCAGGGCGAGATGATGTATCTGCCACCAGGACAGGGTATCAGCATATACAGTCTCGGTATGTTGAGGTTTGCCAATATAACGATGGATTCTGAGATCTGACAACCTGTTGTTCTAGCATCTGTGCTGCCGCTCCTGGCTGCAAAGCAGAGAATGACGCATGCAAACGACTGGATGACAACAGACGCTCTGATCGCTTGCCCTGATCCAAATTGCAAGTCGCAGCTCAAAATCATTCGTACCGGAACCCGAAAGTTTAATCATTCAGAAGTGACTGCCGTTCAATTGTCGAAAGACAAGTAACGAATTTCTACTACAATGTGGAAACGTATAACGAGAGTGCCGTGTCTGCATTCTGCTATGTGGAGGATATCAGCATACTCAATTGACTAATGGTATCACTACGAAGAAAGAGAAAATTCCAATCAATGCGCTGTCGACCATATCCTTTTGTTCTTTCCGCCGAAGGGTTGTTTAGGTTGTGATGTGCTATTCTACAACCGCTTCTCATTGGAAGATCAAGCTCGTTGATATACAAGCGTCACCGTTCGACGTATTGTTCGAAAAATAGAATTGACATCTAGTCGTACACTCTCGTGATTTCTCTCCGGTACGTTAGTCGCTATGCTCGCGTGCCAGCTCCACGTCGGTGTTGGGCCAGAAATGGCTCAGATCCCCGACAGGAAAGTTGAATCGAATTCGCATCTCTCCCGCCATAATAACAAAGCACATGTACCAACCCAGCATCGCAACAGCAAATATAATAGCGCCGCCGGCCTTTTATCAGTTAGCTACAAGCTCTTGCCCAGTTTCCGATCACCAAATTTACCTTTTGAAGTTTGCTGGCAGTCTCATATTCGCCCCAAGACGACTTAAAATATGCGCTAGCCAGAAGCCATGTTGCGATTGCTGTAAGACTAAAAATGGTCGCCAGGACGGTATTGATCTTGGTCGTAAAAACAAAGAACGTGAAGAAGGCGAAGCCCCAGACTATAAGGTAGAGACCGATAGCAGCGTTGTACTCTCTCGATGCTGTGCCTGTTGGGTCATCTGGTGTGGCGAAGGGAATACCGAGAGCGAGATTTGGCACCTCGAGCAGCCCAAACGACAACCAAAACACGGAGAACAGTCCCATAACCATCATAGAGAAGAAATTTCCTAGAATCCACTCGAAGATGAGAGCGAGGATCATCGTGACTGGGCCCACGAAAAAGAATATGCCCCTGTCTTGACTTTAGCTAACTCCGAATAGAGCAGAGACAAGCAGAGGATACATACGCCACCGGCGATAGCCCTGATGTTCCTCCCCATCCCATTATGATCATGGCGAACGTAGAAGCGGAGATGACGAAACTTGTAGTAGTAAGCATTCCGTCCATGAAGGACTTATGTTCATAAAGGAGTCGGTAGAACTTACCCGATAAAACCAAGTGCCGTTGGATTAGCAAACCGTTTGTTATAATCTCCGGTACGAGGGACTTTGGGAGTTAAATAAAGCTAAATTTGTGAATAAACATCCCGAGCAGAAGGTGACTATACGCGGAGTTCATACCTTCTCGAAAAGCTCGGGAGACATTGTCACTCCGGTGGGTGTTCTGTGCAACCCCTTCTCTTCGTCATGGTTGTTCATAGAGTATGGAATCTGCTGATTGGCCATTTTGACTAAGTCACATCTAATATTGATATCGTAGACAGGCAGGTGACGAGTGGCGACCGCACGAGAAAACAAAAACAATAGAGCTACATCAGATCAGTCCTTCGAGGGGCCACTTCGCTTTTACTATTTTCTATCGTATGCGGGACCTTACAGTGCTTGAGGTCAGGAAATCCAAATAGGGTGAACCGAGATGTGGAGGCCAAGGCCGCTTGTGAGTAACGCTGAAATAGCCATTTCTTCCAGGCCTGTAGGATGAAATGAGATGTTTACAGTGATCCTCCGTATTACCGAGAAGCGAATCCGGGGGTACTATAAGAGCGTCTAGTAACCGCGTTCTGGTGCAACCTTACCCATGATACACGGGGCGCGAGGCTCCTTTGACGCGGCACTTGACTGTAGAGAAGAGACTTTGTCGTACTACCGGAGTTTGCGAGGCTCTCAATGAGGAATGTGCTGTTGCATACTGCGGATCCATGTCGTTAAGCGAAGGCTATCATTGGGAGCGGATGAAATAACATTACCCCCGCTTAACACAGTCGGTAATGCACATGTGCTTGTCACCTGCATCTCGGCAGTAGTCCCGAGAACGACTCTCGCTTAATACTAAGTCAGATCTCAGGCCAGAATCCAGGTGATTGGGCATTACCCGCTGTTCCCAGGTACAAAAAAAATAAACGTACCTCTCCCTCATTTTCATTCGTCGGTCCGCTTGTCTAAAGTTAACCGCTCCCTCTTTGGATGCTGATAGCTTCTAATTATGCGTTGTGAATCGTTATGAGCTGCATAACACCCAGTACAACACCGGCTATGATGGGAGAGAATTCTTTGCCTAGCAGATACAACAAATGACATCATTCAATGAAGATAATCGGCCCCTTTACTTTCAATGGTTTCTTCCATATATTATTTTCAATTGGGATGCTGACCTCATCCGGTCATTCGATCACTTTTAACCCTCAATTCCCTATTGGCCGTTGCTTTCTTGGCACCCGCTTCAGGACGCTTGATAGATCTACCGAATATTGCCATGGATGTTATAATAAAATACAAATATTGTTCTTTTCTTTTCCCAATGTGGTGCAAATTCAAGTGGTGATATTCTCTGGTTATTGTTCAGGTGGAAATAGCCCCTTAAACCCAAATTCTCGAAGAATCTGATAAAGTCCAAGACTAACTCATCTATCCGAATCATAAAACTGCGCTGCCCATAACGCGAATTGAATCTTCCTTATTTATTTTTAGGAGTTTTCGCCGTATCGATGCATATAATTTCTCATAAGTGTCTGACTTATTCAACTCGTACCCTTTACCTAGTACTTATTGAGTAAACACCGTCAGAAAGCTTGCCACTGGCTACAGCGACAACGTCGGGATCATTGTACGGTGTGACGCTCTCGCATTGTCATCGCTTCAATGTCTATCGCACGGGAAAAACAAGCACTACAAATAGGTAGGTGTAACGCTCACCCATGCCATCAAATTGATCAGGACCTCTGGTATGGGACAGATATAAGCTCTGTTGTTGTATGCAGAGTCTATCTACCTTCGTAGGTTAGTATGTAGCTATATACATACATGCCCTTTGTTCAAGGTTATCTATGTTGTAAAGGGGTTGAGAAGTGTCTTAGCAAGGCGGGGCCAACGCCCGTAAGCTTACGCGACAGGACCGTCTTTACGAAGCCAACATAAAAGAAAATCCGTTAAAGGTGTCACACAGACCCGAGGGCCTGGGACTGCATCCGAGACCCGAGGACTAAGACTCCAGATCATGTATGTAGTTATATGAGCGGCTACACCCGTAGCCTAGCTATCCGTACAGATCGGATCGAATGTGATATGATAGCTATAAGAGAGCGCCTGCGAGCAAGAGGTGAAAGATATATAGAGCTTATGTCGCCGCGTAGTTGAAGGGCAGGGCTAGGCCTTTATCGACTCCCTTGAACCCCTAGATAATTATTGTAATTTGAACAATTCCAACCCCTTATCACAAGACATGTCAAGTGTTAGCGTAATCATAGAAGTTAGAATCTACCGAGTGAAAGGATAACAACATAGCCAGCTCAAATGGTTTCAGGGGTATTCGCTTTTCTGCAACGTAGCGCGGATTAGGCATTCGTATAAGCTATGGCAGAAGATCGACAATATAAGCACCCTGGAGTGATAGTATCATACATGCCCTCGTTCGTATATGATAACGGCAATTTAGAACCAGGAAAATGCATATTATCTGTTGATAAACTTCGATAAGCAGGTAGTCTCGCTTGTTCAGTAATCAAAATCCCATTGTTAGAACTTGGCGGCCGAGCTCCGATCCACACGCAGCACAAAGCATATATATCAGTCCTATCCTATAGGATATCTCTATTACATCTTAGACTTCTAGATAATCTAACGGTATTACCAGGTACTACCTTCGGCACCCTCTAGTAAAGCAAAAGAGATCGGTCACTAACCTTCAGCCTTCAATTTATCGACAAGTCTTATCGACCCTTTCTTTCCTTTTTTCTCCCTTTTCCCTTTTCTAGTTTGGGAAAGTTGACATAATATTTCAAACAATGATATCCACCCTCGGAACAGATTTTTTGAGCTCAGCCCGGACGCATCTACCTTCGGCGAGGAAGTAAACAAGTGGTTTGCTCGTCTGTTAGACGAAGTTCCCAAGGGTTGTCTCCGCCTATGTACGTAATTCTCCAGAAGATGACGACTACAACAGTCCATATGACAGGCTATTCTCGATCTAGATATTCCGATCTTGCACTTATTCCGTTGAAGTTGCTGTTTCGGCACCTTGATTTACTGAGTACGGTGAAACGTGGAATAGCGGGGCCGCACGTACAGCTAGATATAACTAGTAAATGTACGAGCGGCCCCGCTATTCCACCCTATAAGCCGGCTTGCGGGAACGGCACTCAAAGCTTGTACGGTATGACACGCGGGTAGGGGTGGGCTCATGCGGCGCAGTATCGTTACTAGATAGAAAACGGCAATTGATATAAGTTGCTATAATTACCTCTAAAAAGCTGAGGCAAGACTGTCGGACTTAGCGCATTCTTAGAACCCGCCGCTAGAGATACTCTTTCTACTGTAACACTAATACTAAGTAACTTCGGTGATCCATTCTGGATCCTTTCGGGACCTTGACTCTATCGGGAATCGCAAAACCTTAGCCGTGCAGCCATGATCGCATACTATATCCTTTTAAAATGATCATTGTGGTGCTGTCTGTGGTAGTTGATCCCTCGATGTTTTTTTCCTTCTTGTCATAATCGTGATTTTGCATTGAATGTCAAGCGGTGCGTATACTTGGAGCTTGTCTCGGGGTTACGGTTTGTTATGTTACGCTAAAAGGTCGAAATAGGAGTGACGCGTAATTCTACTGATTGTTAGATGATATTCGTAGAAGACCCTTACTATAGTAACACTTCGTGGGGATCCTTGGATCCTTGTATGCACAGTCCTTTCGTCCTCTTCTCAAGTACTACCGACTCTAACATAAAATTGCATGGGAGCGCCGCGCTAAGTGGAGAGTTTCCCAAGATGCATAGAACTCATCTAGATCGGCACCGATTACTTAGTGTAACTACTCCATATGGCGTTACGTTTCCTTCATGTCGGCTGTTCAGCCAATCAAATGCCCCATGTTCTACCAAAACGGGCATGAATCCATACCAGCCCCCCGAGGAAGCTAACATCTCCTCTCGGACTGCTACTTTTGAGCCTCCTAGCATGCTCCTGAGCAGGTAATAGATAACTGGTCATTCTGTAAATACTCGAAGTTTGGTTGACCGCCCAGCTGAGCCTTGTTTCGGTCCCGAGCTGAAATGAAATCTGGAAAGAGGACCTGCTATTTTGATAGACTATCAAGGGGGTTATAGACATATTCTAGGTTAAGGCAGTTGATTTGCTGCTTATTTTTCCTGCTAAGCAAAAGTAGATTATCCCTAATGATGGAAATTGTACCTTCGTTGTAGTTAGTAGCTATGTCATCTTTGAAGGGTTCATCTTGATTCTCCCGAATGCGTAGAGGCAAGCATAACTGGACTTGACAAGTCCAGGTGGTAACTAATTGACACGGTTGAAGTGTTTAGGTGCGTATTCGTGGCAGGTCAGTGTACCTAACTCTCCGACGAACGTATAGAAGATGAGCGGGTGATTCTTCCCTTTTGTCTTTAGCTCTATATTCATGGAATCCATTTTTATTTTCTACTTTCTATTTAATTAAATGTCCTGCCCGAGTCTTTGGCTTGTCTTGCCTACTCGCAGTAACCTAGTACTTGCTGAGTCTACGTACAGTCTCGAAAGTCCCCGGCAACTCGTAGGACAACCGTAGTTTAGCTCGTAATGAGTATCGTTGGAGCAGTTAAGACAGTTTAATCTAGACCAGACTTTATCTAAACTAGGACAGCATTCTGGGAGGAAGGCGTTGCAAGCCCATTCGCGCTTCTTGGGCCGCCAACGGGGTTCTCGGGATCCTCCGGGAACTCTACCCCCCACCACTGCCTCACGCGCTCTCTGCAAACCTCATAGCTAGCTCCCATGCGTAATACGCGCATGTTGTCGATGTCGATGATAGTCCCGCCTCGTCGATATCTGTGATATCTCTGCAGTCCATAATCTACAATTAGATCGGCTGAGTTGTAGACCTCGCGTTCGATGTCTTCAACACGAAACTTCTGCCCTTGGCCTGTCAGATTGGCACTGCTTCCGATTATCAACCGTCCATCCTCGTCGATTAGTCTTCCCACCTCTCGCATAAACGGGTTTTCGAGAATTCCAATGCCAAGGGTACCCTCTTTTGTGGTGCGGTCCAGTGTGGCCGGAGTTAAAGCCGCAAGACGGGGGTGATCCTTCTTATAGGGTGCGACAACACCGAGAAGAGAATTCATCTCCTGGGTGAGTACACGAGTCATTTCAAACTTCTCGGGTGGCAGGATGTGTAGCTGCTCGTGGGTTTCGTAGGTTGCCATGATGCCGAGAGTATGACCGGGCTTGCGCTGCTTGGCTACGAATGCCCGCTCGATTCCCTCTGCGCTGCATGAGATGAGGATATATCCGGTGTCGTTGGGGGCGATGACGATTCCGCCCGCCTTGAGAACTTCAAAGGCCTCGCGCGCGTCCCGTTGCAGATTGGGTTTCATCCCGGGTTCCGGGATTACGCGTGGAGTTTTGGATGTCATGACAGCGAGGGGATGTAGAGTTGCTCAAATAGAATGGTGATAAGTGAGGAAGTTTTGTTTGCGTCAGAGTAAGAGAATATTCTGTGTAAAGACTTCATTTACCATCAAAAAGAGTGGCCGTCTAGTGATTTATATACTCCGGCTCATACGCCGCCGCTGTTGCTCATTTGGCCAAATCCGCCACCGCGTTTCCACAAGGTTCGTCTAACCCCATCTCTAGGTTAGATTCTTTTAGGTTGCGCTTTTAAAAATACGTGATTATCTTGCATGTTATGTGTTCTTCGTATGTATCAGAGCTAAGTGCTTTGTAGTCTTGAAAGGGCGGCTCCGCTATAGCTTATTCCTAGGCAGGTTAGTATATGCGGTCGTGTGGCTAGGGGGTGAGAAAGCAAAAAATCCTCCCAGTAACTAGGCCTGCTGCACAAAATTTATATCTGGATAGGAATGCGTCGATCTGGTCTGTGATCTCTTGCATTGATACTTACCTACCCTGGCGAACCGTATGTACACGTTCTAAAGGTTTTGTGGCATCAGCTCGAACTTTGGTTTGATAGTATGTCGAATCTGCCAAGTTACATAGCTGATTTGATCGAAATACAATAATCGTGAAAAGGCAGGGTGATGCTGATGAAGCCTTGGGTCCACGCGCGCCAGATAACGTTGTCAAAAGTCCCAGCAACTCGGGAAATGACCAATCATCCTTTTTGAATAACCACTCGGTATGAATACGGACCGTCGTATTCGGAATTAACAGCGTAGGATAATATGTAGGGGGTGTATCAGGGACCCTGATTTCGAGGTAGGCAATAGACACTTATCGCCACACAAATATCTATAGGGCTATCTAGCTATATAACGAATGGAGTCTCTTTGTCTAGCTCTATGACCTGGTATGCTGTAACAGAACGAAGCGCGTAACACCAGATGTATGATGTTTATATCAAACATGGCAGGTGCTAGAATCTAGGGAGGAACAATTAGATCCCGATATGCAATGTTATTTCCATTCTTATAATACGTTATAGCACATTATCCTAGTGAGCGTAGATCGACTGTAATTGACGCCGTTGTGAGTAGTTGAGTAATCGAGTTTGCATCTTACTGTGTTTCTGTACCTTGTTCAGCCCATGCGCCTCCGTTCTGTGCTTACAGTAAGCCGTGCGTTTTATCGAGTAGTTAGGAACGATTCGCTGAAATATGCCATATAATCGCAATATCCTAATATGGTAGGAAACCCAAAGGTACGGTCGACAGCTGCAAGTTTTCACCAAATTGTTGAAGTCAGGTGGTTATTAATCGTGGTAGTTAGAATGGAGCGTTTGGCGTAGGAATCCACGTGGGGCTTGCCCCGTAATAGCACATAGCAGCCAAGCGGAAAAACCTCCGGCCTATCTTGTCTACCCCCAAAGGTTGAGGCATAGGCTTAGGTAATCAGGAAGCCGAAAGCTGGGTTGGCTTCCAGCAGGATATACGGCGGGCTACTACACGGTATGTACGTCTTTGAAGAGGTAAGCGAAGGGTATACGGATCCGTACGTACGTATAAGTCCCAAAGACCACCTGCAATCAGTAACTTATGCGGGGAGCCCCACATCCCACATCCCCAATAGGGCTCAAACAAACAAGCCTTAGCGACAACCTCTATTTCGGGTGTTTCTCGCGTGAAACTTGTGTCTCGGATTTATTCATGGCCGACGGAATAACGACAAACGCTCCACGTAAAATCCCAGTGCCCGGTCTTTCTTCCTTCCTTAGAGGGTTGAAGGGGCTGAAAAGTGCCTATTCCCTTATCTGACGGTTGGATGACCTGCAGCACCGAGGGATAATCAATGGAATGGGCTGCTTTGTAATAACCGCTGACAAGCCGGTGATTCGGCCGAAGATGGCCACCTCTGTGAATGTCGTCTGGAGTGCAGACTAGCAGTGGGTATGGCCATCGTCAATCGCATGTGTATAGTCGTGGTGGTGGCTAGAGCTGAGACGGGCCGAGATAAATAGAGTATACTTCTCAGCTGGCGGACATTATCTAGGCCCAGTCCGCACGGCGAAGCGTAGCTGGCATATCGGAAAAGTTCCGTGTGGATCGCGGCGGAGGATCGGATCATCGACATGCTAATCGATCTTGAAGAATCTCGGTCGCGACATGTCGGGTCACGAAGGATTAGATTACGAAGGATTAAACCGCAGGACTGTGGGGTTGCGGCTCATGTAGTCTAGGCTCGGTCTAGGTGCCTAGGTACCTATAACTAACTCTAGACAGCAGGCCGGCACCTGACCCTGCATTTGAACCTCTTTCGGGAGACCCGCTATTCTGTTTACTTACAGAATCAAGCTAAACTCGTTGCAACGTCAGGTCACCGAATAGTTTACTATTTCGATATATAATAGTTGCACAGGGTTCAGTCCCCATCCTGACTACGTTTCAATTTTGCTTGGGCCGCGATCATAGTGCTGCAGGGATCACCTCTTCTTATTCAAGTTTTCTTTTAAGAATCAAGAGAAGTTGGGAGGATCCCGTGTGACGAAAAAGGCAACATTGATAGAATGAGTCTTATTATCCACGAACACATAAAGGCCCTAAAGAGCTGTATAAAGAATATGAAGTCTCACTATAGGTTTTTATCGTAGGGTTTAGATAACCGAGTTCTGTGAATATCACTTTATCTATCTAAGTGGTGATTAGAATCATGTAACCAAATAATTTGGCGTTCGGACAATTACGAGGCACCTGCCATTCCGGGATATCATTCTATCTTCAAAGCTCTCAAAATCACATTGATTAGCTTTGATAGTAGATATACGAATGACTGTTCACACTACTGATGGTTCCAGTATTGCCTATTATTACTGCGCAGCGGGGAAAGCTCCTATTATATTATAAAACGTAAGGGGCTTATATTTAGGCCGGAGCCCCGAGTACAATACTCTCGGAAACCGAGGATACTCCGTAATGTTCTATAACAGTGGCCCTGACTAAAGTGCGATCCGGCTAGCTAACAGAGCTGCAGCACAATATAACCACGATCCAACTAAAAGGTAGAAATCAGTCGAATCAGGCAATCAAAACATCTGCAGTAATTATATACGTACCGTAATAAATCCAGACGCGCCACGTCACCAACCTATGGATATGCGATTTGGTAATGTTTGAGAGCAGGACTCTAAACACAACAAGTGCGCTATACGTTTTTAACGGAGTTTTTTAAAATTCAAAATTCATTCCATTTTAAAGGAAGTTGAGTGACATAATAGTGTGACTTCAAACTGGTGCTTATTAAGTTATATTAATCGAACCCCTGACAGTACACATTCTTTTGAATACTGAGAACTGAGGCAACAAGATAGAATCATAAGGTGAAACAGATAACCGGGACCCTGAAGGATAGTAATGGGGGCCGAGGACGAGGCTTTTCGCAACTCGACGACTTGAAATCCAAGTAACTGGAAGAACAGTGACAGTTTACAGCACTCCATCATTGCTATCAAAGAGTAGCTAGCCGCACAGGAAACTAAGAGGACAAAACCTAGTCTTATAAATACGCTCGGATGTAATACGGTCTTTGCCAACAAAAACAGCGCCTGATTCGCCTGTTTCCACCTTTTCTAATATTGTTACTGTCAATCACTATGTCAGGCACTAAGTACGTAGGAGTCACTATAGTGAGAACACAGAAAACGTTCAACAACAGGAAGGTTTGGGTCCTCCTAATTAGTTGAGAACGGCTTGAGAAATTAGATATTGCGCCCTTATACCTACATTCCCACTTGGCAGCGACTTCTCACTCACCTATCTTCACATGTACCCTTATACTTTGGTTTGGTTTTTAACATTCCTAATCCGCTGCCAGTGGCCTCTCAGGGCCTGAAACGCCCCGTCGGGACATAGATATAGTGGGCACAGCGGCTATCGACTGACATCACAAAGATTCAGCTGAATCGCACGGGAGAGCTGGATCGGTGCTGATAGGGAGAGGAGGTAGATTGTCAACACAGAATCTACATATACAAGGAGCGGGCGAAGTGATGAGCTTGTATCTTGAACTGAATGAGGAAACCAAGAACCCTTTTAGACCCAAAGAGAATTATAATTTGGGCTGAATCTATAGTTTAAGCGCTTACATGCAAGTTCTTGTCACCGAGGACAACTAATAGAGTAGGAAGTAGAATCATTTCCTAGCGTGATTAAGTATTTAACCAGGCTATAGTAATAGCTAGAAACCTAGACTGCTCATAACCACTTTATGATGCTTCAATTATGAAGGCATATAATAGGTTGACCAGGAGGGTGTTGAGCTCATCATGTTTTATAGTTATTCACGGACTAAGTAGTGGGGAAACCAAATACTAATACACATTGACCGTAGTAAAGCACTTACAAAGTGACAATGAATACAGACTTTAGTCATTGTGTGCTTCATTTTAATAGTCCATTAGAACCGGGAT
Organism: Xylaria cubensis; assembly: GCA_022385715.1. Lineage (NCBI taxonomy): Eukaryota > Fungi > Ascomycota > Sordariomycetes > Xylariales > Xylariaceae > Xylaria > Xylaria cubensis. The sequence goes on from MU279039.1 coordinate 395,449, forward strand.
TTCTATTATTATTACCCACTTGATTGATCCTCCCCCTCCGCACTCACAGCCTCTTCCTCACAACACTTGAAAAACATACACATGCCGTACACATATGCCGTGCTCGTGTATTCGAAGCAGCATCAACAGCAGCAATAAGAACTCTCAGTATTGACGTAGTCCAATCATTTTCCCAATTCAGTAGTCCTTATACGAAAGTGGAGGCTCGTTTTGAGTAATCATCTACTAGCACCACTGTGACGTGCATCAAAAACGTTCCCATATCGCCGTTATGTCCGTGTATGGCTAACTGTTGAGTAAATCAATTAAAGAAGCGATGAGAGTTCCTTTATTTTCATGTCTTACTAAAGAGAAAAGCGAAATGACTGACAAAGTAGTATTTTCTTCGGCGAAAGTTCTTCATAGAAGAAAACATGTTCTGTTAGACATGTCAGAACTAACGAAACTGGATAAAAACGAATGCGATGCTTATATAAAACGGTGGTACGACCCAGTCTTCCAGGGATGTTTCTTAGATTTTCCGAATGAAGAAAGAATCTCAGAAGACTTTATCTCTTTTGCTGCTGAACAATCAGCGTGGGATGCAATGATCAAGCACCGGGAACTGAGCCCTAAAGGCCATCCTTGGATTTTCGGGGAGCGGCCCAAGACTTGGAAAGAAGGCGAGACAGAGTGTATGGCTTATACTGAGTATCGGCGGGCTCACTTAACTCAGCCCTCGGTTACTAACGCGGGCAAGGCAGCGATGGCCAAGAATTCAGGTACGTGTGCATACCGGCGAGTCAGTTGTCTGCGTATTCAAGGCGGTCTCATATCTTCCATATAGTCCTTCTTTGTTTCCTTGGAAAGCTCTCATTAACTTATTTGGCAGGCCAGTATCTGTACTCTCACAATTCTGCATTCAGAATGCCTTCTCCAGCTGGTGTCGACTCGATTGACACTGCTCTCCGAGCCTTAGAGAATGTTTCCCAAGATCACCGGGCCTATTATCAGGATCAGGAGCTCGTCAGACATTGGCCCTGCCTACCTACATGGAGACTTCGGGAACAAGGAAAAACAGTTACTGGAGGCCTCTCAGGACTAAACGAGATACTAATTGTCTTAAGACGGATATACGCGCACAATATATCGTTAGTGCCAGGGGGCGCATATAACAATGCCTTGTTGCAGTTATCGTGCAAACTCCTCAATTCATTAGGACCAGACGACCCGCTTCTACTCAAAGCCGTACGTGAATTAGGAAGAAGCCTCTGCGATGGCAAAGACCCTTCTTTCATTGCGATTCTTCACCACGATGCGATGGCGAGCTTCTGGACTGCGCCATCTATGTGCTTGGTTCAGCCCAAAATGATATTTTCAAAATCCGGAAGATACCAGTGGGCAACATGGGACTCGGACGAAAAACACGAGTGGATCGACGACTTGTTCCTCTTTAACGGACATGGAAGCATCCAACAGCTTGTTAATGGACGGTTTCAGATGCGAACGGCGGATGGCTATGACATGTATTCCTGTTGTAACTTTCCACTCACTATTCGGGTGCATTACAAGCCGGATGATCCCAATTGCCTGAAATATAATGATCTTCAGACTTTTGACCTTACAGCCGCAACTTTGTCCGAAGGCGATATTGCAAAGCTGAGTGGAACCCCAGTCGGTGTAAACATAGTAACACAACGTTATAGTCTCATCGCTTGCGTTTTTGAACGTGACAAGCCGGACGATAGGTCTGAGGTCCGTACCTACAGTTTGGCAGGCAAGCCATACATCCCTAATACCCCGTGGCAGGGGGGCTGGGACAAGAGAATGGGAACGCCGAACGTCGACTGTTTTCTATTCTACGCGAAGTGCCAACCGCAGATAAGGCTTCCTGCCTCAGAAGTTAATCCCGCAGCAGCGACCGTCTGTTTCCAAAACTTAATGGAGTTGACCCAATTCTGAGATCTTGAACAAGACAACTCAATTCACGGCTTCAACAGGTGCCGTTAAAGCATAAAGGACTCCAAAAATATCGATCCTGTCACCCTTGTTTTCCTCAGACGTCCTAGTCGTCATGTCAAATAAGGTTTCGACAGTAACGCAAATGTCCCCGGAACATTAGAGGATGTTGAAAGGTTTTGTGGCTGCAGAGAGGCCGTATGCTCTGGCTTTATCCTACCATATCTGAAGAGTCGTTCCGAATCAGACTTGCGTGGAGAAATTCATGAATGTTATTATTATTAACACCCGTACTACGCTAGGAGATGTAGTTGATAGAGTTACGGAAATGATTGTACTACGAAGGATGGTAAAAACCGAGCCGGAAAATGTGCCCATACTAGGCTGTAGCCACGGTTTTGATTTTCAACCTGACAGGGGCGTATGGAGACCACCAAGGGAATGGATAAATTATTCACCGTTAATGAATCATGAAGACTCCTGTTATTGTACAAAGAGTCTCATACCATAAAGCGGTTCTTATTTACATACATACATGTCCTTTGTTCTAAGGAGGTACCGTAATATATACGAGCAGATTCATACATGAGGCGGAAACAGAACACGACCACTATCTTTGACAGCGGGTGAATGCGTAGCGTCTCAGATTGCATCTGACCATGCGCACGTGTGTTGAAGAGTGTGCCTCAGATGAAGTGTTGTTTGCTATTATAAAACAAGACGCGGTCAGGTATGGATGCTCTTCTCTTGATGACTTTTTTCTCAACACTCGTGTATTAGCGTTCCACACATATAGCGTACAGATGGAGCAAAAACGACCCAATATCAGATGTCTTGACTGAAATGATCTGAGTAGTCTACAAGTCTCCAATCAGTAGAGTCGTCTTCTAGGATGACTCTGTTGTCCGCCTTCTCCCTCGTAGTTTTCGACTGTGTCTGGGAAATTCCAGTGACGAGGTAGCGAGTAAGGGTTTTGTTGTGCAGCATAATCTTGAACACGTAGTTGATTGTTGAGGAACATTTCCGTTTCGACTCGGTGGGGTTGGGAATAGCCAGGTGTCATTAGTCCTCTTTCATTGAACTCATTCGTACCACGAGGTTCCAGATCGCTTCGTCGAATCAGATCAATTCGTGATGAATGGACATTCTCATATTCTGCCACCTCATTGCGGTAGCCCATTCTGTGAAGCCCTAAGTGTGAGCCGCCGGATGATATGGGCGAAGCCATGGGAATCATTGAATTGTTCCTTGCCATGGCAGGAGCAGAAGTATCCCTTTGCTCCTCTGTCTTGATGGTCGACCGGGGAAGTGATCTGTGAGAGAGTGATACAGGGCTTTCATTTACGGGCGTCGACGAGGCACCCCGTAAGGTCAAAGCCGGATGTAGGTGACGAGCCGCCCTTTTAGGCCTTTCGGAAGCGTCTATGTCTGGAAGTGTATCTCGAGGTCGTTTTCTTCGTCCAACAGAAGTATTTGAATTGGCACTATCATGACTATGACGTTGAGATGGGCCACCTTGATCAGCATCAAATGCGTTTCCTCGTTTTGATGGGGATTGCCGTGTCATGTTCAACGATGACCCTGCCACATCTTTTCGCATGTCGCTGAGTACGACATTTTCCTTCTCCCAAGCTATTTTATAGGCATAAGCATCGTAAACGAGACCAACTCTTGCTTGCTTGAGGAGCTCTGGGTATCCCTCTGATGTTGGATAATCCGAGGACTTGTATGTACCGCTGTCTCTGCTAGCGCTGAACAATTTAAAATAATCTTTCGTACTGTGGAATGTCGGCATTGCATTCGCGTATTTCATACCGTCCAGTGCCGACTGGATACGGAGCAGGTGATTCGCCGATATGGCGCGAAGGCTTTGTCGCTGCGCTGAATTTTCGCCGTCGCTTTCTTCTTCGTTTTCATCGATATCGTCCTCGTCGGGAGCCTGGCGCAAGCGAGCTCGTTTCGCAATCGCTTGGAGTACCTCGCAAATGGTGCACTCCCGTCTCTGGGCTTTGAGGGATTTCTCAACGTCATCAAGAATTGCATGCTTTGGCTTCTCGGGATGCTTGGCTTGACACTCTTCCCAGGTATCTAAAAAGGCATCTTCGCCCACATAGATGACGCCCCAGTATCGCCTGTCGTCGCTTTCACACATAGATGCAAATGCTAGCGCCATCAGGAGATAGGGTAGCTTATCTGACCACGCTGGATGAGCCATGAGGCTCGTCAATCTTTCATTAAAGATAGCAGACCATTTCAATCGCAGTTTCATTGGATCATGCAAGAAATTGCCATCTCCCTTACCCATGAACACCAATCCATTCGCTGGTGTAATGATCTGGGTGGGGAGCCTCCGCCAAAGGCGCAGGCACGTTCTATATAGCATCAGGCCACCGTCTGGTTTGGACTTCTCCTCGTTGATGATGGAGTTTGTATCGATATACTCCGATTCAACTTTCTTGACAAGATGTTGAGTCCAGCTCGAACCGCCTATGATATATTCGTCGATGCTAGGCTTGAGATCTCGAGTCAGTGCTCGGAGTTCTTTCTTCGTGACCGGAGGTTTCGATTCGGCAAGTTCGATTGAAACTTCGGTCTTGTACACGCGGACAAATACCTTAGAGGCATCTTTGATCTTTTTCGCCGCTGGCCGTGGCCCCTCGAATTCGGAGTCGTCAGAGCTTGACATCGCGACTTCGAGCTTTGTGCTATACTATGAGAAGTCGTAAGTAGGAGGCTGAGATGTATTTTGGAAAATTACTGAACCTGTCTGCACGGATGTGTGCGTTTGTGCGTGAGGACGGGGTGAGAGTGTATGTGCAGTCTATGTTTAGATGTTTAGTTAAACATTCCTTACTCCCGTAATAAACCATTGAAAATAAATGAAAAGTGGAATAGTACAGAATGATTTAACTACTTCTCGGGCTAAGACGTTTCTTCCTGCATTGTACATATCGACCTTCTAATGAAATTGATCGGGAAGTGTTACAATAGGTAAGCAAAAGGTGCAATTCAAATGAATCACAATGAGCTCGCTGTTGCTATTCCTTCTACCTCCCAAAAGAACAGTAGATCACGGTTTGGACTTCAACTTTAGGCTCTCGAGTAGGTTAGCTTCCTGCGGCCGAGATGCTAGTGACCCTCCACCTCATCTTTAGTAACCCAAGACGGTTATAATGTGGTGCAAGGAGGCAACAAGCAAGAGAAGCTGGTTCGATCGGATGATCGCCAGTACGTGATGACTCGATGCTTATCTTTACGAGAAATTAGAAAACATAAGCTGCGAGTTGAATCATCGCAAGCAGTTGCTCGAATTTATGGACCATGCTGAGCGTAATGGATTTAAAGCTATGTCAGCTGAGCTGCATAGTAACCTGATTCAAGTTGATACTGAATTACAAGAACTTCGATCATTGCAAGGTCAGGGCAGGAAAGCGATCGACGACCTTAAGGATGCGTCGGCAAAATTAGAGCACAACACACTAATACGCCTCGAAACTATTAAAGTTATAAAGACAAAGGAGATAATACTGGGAAAGCGTAGGGATGAATGAAGAAGAAACGATTTCCATCTCCGAATATCTTAGCTATGTGAACCTTGACATGGTTGAAGGTGGGCTCACTTCCATGATTATACCAAGTAGTACTGTCGTAATAGTCGCCTTGTATTGTTGCCTTAGTGATGAATCCCAATGTCGTAGTACCTACACACATCCCCTAGCAACTTGGCAATAGCGAGCACAACCAATGCCCAATTGAGTAAACGAACACTACAACTCTGCCCAGCGAAACAAAACCTTCCGATCCTCAAACAGCACAACAAGATCTACACGCAAGAGACGCCATCATATTCTTCGACTTACCCTTTGGATAGCCATAATAGTTGTCCGCCCTTGGACTTCATCCGAAGATGTCAATGGACCAACCACCAGAAGTCGAACCCGGCGTCGAGGCGACAAAAGAGCGCATCAGAACCTTCATGACAACGGAATCCCCCGAGAACCCCCTCAGCTTGTACCTAAGAAGCGATCAAGGAGTACCACTCGTGGACTTGGTGTTAGAGATACGGCGCGTCTGGACTCAATTACGACCCCTGCCAAGATTTGTCATCCTCGAGCGGAATGATGACGCCGCAGCGATTTCAGAGCGCCGTCTGAAACTGCAAGCCGGGCCTGACGTTGATGTCAGATGGCTACACGACGGGTCGGATCCCAATGCCCAGGATGGGTTCAAAGATAAACAAATAATTATCAATACGGCGAGTGAGTTCTTGCAACAAGAACTAGGCCGAGACCCAGAGTCCAGCCAAGGATTCGTTATCGTGATGCACGACATTGCCCCTCCTGCCACAACATGGGATAGGGTTTGGATCGCTGGCTTGAGCGCATGGATGGACCGAGCTTCCTCAAAATCCGTCATACGATGCTTTATCACGAGCAAGGGCCCGCTGATTCAGACGACTATGCCGGGTGGCTTCGAGCATATAGCGGTCCAAAGCGCTCCACAGCCTTCGATAAATCACATTTACTTAGACCAAGGTATCAGGAAGGATCAAATCAAGGCCGCCGTCACATCTACTATCCAAGTCTTTCAACAAGACCCGAACGCCCGCATAGCTTTCTTCCTCGATCATGTGACGAAGGCAGATGTCCTCTCCATAATCCATAGGACATGGGAAGAGACGAGCCTTGCAAAGCGCTCAAATTCTCAAACTGATGCGAGTTCCGGCCAAGAAGGCGTCGATCCAGGTTCTATGGAGGAACCTAAAACGGTTTTCGTCGACGACGAGGATGGGTTATATTGCGCGATTTCACAGATTGAGAGTTCCAGGGAGCCATTCCAGCTCGTTGTCACCTTGAATGTCGAGAAGTTAGATGGATGCCAGCTAGGCCTGAGCTCTTTGGTCGTTTTTGAGCCTATTGAAAAGGTCTCTCAGTCTTTGGCTCCTACGTGTAAGATGGAGTGTACAAGCGACCATTTATCGAGCAGGGAGATTGGAGTTTGCCAAAATCTGCTAGGAGAGGGTCCTAAAGAGCCTCAGCAATCTTTTGTGCGCTGTGTGCTAGCCGAAGGGCAAACTGGCCATGCGCAATTCCTCTACCCCGACAATATGATGGCGCTGCTATTTCTCGCAATCGGCTTTGGAGTAGTATCCCCGCTGGCCTCGCAAAGCACAATAGTAGACGACTGCACGGAATCTACGGTGATTATCTTCCTACGGAGATTAATTGATATGCATGCGATTATAAGCCTCGACGAGGACTGTGGGCCGTTCCCCTCGTCACTTACAGACAGCTGTCGGAATCGCAGATTCAAATTAGGCAGCCATCCTGCACCTAGCGTGTTTGAATATATGGTTCGGGAAGGGGAAGTTGATTTCAATTATGCTTGGCTGAGCGTCAGCGTTGAGCAACTTGGGTACCCTTCCGGTTGCGAAGATGTAGATTTCAGCCTCGCGATCTCGCGTCTTACAGCTGCTATTAACCCAGCCAGGAGGTTCTCCCCGATCCTATCCACCAATGCAGGTGTCGATATCGATATAGTCATGCGTGCCGCAGCAGACAATTTGCCGAAAGAACTCTCTGACTGGGAAGAAAAAGGGATCATTTGGTACGCTATTCTGCTGATAGACTATGCCGAGAGACGAGGTATTCAGCTCAACCCAGACCTACCAGGTTTCCAGCCAACCCCCGAGGTTTCGAAAGGTCTTTTTGTCGATGCCAAGAGACTCGGTGATATGAGGCTGGATGCAATGACGTTTGTAAGAAGGTTACGCATCACAGGTCCTCTTTTCGACGACGCTATCAATCGACCGTCGAGAGAATATATCGAAACTATATATTCTAGGCTCGTTTGTGCCGTAGTAGACGCCTATCCGCACAATCTTATCATGCTCTTCGGTAATAAGGACAAAAGAGATCCAGACGCCTGTTGGGCATTGGACCTCGCGTCACACGTGACTCACCGGGTCAATGTTCGCTCACTTCACGGGGCTCGGCTAGCTAAAGGTCGCTTTGACTACCATCCACGCATGGCAGTATATCTGACGTTAAGAAGTTTTAACATAGAGATGCCAAACACGGTTGTAGAAGACATCCTGATAATTCCATTAAAGGTTATGGAAGAATTGAAAAATGCACCAAAGATGGCAGGAATCTGGGATGGAGCAAGAGTAAGACGCTGTAACACTTAGAGTAGCGGGGTTAAGAAGAAAACGAGGCAGCTGTTAAGATACCACTGCTTCCGTAGCAGGTGGACGTGTTGTACGTTTTGGAATCGTACCATTTTGTAGGGTTTGTGGACCAGTGGAGAGCTTATCGCTGCCGTTACGAGGTAAACAGGAAAACTCCTTTGTACGAATACGTGGCCGAATGTCACAGTTAGCAGCCTGCGCATAATACTAATAAAGCTTTGAAATAAATAAGAAACTTGAACATTTGTAAGAGTTATGCTTGCCAGCGGTTATTACTGTGCTGGCGTATTATATTAGTTAAGTTCTATGCAAGTGATATACCGCATTTCCTGTACATTGGTACCACATGTAAATTTGCTGAGTTTGTAATGGTTTCATTAATACCCAATCATGCACTAGGTATTAATGACCCAGAAACTTCCTTTGTACAGGGTAAAATCTAACATTGTATACAGAACGCGTACAGAATACCTTTCTTATTCACTATCATACGATCAGTTTTCAAATGGGACCCTACACAGGAGCTTTGCATCTGTAAAGGACACCGGTTGTAACAGCAGGCAGCATCTTAAACTAAACCAGTACGATATTCTTTTGCCTCAGACGCAAACGTTATGGCGTGCAAAGTGAGAAACCTTCCCGTGCTTTCTAAGCTCTATCATTTGGTCGGCGTTGCAGTTGTGACGTCGAAGGGAATTGTGATGTACCCTCATGAGCTATTACTCAGGTTGATATACGGCAAGCCATTTCATATATGCATCTTGGGGCACTTGGGGTTCTTCCATGCCGGGCAGATTGACTACTCGCCAACTTTTGAACAGCTCATCGCGTTCATATGCTAGTTCAGTAGGTAGGCGGACAGCTTAGTCAGAGAAAGGGCAGCATTTGTTCTTGTTCTGCACAGTCGTGTAGGAATACGGCTATCGTGCCTTGATACGATAAACCTGAAGCGATACCCAGACCGAAGAGTAATGAAGTCAGTGGCTTGGCAATGGTCGTGCTCACTGCCAGCAGTCACAACTCGCCACGGCCTGGCACCACATATAAGCAGAATCTTGATCGAACTTTCTCGAATAATAGAGTGGTTGAGGCTACTGAGCCGTTGGAAATCCTGGTCAGACTGAGGCTGCAGATCTGCACCTCTCAATACACCGTATGTCATCAGCACTTCGACCTTCGCTTGCAGAATTGGCAGCACCCAAGTCTCAAGGAACCACTGTGGCGAAGTCAAGAATGATCGCAACAGCAGCTGTAAGCTCTCTGGCGGGTAGTAAAGAGTCCAACAGGTAGTCTTGATGCTTGATAAACTTTGTGAATAGCTGGGGGTCGTGCTCAGTCCGTGATCTAAGCAACAGTCCAATACATTCTGTGCAAGTCTAGGTAGTCAACAACAGCCGACGTCAGCGTGGTGATGTAGCACCATGACGAGCCAGCGAAATCACAAGCAAAGGCGAGGCACTTTGGCGGAGTGGTTAACGCGCGGGCCTGCTAAGCCCGTTCCTTCGGGAGCCTGGGTTCGAATCCCAGAGGTGT